>CAUYUJ010021270.1:402500-682500 GCA_963575745.1 Prorocentrum cordatum
GTGGCGGGGCGCGACGGCTGGGTCATCCTCCACCACGACCACGGCGACACCACTACCACGCTCTGGGTACCGACCCAAGTCCACGTCAAAGCGGACGACACTTGGCGCACGGTCATGGTACCAGCGGACATGGGGCCCCAGTGGATCGAGCGCCATGCCGACGACGCTCGCCTCCCCGCCGAGGTCGTCCGCACTACAGGCCAGTCCTGGTTTGCCGACGTCTGGCCCTTGTGGGATCGACCCCGACCCCACCCAGACGACCCAGGTACAAACGAGCAAGCGCTTCTTCTTTTTCTTTTTTTTTTTTTTTTTTTTTTTTTTTTTTTTTTATTTTTTTTATTTCTTTTTTTTTTTTTTATATTTTTGTTATTTTTTTTTTTTCTTTCTTTTTTTTTCTTTTTTTTTTTTTTTTCCCGCCACCCCTACCAGGACGCTGGTCATGCCTACCGTGCCGATTCCAATGCTGTCAGTACTGTGCGGCCCGCCGCAACACGCAGCTCGGCACCTCGGGCCAACCAACGTGCCCAGACTGCGCCCTCAGCGGACTACGTGCACTTATGGACTGGTCCACGGACTACTCTTGCAACAGCTGGACGTGTACATACAGCACCGACAACAGGGACTCCGACACATGCTGCCTCTCCAGCAGGTGCCCCCATCCGCCTAGTCCGCACAGCCTGTTCGACGTCCGTGCCACAGGGATGCCTCCGCACATCCTTGCCCGCCAATACGGCAACGCGCCAGCCCAGCACGACCTCAAGGAACTCCCCCGAGCGCCTTCAGGCCCCGGGGGGGAGCCTCCACAACCAGGCCAAGCAGGTTACCAGGGTCATTGGTATCTTCCACCGAGGCCGCGTCGCGTCCTCAGGCAGGGATTGCCCGACGGCACGAGGCGGCCACCTGGGTTCACAGGAACGGGGATGCATGAAGATCCGTCCCCCGACCAACCGCTGTGGAGGGAAGGCTACGTGCTCTTCGGCCCCCACCAGGCCCTCAAGGAGGACTTCATCTTCAACAAAACGGTCCGCCGACCTTACTCCCTAGCCATCACCAACATGCATAGGGATCGTGTCACAGTCAGGACCGACTGCGAGTCTATCGCCGAGCGCATCCACACTACCCGCACCCGCTGGCGAGATGTGGTACTGTACTGGGATGCCGAGGGCGGCCCTGGGCCTCAAGCTCTCCACTACGACATGCGCCTCTGCGACGCCATGGTGAGCCGTGCCGCGACCGAAGCCGAGCTGAACCACGACCGCAGCAACCGTGGTAGCTTCTGTCTCTATGGACCAGCGCACCAGCGAGCTGTGAACATCACGGTGCTCCCCGAGCCGCAGAACATTGACTACGTGGAGCATGTGCGGCGATACTCACCCGTCGGGGAGACCTACCCAGACCACGCCTTCGAGCACGTCTATCAGGGCTGGCGGCGGCCCGACGTGCCCACCCTCCTCCCCGACACCCGCCCGCTCTCGAGAGCCGACCAGCAGCGCTACCAACAGCACCAGCAGCGCATTCAGCAGCGCGACCAACGCGACGCAGGTCAGCCGACCACGCCACGCTACCGCTCCCCCGCGCGCGTCCCGACAGGCGGCAGCACGGTGTACGGCGGGGGTGCCGCCTATCACCGTGGCCCCATTGGCGCCAGGCCCGCGGCGGCTGGAGCAGCCGCCTCCAGCTACGGCCATGCCCCTCGCGCCAGGGTGCACCCAGCGGTCATCGGCTACCCGCGTGCACTCGTGCAGGCCCCCCCACGGGCCACTTCGCCCGTGCCAGGGTCCACGCGTGCCTGGGGCCATTACCCAGGCCGCCATGACAGCGCCCCCAGCAACCAGCCCGCAGTGGTAACCCCTGCGGCTTCAGCCCAGGGGGCTGCACCAAGCCGTGGCAGGACAGGGCGCCCTGAAGAATGGCGTGATGCGAACGTGCGTGCTTGGCAACCGCGTCAACGCACGCCCCCGCCAAACGCGGCCGCAGCGCTGCGCCCTGCCCAGGCAAAACCCGCCCCGCCCGAGCGCGAGAGACAGCCGCTCGTCCCGCTCGTCCTCACGTACACCCAGGCGCACCACAGCGCCTCCCCGCGGCACAGCGAGGGAAGTGCCCACCACGTCAGCCCCCGCCCTGACGCTGTCGACCCTGACCAGGCTGCAGCCTCGGCGGCGGGCGGCACAGGCGGCTCCCGCCAGCCCAGCCCAACACCCTGCGCGGCGCCGATCCGCTCCCCGAGCAGGGCGGGCTCTGCGCGCGCTAACGCCCAGGCGAACTCGCCACGCGACCGCCACACGGGCGGGCGCGTCCCGCGCAGCAGGTCCTGCAGCCGCCACAGCTCGCGCAAGGCCCCTGGGAGCTCCACGAGCTCGCCGCCTCGCGAGACTCAGGCTGATGGCCAATCCCCCGAAGTGGTGCCACGCTTCGGTGCCAGCGCCATCGAACCTGGCCAGGTCGACCTCGAGCCGACGCCGTCCACGGACCAGGAGCTGCCGCCGCCCACCCGCGTGGTCGTCCCCATCGACGAGGCGCCGGCCTTCGACCCGTTCAAGAACAAGTATCGCGTCAGGGACCTCGCGGCGGGTTTCGGCGGCGGCTCACCGCTCTCTCCACAGAGTCGTGGCGGCGCCCCCGCCACCTCAGCCGCTGCCGCGGCAGCGGCGGCCCCGCGTGGAGTCAGCCCTGTCCGCAACGCGGGCCTCACGGCAGCGGGCGTGGACGAGGCTCAGCGCCAGGCCACCGACCGCGCTGCTCGAGCTGTTCCACCAGATGCTGCTCATCACGCTACTGACGGGGCGGGCGCGCCGCCGCAGGACGGACCGGCGGTGTCGCGCGCGCAGTATATGCGCGCGCGTTGCGCCGCTGCCGCGCCGAGCTGCCGCCGCTGGTTTGTTGTTGCTCTTGTGTTCGGCAGGACGGATCGAGGAGTCGCCTCCCTCTCCCTCTGCTGCCGTCTCACCTCTCCTCCCCTCGTCCCCCACGGTACAGGAGTGAGCAGGATTTTTCGAGGCAGTTTTTTTTATGTTTATGGACCCCCCCTGGCGCAGTGCCGACCATGCCTCACCTATACTTCTGGCCTGGCGGCGGCTTCAGCCCCGTTCAGGCCAATCTACAGGGACGCCATGAGCTCCTACTGTGGCCAAGCCTTCTACCTGGGTGAGGGCCAGGCTGCCCTCCACCGCGCGGGGCGTGCCAACCCCAGCTCCACCGACGGAGACGGGCCAGGTCGTTCCATCCACCTCGTCAGCCTCAACATCACTAGTCTCCCAGCGAACTGGCCAACCATCACCGCTCTTGGTGTCGACCACAACGCCGCAGTCATAGCACTGCAGGAGACCCGACATGCCTAGCCGACCAGACAAGCCATCGCTACCAACGCCGCCAATCCACACCACGGGGGATACCACGCCAGCCTGGGACCTGACCTGGATCTGGCGCGAGCCCAGCGCAGAGCTGCCCACGGCGGCACAGACCACACGGTCGTGGGCAACACTGGCGCCTCGGGAGGGGTCGCCATCCTCTCTAAGGACGCCACCGTCGACTCCACCGTCGACGACACTGCGTCCTGTATCGCCACCCTCAAGGCCAAGAAAAGATGGCACGAGGCCTTCCTCCCGCTCTGAACCCAGCACCGCCGCAGGCGGCGACGAAACAACCACGGGCCCGCTGGGATCTACATAGCGAGCCTCTACGGGGTCGCTGGAGGAGACAGCACCGACTTGTTTCGGCTCGCTGACTGCGCCGCCGCAAGGGTCGGCTCAGCCCCGTACTTCATCTGCATGGACGCCAACACGAACATCGACGACAATCCACACCTGCTGCACATGATGCAGCACGGATGGTTTAACTTCGCTGAAGGCACACCAGACCACACCATGCACACTTATGGCAATATCCCTGACTGGGACCGCGTCACCAAGTGCCCCCGCACTTCGCGCATCGATTACATCATCGCCAACCAAGCGGCGCGATCCCTTGTCACCGACTTCTGCTATCTGCGTGACCTGCCAGCGAAGTCCCATGTTGGCCTGCAGGTCACGCTCGACCTTAGCCGCCTCGACCATACGGCTCGACGCCTTCTAGCCCCCACGCCCTACCCCCCCAACGATGGAGCTCATGAGGGCCACGAACTGCAGGCATTAGGGACCCTCATCGCTGGGCGATACCAGGACCGCATGGAGCAGGCCGACACACGCGACGATGTGGAACGCATGTTCGCCCTGGCAAACGAGGCCAGCCATGAATGCCATCTCACCCGTCTGCGCGACCTGCCACCTCCACCGCCAGACCACCCAAAAAAGAAGCCCCCCACCATGCACGGGCTCACACCCACGTTCGAGGAGCGACCCGCTGTCCCCCGCGCCTTTCCCACCTACGGAGCTTCCACGATACACATGAACCGCCTTCGCAAGCTCCATCGGCAACTTTGCGAGCTTCGCTTCATCGGACAGCACCATCATATAGACTGCCGTGCCATCCCGCCGTACCTGGCACAGCGCATCGACTGCACGTGGACCGCGGCCCGCCTTCTCTGCCACAAGCTGCGCCCCACGGCCCTCCTGGCCTTTCCCGAGGCCTGGGCCCCCGACGTGCCAGCACCACGCGGAGAACACCTGGACCGTCTGATCCAAAACCTTGACTCAGAGCTGGCGCGACGTGCAAACCGAGCCAAAGCTGAACGCATCAAGATTTGGGCTGAGGGCGTCCGCGAGCCAAGCGGGCGAAAGGCGGCCATATACGCACGGGCTGCCGACTGCTCGCCCACGGCGTATCTCCGCACGCATACCACTCCCGACGATACACAACTCCACTGCGACACCACCGCCTTCAAACCTGACCAAGCTTGCACGGACGATAGTGATGCCGACACCGAAGCTGGCGGCTTCAGCCCCAGCGACGGTAGTTCGCTTGACACGGACAACGACGAAGGCCACACTTGTGACCCACCACCTGCCCAGGTTCCCGACTACCTCCCCGCCAACGCCATTGTTGCCAATACCAAAGACATGCTTAAGCTCATGGTCGACACCTGGGAGCCCATCTTGGGCAGGTATCGCGCTCGTGCAGGCCATGACGCCGAAGCCATGCCGACGTGGGCTGACTTCTACGACGAGTACCGACAAGAGCTGCCTACGCCATCACCAGCAGCCCCTTTCCACCTCACCGACGACCAACTCATCCACTTCATTCGCACCCGTTCACCGCGCCGCGCGGGGGGACTTGACGGCTGGACAACTAAGGAGGCTAAGGAGTTACCCGACGACATCCTTCGCCTTTTCGCCAGCGTCTTACGTGCTATGCAACGCACTGGCACCATCCCCGAGCCCCTCCTGCACGTGCCAAACCCGTGCCTCCGAAAAGGCCGCGGGGAACTCCCGACGGACCAACGACTTCTCTCGGTTCTTTCCGTATGGATGTACGCGTGGGAAGCGCCAGCCTTTTTTTTTTTTTTTTTTTTTTCTTTTTATTTTATTTTTTTTTTTTTTTTTTTTTTTTTTGTTACCGTAAGCTTTCATTTTTTTTTTTTCATTTTTTTTTTTTTTTTTTTTTTCACGGGACGGCGGAAAGGATGGACCCACGCCACGAGCTTTTGCGCTGTTCCCAAAGCTACCATTGGGGATGTCAGCACCTCTCTCGCCCTGCGCATCGAGCACGCCAGGGCTTTACTCCTCCCCTTAGCTGGAGCTGCCCTTGACCGACAGAAGTGCTTCGACTACCTCATCACGGACATCTGCCTTAACCTTGCGCTGCACGCGGGGTGCCCGCAAGACATCGTTACTGTCCGCCGAAATTTCTACAGTCACCACAAACGCTACATCCGCATGAACGGAGCGTACTCTAAGGACTTGGCCAGGACTAACGGTCACCTCCAGGGAAGCTCGTGGTCCCTGGACGACATCAAGCTGCTCATGTGCGTGTGACAAAGAGGCAGCATCGATACGTTCCTCGATCACTCAGCACTACCTTTGTTGACGACAGCAACTCCACTACCCACACCGCGTCGGAGCTGCAGAAATCTCTTGACGAAACCGCCAAGTTTGATCGATTCTCAGGTCAACGCATTCACCCTGGTAAAGTGGCAGGGTGGGCGCTCACCGACGATCTTCACGCCGCCGTTACCCAGCTCACACTGGCGGATCGCCCCCTACGTGTGGTCGATTCCTTCAAGCTCGTCGGGAGTTACATCAACGCTGAGGCAGCGCCGGCTCCAGCCGCGCTTAACCTCACGGCCACCGCAGACGCCCGTGTTCGGAGGGCGACTATTCGCCTGCCGCGCATTGGCAAGCTCCCATCGCCGATGCTTATCAAGGCGCGGCACGCCCGTTCCCTTGCTGCCAGTGTCTGCACCACGGGCACCGACATTCAAGCACCATCAGGCACAGCCAAAACTGCCTACAACCACGCCCTCAAGGCGGCTGGCTATCCGCCCCAAGGGGAACAAGTGGGTCGAGTTCTGGACTCTCATGGCCGTGTGCGTCCCAGGACACGCCCTGGAGATCGACGCCATCACGCAGCGTGAAGCATTCCTGTGCCTGCGGCGACAGGTAAACCGCGACGTTACACTCTGCGGGCTCGCCAGAGACCTCCAACACCACGTCCAGACCCTGTTTGGTGGAGGACCTGTCGGACGACTCGTCCAGTCGCTCCAGCAGCTTCGTTGGACCTGGCCCACATTTGGCATCATGTACGACGACTGGGGCTGCCAGATCAGCTGGCTGAACTTACCCCAAAACGCCTTCCTACACATGCTGCGGGCCTCACAGCGCAGAGCCTTTCTGCGGAGGATCAAGCCACGGCGTCACGACCTTGGATACCTTGCCTCTGTCAGACAGGGCCTCGACCTCTTCGCCAGCACGTGGCTCGCTCGAACTAAAGGAGCAGCCAAATGCACTGCCTGGCAGCTGGCGCTCCTCCTGAACTACCTGTCGGGCGGGGACCACACCCAACAGCGACGATCCCGATCAAACACGTCAGCTGACCCCAGCCCCATCTGCCGATACTGCGACGAGGAAGAGGAAACTCAGGAGCACACTGTCCGCGACTGCAAGTGCTGGGCCCGAGAAAGACTCCCTCTCACCACCCTCATCAGTGACGACCAGTGGGCCCGTCTCCCGCCGCACAGAAGACACTGCGGGCTCTTCGACGAAGACCCAGCCCTCCTTGACCTGCAGGCCGACCTCGCGAGGGACCCGCTGCCGCAGCCCATGCCGCGGCCCCTCCCTGAGGGAGATCCTGCGGCTTCAGCCCAGGACACCTACACCACCTACCTTGACCACGGCACTGGTTGGACATGGGTCTACGCTGCCACGGACGGTGCATGCACCAACCAAGCCATCCCATTGCTAGCACGAGCGGGCTACGGCGTCTACTACGGCATCGACCACCGCATGAACTACAGTGCACGCGTTCACGGCCTAACGCAGAACGCCCAGGTTGCGGAGACCCTCGCCATTGTCCACCTTACGGCATGTGCCGAACGGCCCGTGCACGTTTTCGTGGACAACCAGGCGGTGGTCGATGGGTTCCAAAGCATCATCGACGGACATCCAGCGCCGCAGGGCACGCACGTGGAGCTCTGGGAAAAGATCCACCGATGTGTTATGGCCAAGCCCAACATGTTCCGCGTCGAAAAAATCGCCAGCCACCTGGGAGACATGGGCATCGACCTTGGGCTCATCGGGCCCATTGCGGAGGAGTTCAACCGTCAGGCTGACGCCCTTGCCACAATGGCGGCACGCACTCACAACCTTCCAGACGACATTGTCGAAGCTGCCAAAACACGACATCGCCAAGCGACCGTGCTCCATGGGGTCGCTGTCGCTATCTACGAGCGCAGACACCGCACTCTCCCGCTCCCACACCGCAGGGCTGGGTTTACAGCTGCGGAACTCAGCAAAATGGAACCAAACCCCCTGCTGTCGGACCAGGCACCACCCGCGGCTGGACCAGACATCCCGCAGAACCCGGACGAGCTCTGGGCCGAGGCCCAACGGGCGATATACGACGAACAGGAGGACGACCCGTTCGGCTTCGGCGGGGGACTAGACTTCCTGGACGACGGGCCAGCCAGCGCCAACCTTGCCCCGTCGGGCATCCGCACGACGGCCTCGACTCCGCCACCGAGAGCGGCACCGCACCCACATGATGACGTCGCACACCTCCAAGACGCTGATGAACAGGAGGACGACCCGTTCGGCTTCGGTGGGGGATTGGACGTCTTGGACGACGGCCCAGCCAGCGACAACCCTGCCCCGTCGGGCAACCTCTCGACGCCTACCGCGACTCTGTCTCCGAGAGCGACATCGCACCCACATGATGATGTCGCCCACCGTCAAGACACCGACGATGACCTGGTTGACCCCCTCGGACTGAGTGGCAGCATTGACGACGCTCCGCCGACACCCCACGCTGCCGACCATGCCGCCCTATTGAGACGCCACCCTACTACGCGGCCGACCTCAGAGCCCTCGCATGGCATCATGATTGGTCCTACCGTGCCAACCACTCCGTCCCCCCACCAGCGCCAGCCCGCGGGGGCGGCTTCAGCCCCCCCGCAGGGCACCGAGCCAGTCAGGCCGTCGCACCCCGTCCATGCTCCCATTGTTGCTGGGCGAGAGGATGCGGCTCTTCCGACCTCACGGGGCGTGGCCCTAGCGGCTCCAGCCCTGGGGCCGTGTGTTACCCTCCAGTCACCTCTCAAGGGTGACGGCCGTCAGCACACGGGGTGCCGTACTACGCTAGTCCACCACCTGGCCAGACGCACCGACCTCGCCCCTGCCACGAGGCCCGCGGCCGCTGGCACTGAGCAGCCGCCCCTCACCGACCGCGAAACCGAGCTGTCCTAGGCTATGGCCGCTCTTCAGCAGAGGTGTGCTGCTCTCGCCGCGGACCTCGCCGCTGCTCAAGCCCGTCAAGGCCCTTTGCTCCAGCGCCTCCACAGCGCCGGGCGAGCCTTCGCCGAGCTGCTGACGCCCTCGTCCGATGGTGCCGTGCCGTCACTCCCTATCCAAGCTATGCTGTCATCGCTCCGCGGCATTCCACCTGGTGCCCCGCGCTAATCTCCTCCTTTCTGCCTGCCCGTGCGTACGCGTGGCTCCGCGTCCACGGTGTCAGGGCGCGGGGGCGGGGGGTGCCCCGTCCCTGCGCGCCGCTTTGCGGCCAAGCGCCCAACTGGCGGTCTGCCAAGCCGCCTAGCCACGTGTCAGCACGTCGCCTTCCTTGTTGGGGCCTCTTTCTTCACGCGGTCTGACAGGTGAGATCTTCACCGTCTGTCCGCCGTCTGTAGCGTCTGTCGCACTGCGCCGGGGGAGGGGTTTTTTGTTGCCCGCCCTCGTATCTAAAGGCTGCACCGCCGCTAATAGTGCTTGGCGAGTTGTCGCACCGCAGTGCGCCTCGCGGACGGACCCTGGTCCGCCTACTTGTCCGCTCTCTCTCTCTCTCTCTCTCTCTCTCTCTCTCTCTCTCTCTCTCTCTCTCTCTCTCTCTCTCTCTCTCTCTCTCCCTCTCTCTCTCTCTCTCTCTCTCATCTCTCTCTCTCTCTCTCCTCTCTCTCTCTCGTCTCTCTCTCTCATCTCTCTCTCTCTCTCGCTCTCTCTCTCTCTCTCTCTCTCTCTCTCTTCTCTCTCTCTCTCTCTCTCTCTCTCTCCTCCTCTCTCTCTCTCTCTCTCCTCTCTCTCTCTCTCTCTCTCTCTCTCTCTCCCTCTTCCTCATCACCCTCTCTCCTCCTCCTCCTCGTCGCGCCCCCCCCCCCCCCCCCCCCCCCCCCAGCTCCTGGAAGCAAAACTCCTTGGCCATCCCGAACAGGCAGGCGTCCTGCCACGGCGGCTGCGCGCTCTCCAGCGCGCCGAGCACTTTCTTGTGCTCCTGCGGGTTGTTCTTGTCGCGGCGGTCGGCAGCCACCTGGGAGGCGCGGGTGGGGGCCCGCGGACAACTGCACAAGTGCTTCAAGCCTCAGGCCTTGAAGCGCCTGTACAAGTCCGCGCAGGTCTCCACCCGCATCTCGGTGATCTTGAAATCGGGCCGAGCGCGCGTCACCATCCAGAGCAGCGCGCAGATGCCTTGGTTCGAGAGCAAGGCGGACGCCGTCGCGCCCCAGTCGTCGCTGAGGAACTCGAGGGCCTCGCTGGGGCACGAGGGCGGAGGAGGGAGGATGAGCAGGATGGAGCACGAGGACGGAGGAGGGAGGAGGGGGGAGCACCTGGGAGATGGGCGACGATGAGGAGTATGCGAAGGGCGAGGAGGGCGGAGGAGGAGGCTGATGGGACGTGCGGGCGGGAGGAAGGAGGAACAAGGAGGAGGAGGAAGGAGGTGGATGAGGAGGAAGGAGGACGAGGCTGATGAAGAGAAGGAGGAGGAGGAGGAGGAAGGAGGAGGATGAGGAGCACGCGACAGATGAGGAGGATGAGGATATGGTGGTCCTCCCAACCACCACCTCCTCCTCCTCCTCCTCCTTCTCGCCCTCCTCCCCCTCCTCCTCTTCATCTCCTCATCGTCCTAATCGCTCCTCCTCCTCCTCCCCTCCTCCTCCTCCTCCTCCTCATCTCCATCATCGTCCTAATCGCTCCACCTCCCCCTCCTCTTCCCATCCTCCCCCGCCCCCTCCTCCTCCTCCTCCCCCTCCTCCTCCTCCTCCCCGTCGTCCGTCTCCTACTCCTCCTTCTCCTCCCATCCCGAGGCTTCCTGAGGGTAACGACGATCCACCTCCCCCTCCTCCTCCACCCCCTCCTCCTCCACCTCCTCCTCCTCTCTCTCCAGATTCCTCCCTCTCCTTTCGAAGCGCGGCGGCATCCGAGAGACGCACTCGGGGCAGCTTGAAGAGCGGGATGGAGCCCGTCGTGACCTTCGTTGTTTCGTCGTCGTCGCGGTCGTCGTCGTCGTCGTCGACCTTCACGCCAGCGTCGTCGTCGTCGTCGCGTCGCCGACCTCCTCCCCCTCTCCCCCTCCCCCCCCTCCTCCTCCCCCTCCTCCTCCTCCTCCTCCTCCTCCTCCTCCTCCTCCTCCCAGTCGCCGACCTTCACCCCAGCGCCGAGGTTGGGCTTCGCGTCCTGCTGCTGGGGTTGCTGCTGGGGCTGCTGCTGGGGGCGCTGTTGCTGCCGCTGCTGCTGTGGCTGCTGCGGCGGCGGCTGCGGGGGTGAGGCACCGGGGCGAGGCGCCCACACGCCGCCGGGGTGAGGCACCCACATCCGAGGAGGCTTGCGCCACTCTCGGTGATGATGAGCCAGCGCGACGCCAGGGGGCCGAAATGGCAATGGAAGGATGGGCGGAAGAAGAACAGGATTGAAGGATGGGTGGAAGACGGCATCGAAAAATGATGGAGGGAATACGCATGGGCGGGTGGATGGGTAGATGGGCGGTTGGGTGGATGGACGATTTCTGATGGCGGCGCACATGTAAAAGGATGGATGTGGATGGGTAGATGGACGAACGGATGGATTGATCACAGTGACGAATTCGATGATCATCATCGACATCCCCATAGGCAAAAACCTTTACGATCTAAACCCCCTGATCTACACCCCCGCAGAATGTTCAGGAAAGGTACAGGCACTCTATGAGGGTCTGCACCTCGTGATACGCGCACTCTCACCGAGAAATGCCCGTCTCCTTGCACCACTCCTGGAAACAAAACTTCGGGCCCCCCCCGTGGCGATACATCTTCCGGCACACCTCCAGGCATGCGGGGGGGCCCCGAATGGATAAATCTGTGAACGCCTCCTGCGTGCTCTCCTGCACGACCTTGCGCCACTCCTTGAAGCGCTCTCCGGTCTCGTCCACGTCGATCCAGCAGGTACGGAGGTCCTCGGTCACCTCGGCGTCGTCGCGACGCTCACCTTGGGCTTCGTGGGCCTCCGGTTCGCCGGGCGGCGCCCGAGTGCCCGTCACTCCTGAGAACAGCCTGTCGTCCAGGCGGCCGCGAGGCGGCCTCAAGCAGTCGGCGGCCACTAACTTGTCATCCTTCCACGTCGCAATGCTCTCATCGGTGACGTGCTCGATCGGGAACCAGTCACCAGCCTCGTCGCGGTCGATGCCGCACTTGCCTCTCGGCACTGCGGCCACGCTGGGCTCGACCTGCTTGCCGAAGCCGCCAGCATCCTCCAGCGTGGCAGCCAGCCACGCGCCAGGCGGCCGCTCAACGGGCGGCCGGAGGGCTGCCTCACCCTCGTCGGCGATGGGCAGCACCTCGGGCTCGGCGCCAGCAGCGTCGGCGGCGGTCTTGCCTCGAAGGCGCCTGCGACGGACTCGCGGCACCTCGACCGCCGCCAACGGCGGGATCACCAGGCGCCGCCCCTCCCAGTACTGGCCCGCGACCAGCCACCAGTCGGCCGCCCTAGCACCGCTCTCCAGCACAGCCTCGCCGCGGCCGCGCCGCACCAACGCTAGGATCTCATCCGGCTGCAGCTCTCGGCTGAAGGCCTTCACGTTGCGTACCCCCGCCGGGTAACGGCGGCGGCCTGTGATGATCACTACACTCGAGTAGTCATCCAGCGACTCCGTGTGCAGATCATTGCTGGCCGTGTAGATGACCCACGACGTCTTGTCCTCTGAGGCCGGCCAGCACAGGATACGCTCGTGCGACCAGCCCGGATCCTCGGAGTACTGCACCAGCACCCTTGTCCCTGGCGTAGCACCATCCAGCGCCATCACGCCACGTGGATGCGCGTCTCCCGCAGAGGCTCGCAAGCCCGGCGCGCTGAGGCGCGGCTAGCAGCCCACCGCCAGGCGGTCCAGCCGCCTCCGATCGCCGCCAGCGCAGCGCCGACGCCGAGACCCAGCACGGGCACCTCGTGCGTCGCCTCCACCCCGTCGCCCAGCAGCCGGAGGGGCTGCGGCGCCGCGGGCGGAACGCTCGGCGTCTCGCAGACGCAGGCGGGCGCCTCGCTGGACGTCGTCGACGTCCCTGAGCTGTCCTCCAGCTCGTGCCCAGGGCCGAGGCGGGGCCACAGCGGCACAGGCTCAGGAGCCAGCGCCGGGCCTAGCGCCTGCCGAGAGGCGAAGCCCACGAGAAACGCAATCAGGCCCCCCAACGCGCTGGCCGGGCCATGCGGCTGCATGCCCGCTTGCAGCTTGAGCCCATGCAGCCGCAGAGAGAGGCTGCTTGTGGGCGGCAACAGAAAACGAGAGGGCTTCTCAAAGCAACAACGTGCACATCGCACTACTAGCTTACGACGCTACGGTGGTCCCATTGGCCCCCAAGACCGCCCCCAAAACGGCCCAAGAGGCTCCCAAGAGGGCCCCAAGACGGCCCAAGAGAGCCCCAAAACGGCCCAAGGGCGCTCAAGATCGCCCAAGAGGACCCGAAGACGGGCCCAAAAGGGGTCCAAGAGGGGCCTCAATAGGGGCTTCAAGAGGGGCCCAAGAGAGGGAAAACGGCCCGACAATTCGAGCCGTCCGCCCCCTCCCTTCCCCCCGGAGGCCCCAAGAGGCCCAAAGAGAGGCCCCCAAGAGGACCCACGGAGCCCCCAGGAGGCCCAAAAAGCGGCCCCACAAAGCTCCCTAAACGGCCCTCAGGAGGCCTCAAAACTGCCTCCAAGAGACCCCCGAGAAGCCTCCCACAATATCCCAAAGAACATCCAAAATGCCTCTAACCCACAACCCAGGCACCGTGGCGGGATGGACCGAAGGCCACTAGATAGCTTATGTTACCACAATTGTATGTTAACCTGTCGTGTTTGCCCGTTCTACCTCACCCGTCTCCGTAGTCGGCTGATCGGCCGAGGTAGGGTGTTAGTTTATGGCGCTCCGACTGGGTGAGCAGTAGGGGTGCTGTTCAGGTTGCCCAATACGCTCTTGACTGTGTTACATGGTTGTCCGGTACCCTCGGTGCTTGGCTCAACTTCTATTTCCCTCGAGGGAAAAGGCTCCTATAATATTGTCACCTCCTCCCTCCTCCTACTCCTCCTCCTCCTCCTCCTTCTCCTCCTCCTCATGTTCCTCCTCCTCCTCCTCCTCCTCCTCCTCCTCCTCCTCCTCCCCCTCCTCGCCCTCATCCTCTTCCTGCTATTCCTCCTCCTCATCCTCCTCCTCCTCATCCTCCTCACCTTCCTCGTACTCAGTTTCCTTCACCTCCTCCGCCTCCACGTGCGCCTCATTACTTCCCCTCATACACCTCCACCAGAGCGGTAGAGCGTTCCAGAAACCGCCCGAGACCTCCGAAAGCCTCCGTCCCATCCTCAACCTCCCAAAGCGCTTGAATGTCAAAGGCAACTCGAGAGCCTCCGAAGGACCGACGGTTACGCAAGAATGCAAAGCTCGACGACGACGACGACGACGACGACGACGACGACGACGACGACGACGACGACGGCGAAAGGCGCCTGCTCGGCCCCTGCGACAGCAGCGCCGCCGGCGCCCCGCCGTTGGCACTGCCTGCGCCGCTGGCGCCGCTGCGGCCCCTATGGCGCCGCTTGCGCGCCTGGGAGTCCTGGGAGTGCACCTCGCCAACGGCATCGACGATGACGACAATAGGCACTCGATGACCGACGACCAACGACGACGACGTACGCCCGACAGCCGACGGCCGACGACAGACGATTGCCGATCGACGACCAACGACCGACGAACGACGCCCGACCACCGACGACCGATGACCGACAACCGACGACTGATGATCGACCGCGACGGACGGCGGCGGCGGCGACGGCGACGGACGGCGGTGGCAGCGACGGCGACGGCGGCGCGACGTCGACAGCGGCAACGGTGGAGGCGGCGACGGCGACACCAGCGACGGCGGAGGCGGCGGCAGGTGGGATCGAGGGTCAAGGGTAATTACGTACCTGGCGGGGCAGGGCGTCTGTTTTGGGTCGGGGGTCGAGAAGTCGTGTTCTGATTGGCCGTCCCTGCCAATCCCTGGGACTCTGGAGGAGCGTACCTCGCGGGGGAGGTTGCCGTCCTCGTCGACGCCACCGCCGCCGCCTCCTCGTTCTCCTCCTCATCCTCCTGGGCGATCCTCATTGTCGTCCTCCTCGTCGTCCTCGTCATCGTCCTCGTCCTCCCCGTTCTGCTCTCCCTCCTCCTCGTCCTCCTCCTCCTCCTCCTCGTGTTTTTGGCGTTGCATCAGTGGGATCGGCAGACCCGTTCGATAAAAGAACACGGCGAGGTTCGACGATCGATGACGATCGAGGATCAAGGACTCAAGATTGTTGAAATCTGTTGCTCATTTTGCCTCGTTTGGGACCATACGAAGACCTTCGGGAACACCTCCAAAGACCTCCAGGAGAGTAGCCGTTCCGAGGGCCGTCCCCGCCCTCCCCCTGATAACCTCACGAGAGCAATCTGAAGGGCCGTCCTCGCCCTCCCCCGCAGATCGCTTCACATCGCTCCAGCTGTGACGTTAGTGACCCCATCTTCCCCCCCCCCCGCAGTAACGCCCATTATCGCCGGACGTCCACGGCATCCACCGCAAAACGTCTCCATGGGTCAAGCTTGGATTCAGATCCTTAGTGGATATCGCGGTTTCCCTGCCCTGCCTAGACCCAGACCTAGGCCCAGACCTAGGCCCAGACCTAGGCCCAGACCTAGGCCCAGGTTCGACCAGACTCGATTCGCGCCCCGTTCAGCCATGAAGGCTGGCCCCGGTCAAGGGGGAGCGGCATGCCACAGCGGTGCAGTTGCACCGCGCCGATCGGCGGGTGAGACATGTTGCTTGCTCTCAGTGCTGGAAGATCTAGGCCCAGGTGGTGCCTGTGAAGGCCTGGTGGCGGTGGGTCCTTCCCCTCTCAAAGCTCAACCTCCTCCCGCTGCTGCTCCTCCTGCGGGAGAGGCAACGAAGACTCCCCAGACGGGTCGCAGGCCCTTCGCGGCGGTCATCCTCGTGGCGATGGACGTGACAACGGTGACAGCACTACGGTGATGGCAGCATCAGTGATTATGACGGGAATAATGTCATGGAAAACTTGGTTCAGGATACGCCCCAGGAATTTCGGATGATCTGGCGGCCCTCGTGTCGGCAGCCCGTGCGGAACAGTTGGAACTCTTAGAAATGCGAAAAGTTTTGAGAACCTTGGAACGTATCATTATCATGACCTCTGGCTCCTCTGAGTGACGGCGACAGCAGAAGATACACGGCAGAAGCCGCGCCGCATGGCGCAGGGGATGCGCGAACGATCTGTGAGGCAGGCAACAAAAAAGACGACGACAACGAAGGCGAGGCACGAGTAAATATCTCGCCGCATTGGCAGGCTTCGGCAGCGATCACAAGGCAGTACCGAAGATGGAAACTACACATGGTGTTGCAAAGGAAGATAACCGCAGCAGTGACTGACACCCAAGAGGGCCGCGATGGCTGCCTCAGCCATTGCATGAAAACGTAGATTGATATGAAGACGGCAGTAGCGAGGGCTAGAGCAATGCCAGCACTTTTGGCTACAAATGGTGGCGACGACGCATTACTGCAATATTCGTGGCTCGTGTACCCGAGCCAAGACACCAACTGCCCCGAAAAGGAGAGGAGGGACGACAACGAAGACGAGGAGCAAGCTTGTGCGTGCCCCATTTCTGTGTCCCCCACCTACGATGCTGGGACTCGGCAATGCTGCGAAAGGCGCCGTTCGGCTCAAGCCGCATTCGCTCGAGCCGTGGAATCTGTTTTGGCTCTCCGTTGGGACCTTCAACCGGGACTACAAGCTCTCAGAACATGAAAGGCCACTTCCTGAAGAATCACCCAGCATGACTGCTCGCATCAACAAGTCTCACCAGAACCGCAAGCCTGGGAAACTCATAGCTTCAAGACCAGCGCATGACCAACCCAATATGTACGGGCCGACTGAATTCGGAACGCTATACAGCCAGGGAGCATTGGCGTCCAGGGGGGATACTCCCCTGCGCGTGCGTCAACAAACGCCACATGCGCTGCGATGGCCGAGGGAAAAAAGCCTCAAAGCTCTGAAGCAGACAAACCGCGGCGGAGAGCGTGCGAGGAGACGCAACACTCGAAGGAGGAGGACAACAGCGAAGGAGGACGCTACCCAAAGGGGCGCGCATCGGGCGCTGCTCAAGAACGGGGCGCTCTGGAGACTCGAAAAGGCATTTCGCCAGCGAGACGGGCCAACGGCGCACCAAAAGCTGGAAACTGTATGTCTTCAGACCCTCACAATTCGCCGATTTTCTGGTCCAACGAAGCGCTAGATCTCCGCGTCGGCACTACTTTCGAACAAACCCGCCGCGAGCGACGCCACCCAAGAAGATGGTTCGAGAGGCCTGATTCACTAAACAGTCTCTGCGAGTCTGGTCGACTTGCGTGGGCACAGACCAACCTGACAAACTCGATACGGCCTCCCATCGGCCCATGGCAGCGGCGAACCGCTCCAATGCGGCTCGAACAAGGATCAGGACTAGCTCAGGACGGCTCCAAGACAGCCCAGGGCAGCTCCAGAACGACCCCTAAGAGCCCATGAGAAGGTCTCAAAAGACGGATCAAACTCCAAGTGGCCCCCGACTGGCCTTCAAAGGCTCCTTAAGGCCCCTGAAATGATCTTGGGCGGTCACGACCAATGTTCAAAGATCAAGCTTTCGATGTGTCGATCGTACTCCTTGAAAGCGCAAAGCGCCTCCCAGAAGGCCTCTAGACTCCAGATGGCCCTCGGACCGCTTGATGCTGTCTTCACAAAGTACGAGAAACGTCCGCAGGGTAGCAAGACGGCCCGAAGAGTTTTCCAAGACCACCCCGAAACGGCCCGAAGACTTCTTCACCAGTATTTGCCAAAGCGGGTGCGGCGCTCCTCCCACGCAAAAGCCAGCCAGACCAACCACACGCACGCACGCCAATCTGCCAAATCGTTTCGACCTTGGCTGTTTGCATCCACTGGCCCACCAACCCTGGTTGGGTGACGTACGTACTACGTGTTTGGCTGTTCTATTCCCCTGCTCCTCCACACTGGAAATCCAAAATCTTGTCTGAGGGGGGAGGATGTGGAACCAGTTCCAATCAACTGGCACCATTTCCAATCAACGAAGAAAGCCAAACCGGCAGCAATCCCAACCTGGAGGTCGGCGCTACAGGACCACCGACCCGGTCGGCATGTGCCAGGGCTTTTTGCCCATCCGAAGCTTTCCTCCTTGCCCGTGACGCCCTGGGCCATTCCACCAGCCAAAGTGTGATCGCGTCAACAAGAAGCCCGTTCCCCTCGATCCCTTTCCCCAGAAAGAAGACTGGAAGGGGTCCTAAGAAAGCCGAGGGGGGGGCGCCCCCGCCCCTTCCCTGGAGCGTTTCGGACGATCATGGCGCCACTATGGTTAACTGGAGTCCTCTCGGGGGTGCCATCCCTACCTTGGCTACCCCTGGCGCTCTCGGGGCACTCTCGGGCCGTCTTGGAGGCCAAAATCGCACAAATCCATGTGTTCCCCAAACAGCGCTTGCACTTAGGAGTCTCACTTCGAATGCTCGAGTAGTTGCACGGGTCCGCCGAGGTTTCGCCTCGCAAGGCGCCCCGTGCCCGCCCGTCGGTGCCTCGTTGGCGCTCGTAGGCGCGCCGCGCCCTGGGTGGATCCGCCAAGGCTTCGCCTCGCTGGCGCCTCGCGGGCGCCCCGTGCCCTGAGCGGGTCTGCGGAGGTTTCACCCAGCGCCCGCCCGTAGGCGCCTCATTGGCGCCCCGTGCCCAGGGCGGGCAACACAGCCTGCACAACACAGCCCACACCGCACAGTTCAGACCACCCACATAGCTAGTCTGAACGAGGCCGGTAGGCCCGTCCAGAAGCTACGCCTTAGGCGAAGCACAGCTCCTGCTCTGTTGTGTGGTAGTAACGACAGTCCCAGCGAAGGATGCTTTCGGTCTCGATGGCGAAAAATATGCCTCGCAATGAGGCGCAATCATATGTTGGCGGCCGGCCGCTTGAACACAAACGGCCGCGGACAAACGCTCATCTCTCGGTCTGGTCCCAGCTCACTTTAGAGTTTGCTTACACAGCATAGCTCACACCACATGGCACATCGCATAGCTTATACAACATAACTGACACCCTATAGCTTACACAACGTAGCTAACACCGTGCGGCTCACGCCACATAGTTTACAATACATGGCTAGCATCACGTGGCTCACTCCGCACAGCTTACACGACAGAGCTAACGCCACAGTGCCCACTCCACATATATGCCACCTGCACAGTGCAATACCTAACTGTTTGGGGTCCACGCTGGCTAACGTGTGAGATTCAAGCATTCTTGCCGATTTGGCAGCAGAAGAGCCTAAACCCCCAAAGAGCTCCCAAAACGGTCCAAGAGGCCTCCAAGACTCGCCCAAAAGACCCCTAACACGGCCCCAGGAACGGCCCAACACGCGCGACACTGCCGCATCGCTGGAAGCCAACCCCTCCTACGTGATCCCACAAGTCCCAAGTGGACCCCGAAATGCCCATCAGCGGCCTCCAAGATGCCCCAAAAGATTACATGAGGCGTCCAAGGACTCTGTAACACGACCCAGGCACGGTGGCGGGTTAGGCCGAAGGCTGCTATATTGTCGACCTCGCATGAAACCAGTAACTGCGCCTTGGCCCCATCCCCGTTTCCGCCTCTTGCGGCTGGGCCCCTACTGGGCCGGCGTGGGTCATTTTCGGAACAATCATGAGGCTCTTCTAGGCAGCTCGGGGCGACCTCTTGGGCCGTCGTGGGCGCTCTGACGACCGAGAACGTAAGCATTGTATAATTCTTCAGGCATGTACAGAAGAAGATGCATTGTTGCCTCTCGCGGGGGCCTCTCCGAAATAATATTCGGGACCCCTGGGCCCGTCGTAAGAACCGCTTCGCAGCCGTTGTTGATCATCTTGAACCGTCTTGGAGGCGTTCGAACTGTCCTTGGGCTCTCTTCAGGGCCTCTTTGTCGCTCGCAAATACCATACTCGAGCCTCCTGGCGCCATATTGGAACGCCTGGCGGCTGTATTGAACGGCTGGAAATCAAAGAAACACTGACAAACATACACGCAAATACATACATACATACATACATACATACATACATACATACATACATACATACATACACACATACACATACATACATACATACATGCATGCATACATACATACATACATACATGCATACATACATACATGCATGCATGCATGCATGCATGCATACATGCATACATACATTACATTACATTACATTACATTACATTACATTACATTACTTTACATTACATTACATTACATTACATTACATTACATTACATTACATTACATTACATTACATTACATTACATGCATGCATGCATACATACATACATACATACATGCATGCATGCATGCATGCATGCATGCCATACATACATACATACATACATACATACATACATACATACATACATTACATTACATTACATTACATTACATTACATTACATTACATTACATTACATTACATTACATTACATTACATTGCATACATTACATACATACATGCATGCATGCATGCATGCATGCATGCCATACATACATACATACATGCATACATACATACATACATACATACATACATACACACATACATACATACATGCATACATACATACATACATACATACATACATGCATGCATGCATGCATGCATGCATGCATGCATATATACATACATACATACATACATACATACATACATACATACATACATACATACATACGTACGTACGTACGTACATACATACACACACATACATACATACATGCATACATGCATACATGCATACATGCATGCATGCATACATGCATACATACATACATTCATACATACATACATACATACATTACATTACATTACATTACATTACATTACATTACATTACATTACATTACATTACATTACATTACATTACATTACAGTACAGTACATCCCATTCCATTGCATTGCATTGCATTACATTACATTACATAACATACATGCATACCTACATACATACATACATGCATGAATGCATGCATGCATGCATGCATGCATGCATACATACATACATACATACATACATACATACACACACACGCTTTTGGGCGGTCGCGGCATCGCGCGCAGCGCCGAGGCGGAGAGAGTCACCAAACGGGCGGGCGGGCGCGCGCGGCGGGCCGCTCAGAGCGAGCAGGGACCCAGCTTGGGTCAACAATGCCATACGCAGATCTGGGCGTGGACAGCGAAGGTGCAGTGGGTGGAGGGGCAAAGCCCGGACAAGCAGAGGTGCAGTACGACGGGCGACGAGAGACGGCAATGACGGCCGGGGCCAGGGTGGCAGCACGCATCTGCAAAAATGGGAGGCGAGGAGGTCAGCCGGTGCGGGCCAGTGTGGGCGGCCGTGGGCTCAGGCACGCGGAAGCAACGGAAAGACAAGAGAAGCAAAGAGGACAACAGAGCAGGCACGCCACCCCTGCAGACGCGGGGGCGAGGCCCCGGGCAAGGGAGAGGCCGAGGTGGAACACGGCACGAGTGTGGGGCCGTCCTCCACCGACGGCGCCAGTGCAAAGACAGGCGAGACTGGCGTGGGCGGAGAGCGAACCAACGCACAGGACAGCGATGGTGTGGGCGCCCCGGCTGAGACAGGTCCCGCAAGGGACCACGCTTTGGCGAGCTTGGCTCGTCGACTGAAGCCAGGGGCGCGCGCGGTGGCCCCCAATCCACAGGGGCGCTCAGGACAAAAGTGCTGAGCTGCTCTTCAGAGTGTGCATGCGGGGCTGACCATTGCATGCGAGAGCAGCTCGAGCTGCAGCCAGGGCTTCAGTGGCTCGCATGGCGTCCAGCCGAGCCATGAGATCCAGTCGGGAGGAATCCAAAGCTGGGCTCCCAGGAGTGGGGACGGGCGCAGGAGGGGTGGGCGCGCGCCGCTTGGCGGAGGGCGGGACGGGCGCAGGAGGGGTGGGCGCACGCCGCTTGGCGAAGGGTGCACTGCCTGCTGACGCGTTCGCGAGGACGCTGGGGCGACGCGCGCCGACGGTCCCTGCGGAGCGGCACCCCGAGCTTGCCGAACCCGGGCTAGGGAGGGCGCCCCCTGGTCAGCAGGGGAGAGGTGCCCGGCAGGCGCGCCTACGAGTGGACTGGTAATTATAGTCGCGCGACCGCCCTCGCGCAGGCGGAAGACCAGCGCGCTGGGAAGCGGACTTCGGAAGGGATGGTCTCCAGCCTTGCCAGGAGGACCTCCAGCCTTGCCAGGAGGGGGCATGGGTCGCCCAGAGTGCCGGCGCGGCCCCCCTGGCAGCATCCGATGGCCAGCGGGCCTTCTGGACGGTGCGGGCCAGAGCTGCTGCACGGGCCTGGCCTCGGGCGTTCACGAGACCGCGACTGCCTGCAACGTCGCAGTGGCGGCGGCGGGGCGAACGGTGCGTCGCGCGCCCTGGCGGACGGATCCTGCCGTACCTCTGGCGAGTGGCAGCCGACGCCGCCTTGGCCCCGCCTGCTGCGGCCTGCTTGGGGCGCGGGGCGCCAATGGGGGAGAAAAACCGTTCGACCTTGGCAGGCCGTGCGGACGCGACTCGGTTAGCCCACCCAACCCTCTTTGCGACTGGGGCAGGCGACTTAGCCGCAGTGCCGGGTGGGGCTTCGGCACGGACACCGCTCGCCGCCTGAGAGGTCGCATCAGGCGGCGCTACGACCAACAATCGGTTCTGGATGCCGAGCTTGAACTGAGGGTGCACCAGTCGAAAACCGAGGTCGCACCGATCAGCTGTGGAGAGCGCGCGCCAATCTTCAAGCCCTCTGGATTCCCATCCGGCAGCGACAGCGGCAGCATACGCGGGGAGGTGGGGGTGTGGGCCTGGGCGCCGATCGCGACGCCCGAGTGCGGTCTGCAGGTGACCATGGGCCTGGAAGCGCTTGGCAACGCGTACCTGGTCACCCCAGGGAATCTGGCTCAGCAGCAGGCCTTGGAGGTGGGACATGGGCACAGCGTCGGCGGGAGGGCCGGGGGAGACGTCCTCCACGGCGGCTCAGCGCGGTCGCGAGCGCCAGCGCTGGGTGGAGAAGGGGCCCTAGCCCACTCCAGAGCCTCTGGATCGGGCCAGTCGCCCACGCCCCGCGCCGCCAGGTCGAGGCGCGCGGCCGCGGCGCCCTTCTCGGGAGCCCTGCGGGGGCAAGCGGACCTGGACCGCATACTCCTCGTCCGAAGGAAGCTCGTCCTCGGAGGGCGGCTTGGTCGGGGCGGGCTGGGGGAGGAAGGGCCGCGCCCTCACCAGTGGGGACCTCGAGAGGGGCGCGCAGGATCGCGGGGGCACAGAGGGAGCGGCCGCAGGCGACATATCCTGCGCTGGGCGATTGTCAGGAAGGAAGCGGCGCCACCGGATTCAGACAGGGATGGGCAGCGGCCTTACTAGATGATACACGAGATCTCGAGTGCCTACTAGGACTTCGAGCTAGATGTACTCTGGCCACGTGGCGGCGGACACAGCGGCTCCCCTCGAGCCAAAGTGGCTTGAGACAAAATGACTACGGGGAACACACACACACACACACCACACACACACACACACAAACGCGCGCGCGCGTGCACGTAACACTCACGCAAGTACAGCAAGAACACAATCAAGGCTTGAAAATTCTAGCCTGCTAACCTGCCGAATCGCGTCAAATCACCTTTCTAAGATCTGCCAAATCAGCCCTCCGTCACCGCCTGCGCATCTTTCAAGCGGTCGGTCTGACTCAGCTTCTTCATGTTGTTCTGGTACCTCGTGGAGCCCTGGTTACCCTCGTGCACCAGGCCGGGCAGCTGCAGAGAGGGCACCGCGTAGTAGGGTATGCGATGCGATATGGACGCGAGCGCCACGTCGATGTCCAGGCACCGCGGCCGGTCGCGCTGCCACACCGTCTTGCGCAATTCCTAGAATACTGAAACTGGACAAGCACACTCTTTCGCAGCTCCGTGCAGGTTTCCTGGGTTGGCACCGATCCAGGAAACACACGCGGAGCTCCGAAAGTGTATGCTTACACCATTGCTTCTTCATCGAGCTCCGCGGTGATGCGCGGGAGCGCCTCCTTGCGGTAGAGCATCGCGTAGAAGCCGTAGTTCACGCCGTGGTTGCACTTCCCCTCGGGCTCGTTCCGGTCGGGCCACACGCGCGTGAGGTGGGGCGACACGCACGCGCCGTAGGGGCAGCGGGTCTTCAGGGAGAGGGCGCCCCAGTCGCAGGGGACCTCAGGAGAGCCCGGAAACGAATCGATAAGTTGGATCGGGGATCAAAATGAATCGAATCGGCCGAAATCGGCAGCGAAGTCGGGAGAAGTCGAATCTGCGAAAATCGGCAGGCTACAAAGCTTGTAGTCTTGAGAAATCGACATTCAAATCGGGATCCGAAGTCGAATCGAATCGGACTCGGAATCGATCGAAATCGAATCGAACCGAGTCGGAGAAATCGAAATGAGCCCTGGGACCTCGTCCAGGAGCTCCCTCAGCCTGGCGGAAAAGTCGTCCTCCAGCTCCGCGTCATCCTCGCGCAAGGCTGGAGCAGATGAACTCGGCGGACCGACCAGACCCCCAAGCGTCCGACGTCTTGTTCCCAACTATCCTGTGGTGTTGGATCCTCGTTTTGAAGAGAGATCCCCGCGTCTCCGCCTCGCCTCCTCCTCCTCCTCCTCCTGCTCTTCCTCCTCCTCCTCCACCCGCTCCTCCCTCCTCCCGCTCCTCCCTCCTCCCGTCACCCCCCTAAATTTGGCCCGCCCGCACACGCTTCGTGGCCCCATAGAGAGCTCCACCGAAGGCCCAAGGGCCAGCGCTCGCACGCGGCCACCGCGCCCATTTTGGCACACCGCTCACGAACTTGTTGGCCCTATAGGGAGCTCCACCGAAGGCCCAGATGCCAGCGCCACCGCACCCACTTTGGCACACCCCTCACACGCTTCGTGGCCCCAGAGGGAGCACCACCGAAGGCCTAAATGCCAGCGCTCAAATACGGCCACCGCACCCACTTTGGCATACCGCTCACACGCTTCATGGCCCCATAGAAAATTTCACCGAAGGCCCAAATGCCAGCGCTTGCATTCAGCCACTGCACCCACTCTGGAACACCTCTCACTCGCTCCGTGGCCCCAGAAGGGAGCTCCACCAAAGGCCCAAATGTCTGCGCTCGCATGCGCCAACCGCGCCAATTTTCGCACACCCCTCACACGCTTCGTGGCCCCATAGGGAGCTCCACCAGAGGCCCACATGCCAGCGCTCGCATGCGACACCGAACCCATTTGGGCACACCCCTCACACGCTTCGTAGACCCATAGGGAGCTCCACCAAAGGCCCGAATGCCAGCTCTCGCATGCGGCCACCGCACCCATTTTGGCATACCCATCAAAGGCTTCGTGGCCCCATAGGGAGCTCCACCGAAGGCCCAACTGCCAGCGCACGCACGCACCGACTTTGGCACACCCCTCATGCGCGTCGTGGCCCCAGAGGGAGCCCCACCGAAGGCCCAGATGCCAGCTCTCGCATGCGGCCACCGCACCTACTTTGGCACACCTCACACGCCTCATGGCCCCATAGGGAGCTCCACCGAAGGCCCATGCCAGCGCTCAAATACGGCCACCGCACGCATTTGGGTACACCCCTCACGCGCTTCGTGGCCCCATGGGGAGCTCCAATGAAGGCCTAGATGCCAGCGCTAGATGCGCCCACCGCGCCCTTTTTGGCACACACACACACACCTCACACGCTTCGTGGCCAAATTATATGGCCCCACCGAAGGCCCAAATGTCTGCGATCGCATGCTCCCACCGCGCTCATTTTGGACAAAACCATCACGCGATGCGTGGCCCCATAGGGAGCTCCACCAGAGGCCCACATGCCAGCGTTTGCATGCGCCCACCGCACCCACTTTGACACACCCCTCACACGCTTCGTGGCCCCGTAGGGAGCTCCACCGAAGAGCCAAATGCCAGTGCTCGCATGCACCCACCGCACCCATTTTAGCACACCACTCACACGCTTTGTGGTCCCATGGGGAGCTCCACCGACGGCCCAGATGCAAGCGCTCGCATGCGCCCACCGCGCCCATGTTGGCAAACCCCTCACACGCTTCGTGGCCCAATAGGGAGCCCCACCGAAGGCCCAAATGCCAGCGCCAGCATGCGCCCACCGCATCCGCTTTGTCAAACCCCTCACGCGTTTCGTCGCCCCATAGAATGCTGCACCGAATGCGGTGCGTACAACGACTGTACCCACAACTGCATATGGTCGGGTCCTTTGCCAGGCGAATGTTTCCCCAACCATCCGGCGGTGATGGGTCCCCATTTCGAAGAGACAGCGCCCCGCGCTTCCTTTCTCTCTTCGTTCCTCTCCCTCCTCCTCCTCATCCCACCCGTGCCTCTGCCATCTGCATGTCCACCGTTTTAGTGCACCCAACGCAACGATTCGTGGCCCCATGCGGAACTCCACAGACGGCCCCAGCGGCTGTGATCACATGCGTCCCCCGCGACCCAGTTCGGCGTGCCGTGGCCACATAGGGAGCTCCACCGATGTGGCCTCATAGGGAACTCCACCGAAGGCCCCAGCGGCCATGTGCCACCCCGCCAGTCAGGAAGGCGCGTCGTGGTCCCATAGGACGTTCCACCGAAGACCCAAGTGGTTGTGATCACGTGCGTCCCCCGCCACCCAGTATCGCGCTGCATGGCCCCATAGGGAGCTCCACCGAAGGCCCCACTGGCTGTGATCGCATGCGCCCTCCGCCACCCAGTACGGCGTGCCGTGGCCCCACAGGGAGTTCCACCGAAGGCCCCACTGGCTGTGATCACATGCGCCCTCCGCCACCCAACACGGCGCTTCGTGGCACCATAGGGAGCTCCACCGAAAGCCCCAGAGGCTGTGATCACATGCGTCCCCCGCCACCCAGCACGGCGTTTCGTGGCCCCACAGGGAGCTCTACCGAAGGCCCCAGTGGCTTTAACCACATGCGCCCCGCGCCACCCAACACGGCGCTTCCTGGCCCCATGGGGAATTCCACCGAAGGCCACACGGGTTGTGATCGCATGCGCCCTTCGCCACCCAACACGGCGCATCGTGGCACCATAGGGAGCTCCACCGAAAGCCCCAGAGGCTGTGATCACATGCGTCCCCCGCCACCAACTACAGCGTTTTTCGGCCCCATACGGGGCTCCACCGAAGGAGCCACTGGCTCTGATCAGATGCGCCCTCCGCCACCCAGTACGGCGCTTCCTGGCCCCATGGGGAATTCCACCGAAGGCCACACGGGTTGTGATCGCATGCGCCCTCCGCCACCCAACACGGCGCTTCGTGGCCCCATAGGGAGCTCCACCGAAAGCCCCACTGGCTGTGATCACATGCGTCCCCCCGCCACCAAGTACAGCGTTTTTCGGCCCCATACGGGGCTCCACCGAAGGCCCCACTTGCTGTGATCACATGCGTCCCCCGCCACCCAGCACGGCGTTTCGTGGCACCACAGGGAGCTCCACCGAAGGCCCCAGAGGCTGTGATCACATGCGCTCCCCGCCACCCAATACGGCGCTGTGTGGCCACATCGGGAGCCCCACCGAAGGCCCCAGCGGTTGTGATCACATGCGCCCTCCGCCACCCAGCACAGCGTTTCGTGGCCCCATCGTGAGCTCCACCAAAGGCCTTGGCGGCGGTGTCTACATGCGCCCTCCGCACACACCCATGTTGACATCCCCTCACACGCCTCGTGGCCCCATAAGGAGCTCCCCCTCCTTCGTCCTACCTGCCCTGCGGTATTCACAATTGCATATGACTGGGTCCTTCGCCAGGACAATCCCACCAGCCCTCTGGGAGTAGGTGGTTTAGACAGGCTCCTCTCCCAACCCCAATTATTCCCCTTCGGTGAAGGGTTCGTCATCGCTGCTTCCCGTTAGTATACACCCCCTCCCCCAGGCGACCGGCAGCCAACCAGGAACAACAAGGACACCATGCTCACCCCCCTCCCACCATCCCTGTCCCAGGGGTGTCAGCATACTGTCTGCTGTGCGCAAGGCCACCATCCCGATCAACAAGTATACAAAATGCGCGTCGCGGATAAATCTGGATCATGCGCAGCCACCCCGCGATCACTGTGGACGGCGCGTGGTGGCGGCGATTGACAGGGACGGAGGGGGTGGTGGCGTATGGCCTACTGCGCGCAGGCCCACCAGACACAATGATGGGCGTTGGTTTTCGACAAGGATGGTGGGGACCGACATGTTTCCCGATGTGTACTATCACGTGCGCAGGCGCACCTGACCCATTCTGCACGTGCCCCGAACGTGGCGCACACGGCGCGGCTGGAGCATGCAGCACGCCTGGCGCACGTGGGACACGTGGCGCATCTGGTACACCAGACGTGCCTGGCACGCTCGGGCCCCACCGTCGCACACATGGAGTCGGTGCTGGTTCCCAGTAGCTGCCCACCCATAGACGAGAGCTGAACATGATGAGGCTCGGGTGTTACCTATGTGTTGGGAGTGCGGGCGGGAGTGAGCCAGACGGCTTGCTATCTAGGAGGGTGTTTTGACCTCTCCCCCGACCCCCTCCCCTGGACCTGGACGGGACGCCCCGCGAGCGGTCAGAGCCTCAGAAAGCCCAAGATGACCTCCAGGATGGCACAAGATAGCCCAAGATGCCTCAAGATGGCCCCAAGGTGCTCAAAGATGCCCCAAGACCGTTCCAAGACTGTTTCAAATGGCCACGGAGCGTTTCACGGAGGACGCCCAGAGGGTGCGAAGAGGCCAAAAACTGTCAAAAACCTAAGGAATCTGTATGAATGTTGCATTATCGCACTTTTGCGTCCGATGGCCTTCCGATGCCTCAAAACAGTTCCAAGAGAGTTCCAGAGAGCCCCAAGAGGCCTGAGAGAACCCCAAGACGGCCCCATGAGCGCCCAAGAGCGCTCCAAGAGCGCTCCAAGAGGGGACTATGTCCTTCTGAAAGGCCAATTGAAATGCATCCCTTCTTTACTCGATGTCCTCGAAAGTGTCTCCGAGAGCGTCCCCGAGCTTCCCAAGAGAGCCCCACGAGGGCCCAAAGAAGCGCCAAGGAGGCCCCAAGAGGCACCCCAAGAGAGGCTTCCAAGAGGATCCCAAGAGATCCCCTAGAGGCCCCAAGATGCTCCCCGAAGTAAGAAAGAGGATCCCCGGGACCGCCAAGAGACTCCCAAGACTCCCCAAGAAGACCCCTAGCTCGCCGTTGTCCTCCTCCTCATCATAATCCTCCTCTTTTTTCGCCTCTTCCTCTGCCTCCTCCTCCTCTTCCAGTCTTTTGCCTGGATATTCATAATCCCTGGAAGATGTTCCGATACTATATCATGGTCAGTAGGCGCCGCAGATGACATGAGGAAGAGGGGATAATCCCGTCACTAGAACCACGCGCGCGCTTCGCGCGCGCTTAGGTTCTGTCGAGTCACAGACCCAGGAATCGTTGCGAGAAGAAATTGGTGACGCGAAGCGTCTTGGGGGCGTCCTTGGACGTCTGGGGTCTCCTGGGGCCTCTTGAGGGGCCTCCTGGGGGCCTCCTGGCGGCCTCTTGGGGCGGAAGGCTCGAGCTTGCGGTTCGTGGTCCCCCTCTGGGCCCCCTCTTGGGCCCGTCTTGGGGCCCTCTTGGGCCATCTTGGGCGCCTCTTGGGCCGTCTTGGGGCCCTCTTGGGCTGTCCTGGGGCCCTCTGGGAAACTTCGTGGGCCGTCTTGGGGCGGTCTTGGGCGCCTCTTGGGCCGTCCTGTAACGTCGGAAAACCCAAAAGGCGACTTGGTTGAAAATGTACGTTTTACAAAGGGAATGGGCCAATTGTTGCGTCTAGGAGCCCTCTTGGGACGCATGTTGGAGGCTTCTTGGGGCCTCTTGGGGGCGTCCTTGGACGTTTGGGGTCTCCTGGGGCCTCTTGAGGGGCCTCCTGGGTGCCTCCTGGCGGCCTCTTGGGGCGGAAGGCTCGAGCTTGCGGTTCGTGGTCCCCCTCTGGGCCCCCTCTTGGGCCCGTCTTGGGGCCCTCTTGGGCCATCTTGGGCGCCTCTTGGGCCGTCTTGGGGCCCTCTTGGGCTGTCCTGGGGCCCTCTTGGAAGCTTCTTGGGCCGTCTTGGGGCGGTCTTGGGCGCCTCTTGGGCCGTCCTGTAACGTCGGAAAGCCCAAAAGACAACTTTGTTGAAAATGTACGTTTTACGAAGGGAATGGGCAATTTTTGCGTCTAGGGGCCCTCTTGGGACGCATGTTGGAGGCTTCTTGGGGCCTCTTGGGGGCGTCCTTGGACGTCTGGGGTCTCCTGGGGCCTCTTGAGGGGCCTCCTGGGGGCCTCCTGGCGGCCTCTTGGGGCGGAAGGCTCGAGCTTGCGGTTCGTGGTCCCCCTCTGGGCCCCCTCTTGGGCCCGTCTTGGGGCCCTCTTGGGCCATCTTGGGCGCCTCTTGGGCCGTCTTGGGGCCCTCTTGGGCTGTCCTGGGGCCCTCTTGGAAGCTTCTTGGGCCGTCTTGGGGCGGTCTTGGGCGCCTCTTGGGCCGTCCTGTAACGTCGGAAAGCCCAAAAGGCGACTTTGTTGAAAATGTACGTTTTACGAAGGGAATGGGCCAATTTTTGCGTCTAGGGGCCCTCTTGGGACGCATGTTGGAGGCTTCTTGGGGCCTCTTGGGGGCGTCCTTGGACGTCTGGGGTCTCCTGGGGCCTCTTGAGGGGCCTCCTGGGGGCCTCCTGGCGGCCTCTTGGGGCGGAAGGCTCGAGCTTGCGGTTCGTGGTCCCCCTCTGGGCCCCCTCTTGGGCCCGTCTTGGGGCCCTCTTGGGCCATCTTGGGCGCCTCTTGGGCCGTCTTGGGGCCCTCTTGGGCTGTCCTGGGGCCCTCTTGGAAGCTTCTTGGGCCGTCTTGGGGCGGTCTTGGGCGCCTCTTGGGCCGTCCTGTAACGTCGGAAAGCCCAAAAGACAACTTTGTTGAAAATGTACGTTTTACGAAGGGAATGGGCCAATTTTTTGCGTCTAGGGGCCCTCTTGGGACGCATGTTGGAGGCTTCTTGGGGCCTCTTGGGGGCGTCCTTGGACGTCTGGAGGCCATCTTCAGCATCTCGGAGCCCTCTTGGAGGCCTCTTGGAAATTTCTTGGGCCGTCTTGGGCGCTTCTGGGGCCGTCTTGTCTGACCGGGGAGGCCTCGCGCAAGCCCCGACGAGCCTCCGGGCCCCCCGGGGCGCACATTTGTGGTCGGGGCCCCGGCCCCGGGCCCCCGGACCCGGTGCGCCGTTATATGTATAAGCACACACTAAGGTAACACTGAAGGGAGGAGGCCGGCCCGCCGGCCGACGCACGCGCGCGCACCGCAGGCTCGCTCCTGTTCCGTTTCCCTAGAGCGAAAGTAGCGTAGCTGCGGAAGCAGAAACAGTCAGTCAGCACGACAGGCAGTGCGCGCAAGGAGAGAGCAGGCAGGGCGAAAGATTGGCGGTGCGGAATGGGCGCATTGACTCCCCCCGCGGCGGGGTCCGTAGAGCCGCCCCGACCCCCCAACCCACCTGGCCTGCACATATGTACAGCCACCAGAGCGAACCCCAAAAGCATTTTACCGCTCGACGGTGGTTGCCAGGGGACGGAACGCCGAAGAAACCCGACGTTCCCCGCCTGAGCTAATATTTCCAGCTCAGGCCGCAATGCCCGCGCACACCTGGTGCACCCGCTCCACGAAGCAGAATGGACCAGCATTGACTATGTCGCACTGGTTCCATCGCGCTGCATCACCTTCTCCAGCGACCTCTCCATTCACGAGAATCGTCCCAGGGATCACTGTTGCTCCATCGCCACTGGTTCTGATTCCTGGAGGAGTTGCCCTGTCCGTCTTCTCTTCTGCTTGAACTCCAGCCGCTTGGCTCACTCTTGCCCTGGCCCTTCTCCAACGGCCTCGCCTTCGGCGTAGGCGGCGGTGGAGGCTCTGGCAAGGTACTGGACGTCCCAGAGTCATGCTGGAACTTGTCGCTGCACTCGTTCAAACTAAACCACTGCCACGTTTCGCTGAGGCCAGTGGCCCGCTGATGCCGGGATACATGTCCATAATATCCTGGAATTTCTCCATTCTCATTCTTGTCTTCGCAGTCGACGGCCGCGTTACAGGCGCCGTCCACGACCGGCCCGGGGCCGCCGCCATCGCTCGCGCGGCCGCCAACCGGCTCTACAGCCAATATTCACCCGCCCACGACTGGATTCTGCCATAATCGACCCAGCCAGCATTGGCGCCGGGGCGGCCCGATAAGACTGCCCCCCACCCCAGTACCTCGGTCGCGATGCTGGGCGAGGGCATTGCTGAGTTCGCTGTCCCGGGGCGGCGGTGCCGCTCGGGGCATTGCCTTCAACAATTGTGGTTGCAGCATCTGCTGGCGACTCGTCTGGGATTGTCTCGGTTGGAGAATTGGCTGGGCCGCTCTCCTCCTTTTTCTCCTGAACGCAATTGGCAATTCCAATGGCATCGTCAGCATTAAAGACTCCAACAATGCGTGTGGCAAGACAAATCTTGACACGAAATAAATATTCCGTAGACGCGGATATGAAAACCATAGCCTCTTGGATGACTGAGCAATTTCGTCGTGCGGTCTCTTGTCCTAATCCGTTGGTCCAATCCTGAAGTAAGCCAAATGTCTCGACTGCGGATCGGATCCGACAATCACCAGCATAAGCATCTTGCACGATTTGACTGGACCACGGATCACGCTGCACTTCGTACCCCGGACACGCAACATTGCTTCCCGCGGACATGAACAAGAATATGACTTCGCGCACAGCGAATAGAATCCGCCTACATTTTTCATGTGTGGGGATTCGATCGAATTGTTGGTTCCATACTCGATCCACAAGCTCGGATAATCCCGGCGGCACTTCATGAATGATGTCTTTGTCCAACGGCATCGCATTTGGAACTGTCAATAAATGTTCAAGGGCAAACGGTGATGCAACTCAGATAACTTCTGGCCTCTCGCATGGATCATAGTTGTACTTATAGCTCGACATGCAGCCAGAAGTAGAAATCAAAACAAGCCAAAAAGGCAGCGTGGTATATTGTGAAAAATCAGCGAATGACGCTGGGCGACATGCTGATTGCAGACGCCGTCCGACGTCGCAGTTTCTCTTAACGTACTGAGAATACGTCATCAATGCGGCTAGGCCAATGATGAAGTTCAGCAACGAGTCGGAAATCTCTGCCTCCTACTTGGTTCGACGCAGACGCTCGATTCGCTGCATTCAAGTTCTCCGTCAACACTCAAACTGATGGAATGAGAACTCCCCTTTCTTCCATCTCTTGCCCCCATTGGTCCCAGCCCGTCTCCGGGCGAATTTGTTCGGCACTAACATGTTCCCAAGCGAAAACGGCAATGGCGGAGCATCTCATAGGACGAGCGTATTGGTTCAGGTCTGGCGTCCAAATCAATGGCCACCACTGAGCAGCGGTGGGGTGATTGTCCCCACGTTTGTGCTTTAGCTAGTAAATGAATCGGAGCTTGAGGGGTTCCAGATACTGGGAAGATGGCCCGTGGCGCGCCGGCGGCTGTGCCGAGGCGCCGTCGGTCCCTGGCTGCGAATTGATGAACGTACAGCCAACCAAAGCAGCCCGGGAACGTATGTGATCCTGTTAACCCATTTGCGCTGGCGTTGCTCAGCCTGGTTCAAGTTGTCCAATGCCTCAGCAGAGCTCTTGTTCATTGCTCTCAGCCTGTTAGAAATCATCTTAGATCGGTTCCCTCCTCTTGGGGGGGCATCAAGACGTGGAGCCAGTCCCAGGCTCGCCCATGCAGCAACCAATGCATGTTCTCCAAGCGGTTGCAAGTAATTCGCTCTGACGTCTGTTTGTACCTGACAGGGATGAGGCACTGCAAACCAATCCGAAACCAGCCCTCACGGCATGATATCGATTGCAAATGTGCCTCCCACCGTCTGTTCACATTTTCCGCGTGGTAAGGGCCTTTCTTGTTCGGACATCGCGCGTTGCCCTGCATCGGTCGCTTGTTCATCGGAAAAGATCAATGTTCTGATTGTGTCAGGCGAGAAAGCAACCTCCCACGCAGACCATTCTTTTGAAAAAATCAAGTTCCACATCATATGTTGTGCGTTCCTTCTACCAACTTGCTCAAACAATGTCAGTTGCACAATACGAAATGTTATTGAAACGTGCTTGTCCTGTCGCCACAAGAGTTCCATCGCGACAGATGCGATGCCCCAGGCGGGCCACTACCCGACCATTAAAGACAACAATATGTTGCCAATCCCATTATGCGTCGCATCAGTTGACCATAAAAACGGGGTAATTGCGCGAGGCCAAGCTCCCTGAGTTGGGGGTCCTCCGCCGGCTGGGGCAGCGCCCTCAGCCTGATATACCTTGGCGGGTGGAGCTTCACCGTCCTTCCGCTGGCTGAGCCAGTGAGGGGCGTGCTCAGCATGTTCCACGGGGAACTCACGCCTCGTCGGTATCAATCCACTAACTAAGCTTATTCGGGTACTTAATAGTCCCTGATCATAGCGCGGACTCCTTTATAGTTTCCAAGGATGTAACGTGCAGCAGATGCCCGTGGCATCGCGCCATCCCAAACTCGCAAGGCGCACACGTGCGCTCTATGCTGTGAGCAAAACAACAGTATCCCTGACATGCACGAAAGAACACTGGCATGGGCTTGGAAGCCCTCTCAGTTCTATCAATGGTGATGACTAAGTCTCCGTGTTCCTCATCAACGAGTCGTGTGAGGCGCCTGGGTTCAGAAAAGACCGCCAGTGCTCTATTGTCTGTGCCTCATCAGGAATCATAATGTCGTCGGCCCTTACGCGTAGAACATCAATTTCTCCCGTTGGCACCATTGTCAGGACGTGCATGGCAAGAGCAGTAGTGGCGTGAGTGATACCATCATTCGCCATTTTCCAAATGAGGCCTCCTACATACACCCACCCGCCCGATGATCGGGCGCACTCGGAGCAATGTCTCGCCATGCACACCGCGCACTCAACTACAAATTGCGCATGGGAATGCGCTCGGTGGCTGCACTTTCCCCAAAACTCTGAGCTTCCTAGCATAGCGGACCTCTGGCCCTGCTTCAACTGTTTTGCCTCCGCTTCCTCGGCTGTGCCGGTAGCGTCATTTGGCAATACTAGAGGGATGAATGCATTGTAGGCCTCCTGGGGGATGAAATCTGGTCTGTCATCCAAGTCGAACTCTGCTGTGAGAAATTTGATTGCTTGGTCCAATAATTCTACCTCTAACTCCAGAAGCAGCGCGAAACATTCTCATTGATCGCATGATAGGCACGCCCACGAACGGCTGCGGTGCGGGGGGGCACTGGGCCAGCCCTGTGGGCTTCAATGACCTGCTTTCGGACTTCGTCACTCGTTCCATCACGAGCGTTCTCTCGCTGTTGTTGGTCAAAGTACAGAAGTCCCCCATCATTTGCAAATCTTGCATGACTGACATTCCTAATTCGACCTGGAGGGTCTTGCTCCTCAGGATGGAGCAGCTTGCCTATGAGCAGGCGTTGGCGGTAGAATAACGCGCAAGAACACATGTGTGACTCCTGGACTAGCATCTGCATCAAGGTCTTCCGCGATCGAGAAGTGAGACTTCTCCCAAGAATAGGGGATCCTCAATCTATTGTCTTGCGATTCCGCAGGTCGCGCGTCACCTTCCCCATCCGTCTTCGCTGCGGCTGACCCTTCGTCGCTCCCGTTTGCACAGGTCAACGACACAGGGTCACCGACCATTCTGACATGTGGAACTTCTCCTGAAGGAATGACATCTGGGTGGCGAACTTGAAGAAAGTTGCGCAAATAATAAGCCCAATTCTTATAAGGCAAAGAATGCTCAGCGGGTTCGTTCCTCTTGTCATCTGCTTGTTTTAGATAGCGAAACGCCCAGATCATCACGTCATCCAACAAAAAAGTTGCCTCTTCAACAGAGACCTCTCGCACATTTTCAAGCTGGAGTCAGCCGGGGAGGGCTTGCCAGAGCATCATAAATTCATTACGAAGTGACAAATGTGCTCGGCTCGATGGCGATCCAAAATGCATAACCAAAAGATCTCGCACCAGCTTGACAACTACTGACACGGGGTCACTGTCTGCGAGATCAGTTGGGGGCATCTACAAGTCGAATTTATATGTTTCCCCTTCTCCGCCACCCTCACCGAGTCTTCCTGGCTAGGAGGACTGCGGGCCACTCGCAGTCGCACCGGCAGGAGGGCGGGTCCGGCAATCAAGCACGAAAATTCCGAGTACCTCTGGAGCACTCACTTCCATCTCTTTCTGGCTAACTCCGGCTGCGCCGGGCTGCTCACGCCGCGCCTCCGCGGGAGTGCCAGGTGCATCTTTATCGTCTTGGAAATCGAAACGCGGGAGGTCCTTCGGAGGAGGCGTCGGAGGTATGATCACATTCTTCAAACTACCGGCACCCAGCGCATCCGCTGGCGCTGCAGGCGGACCATCTCTCTCAAAGAGGGCTTCCATTGTGACCGAATGTCTGGTGGAGGAGGCTTTGCCCCTCCCTTTGGCGTCTGATCGGACTCACTTGGCTTGGCCAGCGACTCCGGAGCAGGTCCAGGGGGGGCGGAAGTGGCTTCGATGCATTGTCTGACAATGGCTCCCGAGGATTCCTGTCTCCTGGCGGCGGTGCCGGTAGGAGGCAGGCCCCCTTCCTGAGAGCCGTTCCCCGACCCAACAGCCGCCGTGTCCTCCTGGCCTTTAGGAATAGGTGGCACAGGAGGTCTGGCTGATTTGGGAGGCGGAGGTTTCGGTTCCTGAGCATCACCGAAACGCGGGGGTGGCTTGGCACTAGCTTCTCCTTGGCCATGAGACGCACACTTTCTCTCCTCATTTGCTCCGTCCAAAAACGGGTGTTCGAAATTGAGTTTGCCACCCTCCACTCTCCATGTAGTCCCATACGTTCTCCATCGAAGGACCATGCTCAGGGTGCGGCGAAGCATTTTCCTGCCAATCGATCGGTAAAAGATCGGAGACCCATTGGCATTGCTGATTCCTGACTTTGTCTATCATTTCAGCTCTCTCTTTGCTCTTCGACCGTTCATCACTGCAACCTTCGTCGACAGCTTCGCCTTCTTCCAGCAAGAGCCGCAATATCGTCCAAGCACCGCCCCCGCACGCAAAGTGCGCGGCGGGGTGCCAATGGTAGATGCGCATCTCAGTCATTACTACCTGAACGGTATGTTGAATGCATTGCGGCGTTGGACCCCATCACCAGCAACGGACTTCGGACAATTTCCGCAGAGTTCCAATATCCATCGTTGAAGGTTTCTTCCGCCATCGTGTACCGCAGGTGGGTCGATGGGGTTATCTCCAGGGCACGCAGTGGAATAGATTCCGACGTTTGACTTCTCCACATGTCCCCGATACACTGGGTCGGAAGGAAAGATTTGGTATCCTTCGAGGATTGAATGGAGCGCCCCAACGGATGTTCCGTGGGAATGTCGCGTTCAGTTTTGGCCCGAAATCAACTATGCCATTTTACCCTTTTTTTGACTTCAAGAGGTAGCGCCAGTTGGACACATTGCTCCTTTGGTGCGTGCTCAATGATTGGCGCCTTTTCCCACATGGCGCGATCAGCAATCGCCCTCGGTTCCCCCGACGCCGCGCGGTCACGTCGCGCAATGAAGAATGTTGCCCACGTCGGGATCGCATATTCCGCAAACAGAACCGGTCGCTTCGCACTGTCTTGAAGCATTCGATCCGCCAACCACGCTTCTCCGTTCGACGCAACGCACAACCGATCGCAAGCTTCACGATGCACGAATGTTTCACGTTTCCATCTTTCGCAACAACTTGTCATAGTCTTCCCCTGGCCACAAATGAGTCTTGTTATAGAAGCGTTTGGCCAGCTCTCCAGCATTCAAGGGCTTCAGGGAGATGACTCTCGCAGATCCTCCGACTCCTTCAGCCGCTCCAATCGTTGCTTGATTCGACAATTGGACAGGCCATATGCGAACACTATCGGGCCCAACTGGGGGAGATTTCCTCTGTTTCTGGCCCAGCGACGTTGATTTGGACTCAGAGCACTTTTCTTTTATTGCTTTCTCCCAATGCACCGCGGGGCGAACAGCGGTTAGTACTCTGACGGACTCTCGGCTGTGCCAGGTCCGGCCGGTCTCCCCCTGCGCCGCTCGGACTCTGCGCGGCTGCGCTGGCGGGGCCGGCGGTCGATGCCGCCCCAGCGGGGCTGACCTGCAATGGGCCATCTCGCCTAGTCACGGGCTGCGCCCCCGAGGCTCGCCGCACCGCCCGTTTGGCAGACTGACGGGGGGGCCGAAAACTGGGTCGAGATGCTTCCTGAATATCTGTCGCTCATTGCATAACCTGGTCGATGAGGATCTTTTCTCCGGCGCGACGCATGCATCTTCCCTCTGGAGGCACGCCGGGAATGCAAGGCAAGCTCCTCAAGAAAGAAAAGGAATTCGCTCCAATGCAAATTTGTATAATGCCCCTTTCCTCTCGAAATGAAATCCCCCCACTCTTGCAAGAACAAGCAATGCCGCGCCCCCTGTCCAGCGCCAGTCGCGGCGACAGGAAATTGCGCAAGTGGGTTAGCGAAAAGGGGCGTTCCCAATATCGAAGTCGGAGTACCGGTCTCAGTGCGACACCAACTGGTCCAATACGACACATGCCCCTCAGATGCAGCTTCTGTCTTCGCAGACCCGCCTTCTCGCAATTCCTTCTCGCAGACCCACCCCTGGGCGGCTGAGCCGCCAGAGGTATGACAGAAGAACCAGACCGCAAGCCGCGTTGCTTTCATCACGTGATCAGCCATTATTTCACCCCCTCGAACTGTGACCACTGCACCATCTCTGCCCACTGTGTAGGACTCAGGTCTACCAACAAAATGGCATGCACTATGCGGAGTGCGACGCAATTTCCGATACAAACAAGCGTCGTCCGGAATCATTATTTGAGGCTGACCCCCCGCTGCCTTGCATCTTTCAACGCGCTGATTCAACCGCGCCCGCCGCAAAGTGGCAATGTCATCCCACATCGCTCTCATTTTGAACGTGCCACTTTCCGATTGCTAACATCGGTGATCCCCACCAATGAAAAATCTACGCGTCGCTGGAACGCTTCGCCGCCTCATCGATCCTTCTCTCGGCTGTTTCAAAGAAGAGACCGAGCAATGCCAGAAGCACTTGAGGCTCAGCATTCCCCTTCTTCGTTCCGCTCAGCCCCATGACGTCGCACTTGTTTCCGTCGGATAAATCGCCCATGGGCCACAGAACATTTTGACTTGGCGCGCGTTGGCCCGGGAAGAAATTTTCCACGTGGTTGGAAACGTGATTATTCCACAAATCTTGTTTCATCATGCGATGCAGGAGCGTTGGTCTGCACGCGCCCCCCTTTATATATGCGCCCGTTCCCTGAATAATCTCCCGCATGAAATACTGTGGGCTCGCAGAGCCACCAAGTCTCTTGTCTTGTGCATCACTGAGCTTGCACGTCGAATCAGAGACTGCATGGATGGCAGCGCTCCAAAACTGGCGTCCACTGTGAGAGGTTTGGGCCAAAGGCCGGAAGAAATCCCGCGGCTGTCTACCAGTCCGCATCATGGCGGCCAGATCCTCACCAGCGTAGGGAACCGACCCGTGACTACACACCTCTGCCAATTTCGCAATGGCCTGACACATCTTCTGTGCATTAAGCCATCCCAACGACATGTGAAGGGCAGGATCGACTACGTCAGCATACAGCGCGACTATCTCCTCAATACAACGAGCACATTCATCTGGTACTTCATCGTCGTTCAGGGGCGCGGCTGCGCCGGCCCCTGTTTGCTCCCAGCGTTGTAGCACAGTCCATGTGCCACGCGCCAAATAGGGCGGGTCGGACTCGCCACCCATTCCTTCCGAAAGAGGATGTTCAGGTGGGCCTGAATCAAGAAGTTGGCCACCACCTCCACCCCCGCTTGGCGCGCCGGGGTGTTGTCCAGTGTTTTCACCGCCAAGCCCCGACTCAGACGATATTCCAGCCCCTGGCTGCGCTGGCGGTGGGATAATTAGAAGCGGCATTTCCGCTCGGAGCGCCATTTGCGGCACCAGAGCCCAAGGAACCGCCTCCCCACGGTGCATCAACGGGCACGTCGGAAATTGAAATGTCCGAAGGGATCGCTTCCTCCTCAGCGCGCATGGGCTTCTCAGTTTTGGCCATGTTGGCTGGCCTCGGTTCTTCGTCGTCGCCGATTCGCTTCAGCGGAGGGTTAGTCTCTTGAGTCAAAGCACTTCCCTCGAGAGCGGCTCTCCTCGCTCGGGCGGCTGCGCCGCCGAGCGGAGTTTGGCCCTCTTGGTTTGGGGTTCCACCTGCAGCTTCGCCCACGCATGGCGTCTACTCAGAGCTTCCCCATACAGCAGTTGCGTGGCTACATGTATCTTTGCATTGGGCTCCCCCCGGACCACTGGAAGTGCAAAGTGGGCGCCCCACCTATCAGCAGCTGGGCTGCGTGAAAGTCTCCGTTTGGACGGTCCCCAAACGTTCATGAAGACAACTTGGTCCGTGCGTCGGCCAATGGTTTCAGGTCAACGTGGAACTAGAAGTACTGCCATTCCTTGATCTGCGCAAGATCTGGAGGCGGACCATCAAAATTGCCTCCGAAACTGCGCTGCGAGCCCTGATGACATGCAACCCAGACAACACTCCATGGGCCCACAGACGCTTGATTGCACAATCGCTGAATCACTGACTCATTGGATGTCTTCAATTCCTCATTGGGTACACTTGCAACATTGTCCGTCCGAGAATACTTAATACCATTTCAAGCCATCACAACCTGCTGCATCCACCGTCCGCGAGGCATTTGCGGTACCTTTTCGCCATACAGAAACTATTCGTCGTCCTCCTCTGGTTCTAGATTGAATGTATATGCTAGCTCAACACTGGTCCACTCTTTGGTAATCACTCTCGCCTCGGGAAGACTCGCCTCGTTCAGCTCAATATCTAAATGATCAGTGACAATCACCTCAGTAGCGTCAAGAATATTCGGGTATCGCTCCGTTGTGGACATAACCGGTACTTCAAGCTTCCCGAGCGGCTGTGCCGTTCGGGGGCTGCGCATCTGCAACTTCTCGGCAAACCCCCCTGCAATCCTGGTCGGGTTGTTTGGGGGGAACTCGTGTCTGAGGCAGCCGTCATCATGCGTAGAAATATCATCATCATCGCTCATGTCGGAACTACCCCGACAAGCCTTGCAACAATGATCTGGGAAATCTAAATTATCGTAGTTTTCCCTCGGCTGTGCCGTCATCCGTTCCTTCGCATGCTCATCGGGCAGATCCTCGTCGCCCGCGGGGTTCACCTTGGACTGCGCCCAGGTGATCCCCGCAAGGAATCTGCGCCCTATTGTTCTGCACAAGGAGAAACACCTTTCGTTCCGAGTCATCTCGAGCGGCTGCACCGCCGAGGGACCAAGAATCTGTCGTCGTGGACGGGGGGGCGGCACGAAGGCTACAGGCTGGCGCCCGCGGCCCGCGCGGGGGAAGCGGCCGCAGCTACGCGGCGGCTCCGCAGAGGGGGGGCGCGGCCGGCGGCGGCCCCACCCCTGCCCATGGGAGAAAACGGCAGCGGCACATATATCACGATGAGGAGGGGAAAGACCAAGGTAGGAGTGCGACGCAGCGCGCGCAAGAACAACATGAATCCGTTTTGCAAACTCGCCCGTGTAATCGTCCGCGGGCTTGCACTCCTCGCCGCGCGCCTCCACGCGCGCGCGCATGCCGTCACACTTCCGCTCCAAACCACTGGTAACAATGTTGGATGTGGAGGCATATGGCCCACGGCTTCTTCATGAAATTCCCTTGTCTATGTTTCAATACATACGCGCATCCGCGCAATGTCTCACGCAACCATCTCTCACAACTGCTTTCACTTGAGGACCCCTTCCAATGCTGACACTGGCTGGGCCACCCAATACAAACTAGACCCCCGCATCAACGACAGCGCGGGCGATCTCTCTGAAATTCCAGAACAGGTATCCAAAGTCGGTTTGAATTCCTCGGAGCCTTCGAAGAGACCTATGATCACCTTCGCGGAAATTGTGAGCTTCGTTAACATTTTGCCAGGGAGAACCTCCATTGCACGGGGTGGAGCACCAGAGCGATGTATGTGTTCCCTTGAAGTCTCCGATATATCCTCGCTTTAGGTGCATCGTACTACCATACACGAGTTATCAACGAAGTTGATTGGACTGCCGATTTTGCTATTTGGTCCACAGCAATACTCAAGTACTAAGCTTCCTCCGTTCCACTCGTTCCTGTCCATTGCTGGCTCTTTACCAGGATGTGCGATCAAAGGCATCAGTTCATTGTCGTCCGACATGGCCTCAGACGCATCGACTATTTCGTCACAGTACTCTTCCTGCTCCTGTATCTCAGGAGATAGCGCATGTGCATCTGAAGCGTCTGACCCACTGTCTGATATTTCAAAGATGGCCATCATTTCTTTGTCTTCTTTCAATCTACGCGGATGGTAGCTTTCCCTGGAACCATCATTGTCGCTCTCGGCGGGTCTCGGGCAGTTGAGCACTTCTGGCTTTGCCAGCCGCATCGCCAGCTTTTCTTTGGCGGCCACCGCCGAGTTTGGCGCCGGCAAAGGATGCGCATGGGCACGTACCTCACCAGATTCGGCTTTGCCGTCTGTTGGGGTGGTTGTTATTTTGGCCATGTCTTTAATCGGTGCGGCTGTCAATGGTTTTGATGTGGTGACTCTCTTCTTTCTGCGCATCTTTCTGCTCTGCACCGCCCCCCCCCCCCCCCTCCCGACGCGCCGCAGCCTTCAGACCTATCCGTGGCTTGAGAAGCCCGCCGGGTGTCAGGGGGAGTCCGTCAGTGAACATCGATGCCAGATAGTCTTGATATCGGCTGGCTTTCCAAAACTTAGGGGTAACAATGTTAACAGGGTAAGATGCCTTAACCCATGCAAGAGGATCGGTAAAACGTTTTGCACCGACGTCGGCGGCTTCCATCTGGGCACGTGCGCACTGTAAACTAACCAATCCACGGGTGGACTGTTCAGAAATGGCGGCAGCCTCTATACGGTGGGGTCTCGGAAGGTGCATCAAATTCATCGAACAACCCGATCTTGTCACCTTGCACACTTCTTGGTTATCTCCCATAAATGTGCACGTGACTTCTCGTTGTAGCAGAATTTCCCACAGCGGCAGGGCGGGCAGTAACTCAGTTCGTAAAGCCAGGTTTTGCGGCAACAATGTCTGCTTCAAGTGCGCTACGGGACACGCAAGTTTGCCGACGAGAAGCCATACTTCATTGGCTTTCGCGCATGCTGCCCATATTACCTGGTGGCTTGCACTCGCACTGCGATGCTTCTTAAGTCACTAGCAAGGTCTGCGTCAGAGTACTGTCGGATCGTGACATCCTCCATGTTTCGCCTACTCATGACGTCATTTTGTATGCGGTCGTGAACTTGATGAACATATCAGGCGAAAAAAGTCCATGTCCTGTTGTTCAGTTCATTCCGTTATGCAGCTGCCTGTGTTATAAACCGCTCGCAATAGATCAAGCCGAGCCATCCTTGCACCATATCAGATCTTCATGAGAACTGGCGCAGCAATCGGCTGAAGAACTCCCGACGGCGTCGGTGGTTCAGGGTCGTCTGGACTGGGTTCCGCGGCTAAGCCGGGAACCTCGACTGACCGGTCTGGGGAACCTGTGTCAACTTGGACCCCGAATGCCGCTGCTATGGCATCCTCTGCTAGAGAATGTATTTTTCTCCTCTTGGACCTCCTCGCCTACCCTCAAAATCAGTCAGCACGGGGCCAAAAGGGGCACCAGCAGCAGGGTATGTAGCAGGGTCGGCATCGGTTAGTTGTGCATAGAGCGTCACACAAGATTCAAAGAACCCAATCATCTCGTACTCAATGGCTCTGACCATTTTCGGCTGTGTAGGTTGATATGGCTCAGTCGGCTGCGTCACTGAGTCACCCCCCGGTTCTTGTTGTCCTGAGGTGGGCGTTTTCTTCACAGTCGATGGTGGGACGTCAAGGACAGCTGGTAACTCCCCCTGCCATTCAACGCATTGCGTAGACGAGTGATGTTCACATCCCAAATATCGCCCAACGTTAGTTGGTGGGTCGATCTCGCCTCCCTTATGGCAGCCTTCGGAGGCTTCCTCAAAGAGTCGCCACCCTTTTTCGAGGTTCGCTCTTGGTCCCGACAATTTGAAAGCGCCGACGCTCGAAATTGCTATTTTCTTGTAAAACAGAGAAAACACGCAGTTCTGCATGGAAGTAACAACTACGCCAAGGACTACATGTGGTGAAGCCTCTGGAAATCACGTGTCCTTCACAATGCTGTTCCAAGTATCCACCAGAGTCAGGGTGTCCATACGGGATTTAGCATGTCTCTCCAAGCGGGCGGCCACTCGTCTCTTGGCAGGAAAATCCATGTTGGAGTTCCCCCTAATTTGGACTGGGTGCAGGCCTGTTCGGCATCCGCCTGTTGAATGTCATGCCCCTCGAGCAGGCCATGACCGCCCGCCGCCTTGCTGGCCTGCATCGTGGCCGGGCTGCTAGAAACTTCTTGCAATGAAGCTACGTCCCCGTTCTGATCTCGAACGTCTGACGCATCAAAAAAACAAATCGGCCTTTATGTGTGCGGTATTTGCGACCGACTGGGAGTTCTGAATTCTCCCCAACCAAAGTGGCAAACGGGCGCCCGAAATCGGTCGTTTGCCCTTTTCGCGATCGAACAACATCGTTGTATGCCATCACGCCTGACTCATCCCAAGCGCCTATTATTCTTAACCGATCCCATTCGGCTTGCAATGCTATGCGGGCATCTCGGTTCACCGCAGCTTCGGCCTTGGACGCGGGTCGCGCCGCGGCCGCTATACTCCGCGGTGGATTTTCCTCAGCTGGTAATTCGTGCACTTGTTCTACGATTCGAATATCATCGGTAAACGGGTTGCATAGGTAGTCAGCATCGAACCTTTCTTTTTCACGACGCGGTGGAAGAGATGATTCAGATGGCTGCGATGGCATACGGGGAACGCTACGTCGCGAAGCGGCGGCCGCCAGACTCGAAGTCAGGCCATCCCCGTTAGAATTCAAATTTTGTCGGAGTGCCAGCTCCTCTCCGACTGCGTCGGGAGGAACCCCATCTTGCAGAATTGCCCCACCATGCCAAGTCTGTTCCCACCATACTTCCTCATCGTCGGGGGTGCCCTGGTCACTCCCAGAGCCTGTATCTGTGGAGTGTTCCTCTGGCGCTCCCGCAGGATGCAGGAACGCGCGCCAGTCTACTTCGGTTTCATCTGGCACAATCGTATATCCTGTATTTCTCCTGCGGGATTCAACACCTGAATGGACGTTGCCCTCTGGGTGCCAAGTGCCTGCGTTGCCGCGTTGGGCGCCCTGGAGATCGACTGCGTCGACTCCAATATCGCGAAGGGGGGCAACGCAGGGCCCCGGGTCAACGATCCCGAAGAAACCTCTTTTCTCGAGCCGGAATTGCTCCACCGCTTTCCTCTGTTCCGCATGGCCCACGTTAAACCATCGACTTGGGTGAGTTCCCGGATTGGTGGAACTAAATAGTCTCTTAAGCCATTGTGCTCCATAACGTGGGTCTGGGCCAGTGACCCAGACTCTTGTCACGGGCACATAGTCAAGATCGTAACAATACGACTCTATTGCTGCAAGTTGTCCGTCTGCCTTGCAAGGGCAGTTTTCCGGTTGCTTCATCATTGCCAAAGCCTGCGACAACGCGTCGATCGTCGCAATATCCCTTATTGTCTCAAGTCTGCGTGTTTCGCGCAAGAAATTGCCCTGGACCAGGCACTCTCGACCGCGGCTGTGCCATCGAGAAATTAAACTGGCGATCCAATCTATATTCTGCATGACCGAGACCAAGCTTTTGCTTATTCTCATCATCGGGTCTCGAATCACGCCGGGGATCCCTACCGTCAGGTACCGCAGGCACGTCATCCACAATGACTCCCCCCGGACCATCGCCATCGGAGTCGTCATCATCTCTCGGCGGTGGTGCGGCCTCGCCTCGTGCCAGAGGCGGTTTCGGCGCACCTGGATCCCTGTCTCCAAACGACTGCGTCGCCCGTGATCCTAATTTGGTTCCTTGCCCAGCTGCGCCGTCAGAGGTACCGCTTGGGGGGATAACTACGTTTTTGACCTTTGTCTGTGCTATCTCATACACTTCGCGCATAGGGAATTTAGGTTCTTGGTCTGGTGCAGTACCGTCCAAAATATTGCTGTAGACTTGGTCCAACTTCTCGACGATCGGTCGCTTGCCAGCTGGCGCCCGCCCAATTTCCATATTCAGACCGTCGAGTTGTCGCAATGGTGTCACGTAGCTCTCCGGTCCAACCATGCCCCCCGCATTGCGTACATAGCCGATGTGAATCCCCGCAACCACCGCCCCGCCTGTCTCGGCGATCCGAGACCTAGGTTCAGGGGGGAGGCCTGAATCGAACAATGAAGCCGAATGGAAGAAGTGGGGCTGCAAACTCATGTCCGAATCTGCGCCTCCGTGACGATTCACCGTCGCCAGGGATCCTTGCGTCATAGCAAAGACAGAAATATCGGACAGCAGATGTCCGAACAGGTAGAAGGCCTGCCTGCATAAGCAGCGCTCGAGTCCCCATCTGAACAACTCCACTGGATCGTCCATCGACAGTCATATGCTTCTGGTTGCCAGGGACGGCAGGGTCATGTTGCAATCTTTGGTTCGACGCACACCCGTGCAAATTCTCTCGCACCGTCGGTAAAACAAAATTCGAACTTTTCTTCTGGGATTTTGAGGTTTTGCAAAAAAAAAAAAAAAAAAAAAAAAACATAGGTGAATCGCTGATTCGTCGAGTACACCCTGTGCTGCTATGAAATGTGCTGTCCAGTCGCGAAAAGTCACGCGCGCGGTCTCGTCGTGGAGCCCCCGCGATAGGCCATCCATCGCAAGCCAGTGATCCATAGTGGTAAGGTGTCCGAGCGTCGTGGGGTTCGCGCACGGCCTCGGTACCCTCAGCCCTTTACGTTGCGCTATCCTTCGCGGGCGCCGCATAGCCTTCGCCCAGTTACACACCGAGCAAAAAAACTGAGGAGCATGAGCAAGCACATGTGAGAGGGAGGCAGCGCTCTTTTTGAGTCGCTCCGTCGCAGAGACTGGCACCTCAACCTCAGCACCATCTGGGTCGAATTCGGAATGTACGTCGATATCAACGAGGCCCCCTTCCCCCGAACCCTCATCTGCATCCGCGCTCTGCCCAGGTGCGGCGGCCATTGCAGTGGAACCCAGCCCGCGACCTGCGCTGCAGGGCAAGACCCTAGAGACCCCATACCAACAAGGGTTCTAAAACATAGCCGCGCAACCCCCGGCTATGCCGTGGTGTGATTTTGCACAACCAACGACTGTGTCGTGACTGGGAATAGATGAAGAGTTTATGAAATTCATGACGCCTGTCGGCGCGTCGCCCCAACCGCAGTCACGAGCTGTCTGAGGCGAATCGTAGAAATAAGTGACTGTACCCATGGAGTCTATGGCGGACGGAAATGAGTACTCGGCCGTTGTTGGCCTTCCATCAGCGTAGCCGTGGCTGCCAAGCATATCATGCGCGCGCAGGTCTATGGCTACGCGACTCTGAATGGAGCGGGGCGAAGGACCTCCCGCAGACTCCACGTCATCCAGAAATGTCTTGGCGCCTGACGTCACGCAACACCACCGCTCGGGGGCGGCGGGCCTTCTGGCGGCAACCGCGCGCATCAACTGACCCAGCGCCCCTCTGCCAGATAGGGTCAAGCATGGTATCTTGCCCTCAACGATCAGATCTACTCTGTGACCATTGGGCAGAAGTAAATATGGTCGCTGACCTGCTGGCCAGGCGCAGAAAGCAATGATCCAGGCACCGCTCTCCTACCGAGATCACCGCGGGTGTTTCCGGCATGACCAATGCTTCAGAATTCCCACCCCAGAAGTTGGGGCATGCGACGCAAACTGAACCGAGGGCCCGAGAGGAACCTCCTGCAGCATTCAGGGTAATCGAGTCTTCCAACCGTTCGATCATACCCATGGCGCCTGCAGCTCGAATAAACCTTCCTGTGGTGAGATTGCGGCCGCAGCCTGCGTCAACTATGAACCTGAGCGCGCCGAGGTGCACGGGCGACTTTTCCCTGCACCCCGCAGCGGCTGAGCCACCCTGGGCGGCTCGTCCATTTTCTTCCGACGCTGACCAAAGATGCCAAACTTCGTCGGCCAAATCAGATGCCCTGAGCTGTGCGTCTCTCAATGATGCCTTCCATTCGGTCTGCATTAGTCGATGCTCTTCCCTGGGGAATTTCCATCTGTTGTCGACACTCGAAGGCAACCCCATTGGGCTGTGGCGACGGGCCTTCCTTCGAGCAATAGTCGGCCCACGAGCGGAGGGGTGAAACTTCGCGCTATCTCCGCATCTACCCGTCCTCGCGGGTCTGATACAGCTTTCCCCGTGAGGTTTGCCACAAAAGGACGCGATAGCCCCCCTAGGAAAAGGATGCAACTGAACAGGGATAGCGACGAGTTTCGTCAGCGTCTCTCTGCGTTCTTGCTGCGTTTCGGATGCAGGAACGGCTTCCTCGGACAATTTGTTAAGATGCAATGAACGTGCGTTGTCGAAGTCGACCGCAGCTGGTCACCCCCCTGAATTGTTGCGCAGGCCACGAGACCTCCCCTAGCCAGCGGGGCATGGCAGGCGAAGATGGCTCAGCTGGCTGCGCCAGTGAGCCCATGCTTGCCCTTCCCTTGTCGGCTTAGCCGGCGGGACCATCGTGACCACATTGCCATAAGGCGAATGAGCATCAGCAAGATAAGGGAGAGATTGGTGACGATCATCTTAGCTCTGGCCCATAGTCCGCCAGTGCCCAGCCATCGCCACGGATGATTTGGAGTGTTCTTCGCACACCAACAGTCTTTGCCTCGCGAGCAGGCCCCTGTCTCGGTGAACGCCCTACATGGTTTATCTTTCCCCTTTCCTTAGCCCTTGCCTCTGTTCTTTCCGCGGCCTTTGCTCGATTCCCTGCTTCTCGGGGTCTCGCCTGGCGTAGCATCACCAGCGTTCGCAGCGGCAGAATCGGCTTGCCTGGAAGTTCTCTGATACACCAAGGACTTGCCGGCTTTGAGCTGCGCTCCTTCGTATTTGTCGCGCTTGATTTTCTCGGCCTCAGACAAGTCTCTGCGCCGCGTATAGCACCCACTCTGAGGGCCCTTGCAGTTGCGAGGATCTCGCGACCACGCGTAGCACACCATCTTGCTTTGGCGTTCTCGCGAGACCTCCGACTGACTCCTCGCCCGCGACTGCGTCGCACTTTAATTGTCGAATTTCTTCGATGTCCCTGGTCCCCTGGCTCCTCCTTCTCTCCTTCACCACGGCCGTGCTGGCCAGCTGCCAGAGGCCCCGCGGTTGGGCCTGCACTCAGCCAAGAATGGTCAGTCTCTGACAATCGGGCGAGGACCCGGGAGGCGGACCACCTCCCCAGCGCAGGAGTGCTCACCGAGGGCAGCGTGGACGCCGGGGCCTGTACTCCCAGACCTCTCATTCCTGCCCCTGCGATCATTCTTTCTGTCGGCAGCTCTGGCATCACCGCCCGCCCCCGGATGTGCCGGCGCGGCAAGTGTCTTGGGCTTCCTGTGATTTTAGGGGCAAGCTTGCCCCGCTTCGGGGCAATTCTGTCCTTGCTTAACGAACTTGCAGGTTGCATCACCTGCAAGTCTTCCGCTTGCCGTCGTATCCACGGGCAATCCTAGTCGATGGACTGTTGCCGCCGTGGCAGAGGCTCTCCCTCCGCCCCCGCCACCCTCGTTCGCCCCACCCGTCAGGCGGGCCTGACTATTTTAGAACTTCAGGGTCGATTCAGGCGCAGAGATTGCCCACTGTTCTCTGCCCCGCATCATGAGAGATTCTACCTGGGGCAAGAGCCATTGATAAGCGCGCATTCCCGTGCCCGGAGAATCTGTCGACATCATACCAACGCACGGCATACTCAAGCCTCGGGACCTGTCCGATCTGTTCGCAGAAATGCGCGTGAATTGAGGCCTCCTTTCCATCCGACGGTTCCCTGGCACCGTATAATTCTTCGCACCGCTCCATCCAGGCACAATAGAAATGACACAAGTCCTGACTGGGCTTTTGTCGATCAATGGTCAGTTCGAAGAGGTTGCGGCATATCCAGTGATGTCCGCTCTCCGATCTGACAGAACACCAAACGCATATTGCTCGCATCCTTTCTCGGCCCGTTAGGAGACGCCCCTCTATCTGACACGAATGCTCCATGCGATTGAGTCGTTACAGGAAATGAGCACGCTGCACCGACAGGCGTAGCGATCATCATATCAAGTCGCACCCATGCCCGAGTCTCCAAGGTTCTCCTCTGACACATCGGATTCCATGGCTTCAGTGACCCACGTCTGCGCCGCGTGAACCTCGTGCCGCGATCCAGCCACCAACCTCACGCAATGTTGCCCCCGTCCCCGGAGCGCCTGGACTCTCGGCATGTCGAGCAAATTAAATTCTATATGGTTTCCCAAACTTCTCCCATTTATGTCCATTTGATTGGCGCGAAACGCCCGCCAGGTCGGGTCACTGCGGCCATTCGGCCCCCCGCCGCCGTCTCCGCCTGGGTGGCCGTCGCCGCCGGGCCCCCCTGGAGGGCCTTTAGGTGGCTTGGGATCCGTTTCATCAAACTGCACCGCAACGATCACTCCTGCGCTGGGGGCTGCACTCTGATCATCTCTCTGACCGTCGTCGTGGCCCCCCGAGCCCCCCCCCCCATCCGCCAGCGACGGCTGGGCCGATGGTGAAAGGGAGGTGCGCAGGCAAGTCGAGATTGCTAGGATGCTCCGGTATCTTAGCATTGAAAGGGACATGTCCGGGATTCGCCCCTCGGGCGCCCCCCCGCGCCGAACCTCTATTATCTCTGGGAGTCTTCTCGACAGCCGGCCCGGGAATGAAATGCGATTTCTCGAAAGGAAGTTTTGGCGTTGACGGAGCAGTCAACATCGGCATCTTATGAAGATCCGACTTTTCCGATTTGAATACTGGCGCCCCCATAAGATCGGCAAGATTGCTCATCTGGCGCTCGGGCTCAATATCCCCAGGCGAGGCCGAGCGTCTCGGTGCCTTCTCATCGGGGCCATTGCTTGTCCGCCGGGCACCCGGCACGCCTCGGGGCCCCCCTTCTCTCGCGGCCACCCCGATGCCTTAACATTTTCCTCCCAGCGCATTCATCGCAACGTTTGGCGCCAATCAACCCTCGCATACTTCGGTCGAAGGTTTTGCACAGATGCGACAGATCTGACTCGGAGTGCCCGTTCGCGCTTGAGCTCGCGAAGCGAAGGGCCTGCAGCGATCGGATGCGGGGGCGGCCCAACGCGCGCCAGCTGCTCTAGCGCTGACACAACCTCTTCCCTGGGGCCAACTTCTACTGACGAAGCCGTAGTCATGGGCGCTACTTTTGGCAAAGGCTCTGTCGCGGGTCGCCCGGCTAACCGAACCCAGCCCCGCCGTTTTGTGTCCATTCGGCGTTGCCCATGGTCAGACCTTAACCTCCCGTTCCCCTCGCTCACGGCCCAGGCGGCAAGAACGTTGCCCCTTATCTGTTCGTCTGCGCGCCCCTTCAGACGGCCCCAGGGAACAGCCATCCTTTTCTGGTCCTCATCTCGGAGAGAGCGTGATCCACCGCCGCTTCACTGTTGAAAATTGCCAACCTTTTCCTCCGGAACCCGCCCCCCCCCCCCCTCCGAAAATCCCCCCCCTGCTGGAAACCCCTCCCCCCCCCCCCCCCTCCCCCGCCCCACCCCCCCCCCCTCCCCGAACCATCCCCCACCCCCCCCCCCCCTCCCCTCGAAAACCAGGGGGGGGGGGGGGGGGCACTACCGGTTCAAACCCCTCCCCCCCCCCCCCCGTCCGGATCCGGAAAACCGGGTGGGGCCACTACCGGTTTGGACCCCCCCCCCCCCCTCGAAAACCGGAGGGGGGTCACTACCGGTTCGACCCCCTCCCCCCCACGCACCGCCAGCAAACGACTCCCGGCCCCTACCACCGCTCGCATGGCATCCCCCACTGTTGTTTCTAGCACCACTGTCCTCACCACTACTCCCCCCGCTGGTTCCACCACCGTCCCTATTGCCCCCACCAGTGCCTCCACCACTGTCGCACTGTCCCCACTGTTCCCACAACTGTTCCCACCGCGGTTCCACTCTCCCCACTGTCTCCACGGACCCAACCACTGCCTATCCCCACTGTCCCCGCTGTCCCACTGACTCCTCCGCTGTCCCACTGAGCTGTCCCACTGTTCCCACCACTGCCCCCACTGTCCCCACCACTGTCCCCACTGTACCTCTGTCCCATTGTCCCACCGCCGTCCTCGCCGACGCCTTTACCAGTGCCCCCACCACCATTGTACCCTCCACTGTCCCAATGTTTCCACCTCATTCCCACTGTCCCCACCACCACCGTTCCCACCACTGTCCACTGCCCCCCCTGTTCCCACCATTGTCCCCACCACTGTCCCCACCACTGCCGTCCCCACCACTGCCCCACTGCCCCCCCACTGTCCCCACCACTGTCCCGCTGTCCCCTCACCACTGCCCCCACCAACACCGCCCCCACCACTGTCCGCACCCCCACTCGGTTTTCGAGGGGGGGGGGGGGGTCGAACCGGCAGCGACCACCCCCCCCCCCCCTTTTCATGATGAGCTGGGGGGGGGGGGGGTCGAACCGGTAGCGACCCCCCCCCGGTTTTCCGGAGGGGAGGGGGGGGGGGGGAGGGGTTCCCACCGGTAGTGACCCCCCCCGGTTTTCCGCCAGCAGCGGCAGAACACGCTCTTCCTCATCTCGAGTCACCTGGGCCTTCTGTTCTTGTCCTCGAAGGGCTCGCAGGGCTTCAGATTTCACTTCTCGGCCTCGAGTCTAGCAGCTTCAAGTTGATTGCGGGGGCCCCTGATTTCCTCGCGCTGCTTGTTCTCGGGCTTCTTTCCCTCCTTCCCTCCTCGCTGCATCCGCCTCTTTCTCCCTCTCAGCCTTCTGCTGAGAGTCTGACGCCAGTCGTTCAGCTATGCTCTGGATTCTCAACCTTTCAATCTCCTCTTGAGCAAGGCGTCGTTGTGCTTCGCCACTAACACCTGCTACGTTGGCCTCAGCACGCTGCATCAGTTTCTGCGCAATATGTTGTGCAATTGCTCCATATGTTGCGCAATTGCTTGTCTCTCAGCCTCGGAAACTGCAAGCATTCGTTGAGCCTCTTCGGCGGTCTTCTGATTCCACACATGCTTCGTGGGGTTATGGTTTTCTTCCCTGCCGCGCCGCACCCGCGACACACACCTCACTCTTCGTACAGCACAGCTCAGCGCAGCACAGCACATCACAGCACAGCACAGCTCAGCTCAGCACAGCACACAGCCCAGCTCAGCTCAGCACGCAGCACAGCTCAGCACAGCTCAGCACAGCTCAGCACAGCCCAGCACGGCTCAGCTCAGCACAGCACAGCACAGCTCGTGGCACTTTCTCGACACCACAGGGGGTGCGCAGGGGTTGGTCTCTCAGCTCGGCCGCTATCCACGACACCGGCGCAAAGCCTAGCAGGCGTGGCACTCTCTCGACACCAAAGGGGGTGGGCAGGGGTGGTCTCTCAGCTCGGCCGCTATCCACGACACTGGCGCAAAGCCGGGTGCGCAGGGGGTGGTCTCTCAGCTCGGCCGCTATCCACGACACAGGCGCAAAGCCTAGGAGGCGTGGCACTTTCTCGACACCAAAGGGGGTGGGCAGGGGGTGGTCTCTCACCGCGGTCCCTATCCACGACACTGGCGCAAAACCTAGCAGGCGTGGCACTTTCTCGACACCAAAGGGGGTGGGCAGGGTGTGGTCTCTCAGCTCGGTCGCTATCCACGACACTGGCGCAAAGCCTAGCAGGCGTGGCACTTTCTCGACACCACAGGGGGTGCGCAGGGGGTGGTCTCTCAGCTCGGCCGCTAGCCACGACACTGGCGCAAAGCCTAGCAGGCGTGGCACTTTCTCGACACCACAGGGGGTGCGCAGGGGGTGGTCTCTCAGCTCGGCCGCTATCCACGACACTGGCGCAAAGCCTAGCAGGCGTGGCACTTTCTCGACACCACAGGGGGTGCGCAGGGGGTGGTCTCTCAGCTCGGCCGCTATCCACGACACTGGCGCAAAGGCTAGCAGCGTGGCACTTTCGCGACACCACAGGGGGTGCGCAGGGGTGGTTCTCAGCTCGGCCGCTATCCACCACTGGCGCGACACTATCCACGACAGCAGCTAGCAGGCGTGGCACTTTCTCGACACCACAGGGGGTGCGCAGGGGGTGGTCTCTCAGCTCTCTATCACGCTGGCCGCTATACAGGGGCGCAAAGCCTAGCTCGTGGTCTCGACACCAAGGGGTGCGCAGGGGGTGGTCTCTCAGCTCGGCCGCTATCCACGACACTGGCGCAAAGCCTAGCAGGCGTGGCACTTTCTCGACACCACAGGGGGTGCGCAGGGGGTGGTCTCTCAGCTCGGCCGCTATCCACGACACTGGCGCAAAGCCTAGCAGGCGTGGCACTTTCTCGACACCACAGGGGGTGCGCAGGGGGTGGTCTCTCAGCTCGGCCGCTATCCACGACACTGGCGCAAAGCCTAGCAGGCGTGGCACTTTCTCGACACCACAAGGGGTGCGCAGGGGGTGGTCTCTCAGCTCGGCCGCTATCCACGACACTGGCGCAAAGCCTAGCAGGCGTGGCACTTTCTCGACACCACAGGGGGTGCGCAGGGGGTGGTCTCTCAGTTCGGCCGCTATCCACGACACTGGCGCAAAGGCTAGCAGGCGTGGCACTTTCGCGACACCACAGGGGGTGCGCAGGGGGTGGTCTCTCAGCTCGGCCGCTATCCACGACACTGGCGCAAAGCCTAGCAGGCGTGGCACTTTCTCGACACCACAGGGGGTGCGCAGGGGGTGGTCTCTCAGCTCGGTCGCTATCCACGACACTGTCGCAAAGCCTAGCAGGCGTGGCACTTTCTCGACACCACAGGGGGTGGGCAGGGGGTGGTCTCTCAGCTCGGCCGCTATCCACGACACTGGCGCAAAGGCTAGCAGGCGTGGCACTTTCTCGACACCACAGGGGGTGCGCAGGGGGTGGTCTCTCAGCTCGGCCGCTATCCACGACACTGGCGCAAAGCCTAGCAGGCGTGGCACTTTCTCGACACCACAGGGGGTGCGCAGGGGGTGGTCTCTCAGCTCGGCCGCTATCCACGACACTGGCGCAAAGCCTAGCAGGCGTGGCACTTTCTCGACACCACAGGGGGTGCGCAGGGGGTGGTCTCTCAGCTCGGCCGCTATCCACGACACTGGCGCAAAGCCTAGCAGGCGTGGCACTTTCTCGACACCACAGGGGTGCGCAGGGGGTGGTCTCTCAGCTCGGCCGCTATCCACGACACTGGCGCAAAGCCTAGCAGGCGTGGCACTTTCTCGACACCACAGGGGGTGCGCAGGGGGTGGTCTCTCAGCTCGGCCGCTATCCACGACACTGGCGCAAAGCCTAGCAGGCGTGGCACTTTCTCGACACCAAAGGGGGTGCGCAGGGGGTGGTCTCTCAGCTCGGCCGCTATCCACGACACTGGCGCAAAGCCTAGCAGGCGTGGCACTTTCTCGACACCACAGGGGGTGCGCAGGGGGTGGTCTCTCAGCTCGGCCGCTATCCACGACACTGGCGCAAAGCCTAGCAGGCGTGGCACTTTCTCGACACCACAGGGGGTGCGCAGGGGGTGGTCTCTCACCGCGGCTATCCACGACACTGGCGCAAAGCCTAGCAGGCGTGGCACTTTCTCGACACCACAGGGGGTGCGCAGGGGGTGGTCTCTCAGCTCGGCCGCTATCCACGACAGTGGCGCAAAGCCTAGCAGGCGCGGCACTTTCTCGACACCACAGGGGGTGCGCAGGGGGTGGACTCTCAGCTCGGCCGCTATCCACGACACTGTCGCCAAGCCTAGTAGGCGCAGCACTTTCTCGACACCACAGGGGGTGCGCAGGGGGTGGTCTCTCAGCTCGATCGCCATCCACGACACTGGCGCAAACCCTAGCAGGCGTGGCACCTCCTCGACACCAAAGGGGGTGGGCAGGGGGTGGTCTCTCAGCTCGGCTGCTATCCACGACACTGGCGCAAAGGCTAGCAGGCGTGGCACTTTCTCGACACCACAGGGGGTGCGCAGGGGGTGGTCTCTCAGCTCGGCCGCTATCCACGACACTGGCGCAAAAGGCTAGCAGGCGTGGCACTTTCTCGACACCACAGGGGGTGCGCAGGGGGTGGTCTCTCAGCTCGGCCGCTATCCACGACACTGGCGCAAAGGCTGGCAGGCGTGGCACTTTCTCGACACCACAGGGGGTGCGCAGGGGGTGGTCTCTCAGCTCGGCCGCTATCCACGACACTGGCGCAAAGCCTAGCAGGGAACATTCGCGACGAGGGCCCAGAACGCCGGATTGTGCATATATATTATATACATAAGCAAACACCTAAGATTTAAATTAAGTATGTGGGGTTCCTCGGTCGCGTAATTGTTCTGCGCCTCAGAGATGATATGTTATATATGTGCGCTCGCAGCCCTCAGCTGTTCCCGAGCCTGCCCATTTCTTCCCGCCCACTCCTGAATCGCGATACGACGGCAATTGTGCTCTTCCATCGCGATGCACCACCCACAAAGCCATGCCAAACTACATTTGGGGCAAACATTCGAACATTGGGAACAGACTGGCCTTCTACATGAAGCCCCCGGTTTGTGCGCCTTCCCCGGGCGTCGGTTCTCCTCCCGAGTGGGGCACGTTGGCCCGGCGCTCCAGCAGCCCTCCCGCATCGAGAAGCTGCCGGTGGTTCTGTTCGATGACATCCGCGGCGATTCAAAAGCATTCAACCCTCTGGAACTGGAGCGTCCGGCCCTGGGGGCCTTACTAGAACGCCCCCTTTCACTGCTGGGGGTAGGCGTGCGTGGTTCTCTTGCTCTTACACTTCTCTTGATGATGTCCATGTCCATACTGTGTGCTAGATCGCCTCTTTCGTCCTGCATTACGAGCTCATCAAGTTCTGGTACTCTGTCCCTGTTAGTCCTGGGCAACGAAAAGTCTGGTCTGCAGAAGCTCTGCAGTGAGGGCGAGGTATTCCAGTCATCGTTATCACCGTTCGGTTTCTTCGTCAACGGACGGGGGGTCATGCCTGCAGTTTCTCGCGCAATCCTCAGTGCCCGCACTGCGTCGGGGTAGCTCGACATCGGCTGTGCCGACGAACATCCGCCTTGACCTGGGTTTCCTCCGTCTTCGAGATCATCGCCCGAATCAAGAATGGCTCTCTGACTGGCCCCAACCGTTACACGGTCAATCGTCACACTCACTAACGGGTCTGAGCCAGAGGCGAGACCGGCACACTGGTCAGGGAGAGGATCGAGATGATGCGATGGACCAGGCGAAGTGTGGAATCGGGCATATTCTTCGTTCATGTCGATCGAATGCGAGCAATCCTTTGCAACGCGCACTGGCCCGCATTTTCTGCGCCTGGGATTTCGGCGCCCGACATGTCATTGGGGATGTGATCCAACAATTTTTCAATCTCAAGATCTACGTCGATCGATGGCTGAAAATCAAGGTGTACCGACACCAATTCAGGTGGCCCCTCGGCGGAAATTTGACTGCGACCTACCTTCCGCCTGAAGCACGCGCTCTGGATCTTGTCACCGAATCAACCGGTGAAACCCTTTCTGTCAAGTCGAGCACAGTATCTGATGCTTTCTTTCTGGGAAGGTTGAGAGGATTTGGTCGCCTCGTTGAGGCGCCTATACTCCGCTACGCCCGGTAGGGCATCGGTCTTCTGTTCGTCCGAGCGCTCCTTCTTGCAATCCCATGCTCTGCGAAGCTAGCGGTTGTGTCGTCGTGTCGATTGATAACCTATCTTCTGCCTGGATATTCACTGGGTATTCATAATCCCTGCAAGATGTTCCGATAATATATCATGGTCAGTGGGCTCCGCAGATGACACGGGGAAGCAAGGATAAGGCCGTCAACCATACACCAAGGTAACATTGAAGGGAGGGGGCCGGCCCGCCGGCCGACGCACGCGCGCGCGCCGCAGGTTCGCTCCTTTTTCCGTTTCCCTGAAGCCGAAGTAGTATAGCTGCGGAAGCAGAAGCAGTCACTCAGTACGACAGGCAGTGCGCGCAAGGAGAGAGAGCAGGCAGGACGCAAAATTGGTGGTGCGGAAGGGGTGCGTTGCCTCTTCCTCCTCTTCCTCCTCCTCCCTCCTCCTCCTCCTCCTCCTCCTCCTCCTCCTCCACCCTCCTCCCTCCTCCCTCCTCCTCCTCCTCCTCCTCCTCCTCCTCCTCCTCCTCCTCCCCCTCTTCATCCAATTCATCAACATCACCATCACCATCCTCATTCGAACATTCGCCACCCTAAGGGCTGCGCTGGCACGGCGGCGGGTCCTGCCGCAGGAAGGTTCATATGTCTCCTCCCCCCTCCTCCAACCCGCGGTTCACAGTAGTTGAGTGAAGAGGCTCACAATCAATTGCACATGTCTTGAAATCGCCTTCCTAGTGCACCTCCTCCTGTTCCTCTCCTATTCCCTCATATTCCCACCTTTTCTTATTCCTTTTCCTCCTCCTCCTCCTCCTCATCATCATAATCACCAGCATCATCATCATCCTCATGTTCATCCTCATCCTCATCATCATCACCATCACCATCACCATCATCACCATCACCATCATCATCATCATCATCAGTACCATCATCATCATCATCAGCACAACCACCACCATCAGCATCAGCACCATCATTATCAGCAGCATCACCATCACCAGCATCATCATCATCGTCATCGTCATCACCATCATCATCAGCATCATCATCATGATTATCATCACCAACATCATCACCATCAGCGATATCATCATCGTCATCACAATCGTCATCATCATAACCACCATCAGCATCATCATGGGCAACATCATCATCATCACCACCACCATCGACATCATAATCATCACCAGCATCACCATCACCAGCATCATCATCGTCGTCGTTATCAGCATCAGCATCATCATCATGATCATCATCATCACCAGCATCACCATCAGCGACATCATCATCATCCTCATCATCATCATCATACTCATCATCATCATCATAGTCATCATCATCATCATAACCACCACCAGCATCATTATCTTCAGCATCGACAGCAGCAGCATCATCACCAGCATTGTCATGCTCATCAGCATCAGAATCATCGTCATCATCCTCGTCATCATAAGCAGCATCGACATCATCATAATCACCATCATCATCATCATCACCATCATCATCAGCAGCGGCATCACCAGTAGCAGCAGTCGCAGCATCATCGTCATCAGCATCAGTATTATCAGCAGCAGCATCAACACCAGCATCATCATCATCATCAGCATCAGCTTGAGCATCATCATCAGCATCAGCATCATCATCCGCATCATCAGCATAAGCATCATCATCACCAGCATCATCAACATCGTCATCAGCATCATCATACCCATCAGCATCGCCATCATAAGCAGCATCTGCATCATCACCATCATCACCAGCAGCACCAGCAGGATCACAATCATCATCAACAGCATCACCATCATGACCAGCATCAGCATCGTCAGCATCAGCAGCGTCATCATCGTCAGCAGTAGCATCATCATCAGCATCATCATCATCAGCATCATTGTCATCATCAGCATCATCAGCAGCATCATTATCAACATCATTGTCGCCATCAGCATCATCAGCAGCATCAGTATCAGCATCATCAGCAGCATCGTCATCAGCACCAGCATTATCATATCAGCATCATCAACATCATCATCAGCAGGATCATTACCAGCATCATCAGCATCATCAGCATCAGCAAGCATCAGCAGCATAAGCAGCATCATCACCAGCAGCAACATCAACATCATCATCATCAACATCAGCATCAGCATCGTCATCGGCATCGGCATCATCATCCTCATCATCATCAGAAGCAGCATCGCCCTCGTCATCGGCATCACCATCATGAGCATCATCAGCATGCTTATGATCATCATGGCACATCGTGAACAGGTTCATCATCATCAGCATCAGTTTCACCATCGTCATCAGCATCATTATCGTCAGCAGCATCATCCGCATCATCAGCATAAGCATCATCATCAGCATCATCATCATAATCAGCATGTTGGGCTGCTCCCCAGGGCCAGATGATGCGTTTTTGAGAAGGCCGAAGGAGGCAGACGTGTCAGCACCACGTGGACGCCGGCTGCACGAGGCTTCGACTGAGCACCCGAGGCACGTCGGGTGGAACAAAAATTCAATCAAATAGAGGAGAGAGAAAGAGGGAGGGAGGGGGGGAGAGCTTGAGCCGACACAAGTACGACCCTTCTGCGCTGCAACACATGCTTCACTATGTCAAATACCCCAGCATGTTGGGCTGCCCCCCAGGGCCAGATGATGCATTTTTGAGAAGACCGAAGGAGGCAGACGCGTCAGCACCACGTGGACGCCGGCTGCACGAGGCTTCGACTGAGCACCCGCTCCCGAAAGGCGGAAATGGCCGAAGGCCGCAGTTAGAAATGACGCAAGACCTTAAACCAAAAACACATTATAAGCGAGCAGCTCAAGAGACACCCCACAGGTGAGCCAGACGTCTGGATTGGACAACATGGGCGCTCTCTACCATCTGCGCGGCCGCTGCCCGCGCAAAGGCGGGCGGATAGGAGGCGGCCAAAGCGGCGTCATGGACGCCGCCGGGGGCTCTGCCGCTGAGCACGTGGCGGGGGCGCTGAGACCTGGGGCACACCCGCCCGCACGGGCGACATTTTTGACAGATGTGATATCCTGACCCACCATGCCACGCACAAATACGGGTAGGCTTCTTCCAAGGAGTGCCATATTGACCCATATGACAGACGGAGGAGGAGAACGAGGTGAGGCGGGAAAGGGCAACGAACCTTGGAGCCTGCCACATGAGAGAAGTTAAAGGGTTCTCCAAAAAGACTGGGATCCCGGGAGATGCGCACAGCCCAATCACCCTGCACGCGACATGGAAGGAAGCGTTCCCGACTTTCAGCCGGGAAGCCTCGGCCGAGGAGAGGCCATCTATACCCATGGGGCGCTCGGAGGACCTGAGAGGCTTGCGAAGGGCCCGGGTCCAGGACGTTCAAGGGGTGCCAAGCCACACCCCGATGACAGCACGGGACTTCACCCAGCCCGAGATCCTCCGCTGGAAAGTGGGGAGCAGATGGTTCTCTGCAGGCCCGTTCAGAATATCAAGCGAAAGACAGGCGAATCCCGCGCGGCGCAACTGTTGGCCGACGGGGCCGCGCCCTGCAAAGAGTTCTAAAAACAGGCAGCGCCTGCGTCGCCGAGCGCCTCTGAGAGCGCGCTCGAACTTCTGGGTAAGATGCTGCTCTACGACGCGGGGCGAGCCGAGCGACGCCGGGCCGCGCGCCCGCGCGGCGCCGCCTGCCGCTCGGTCGGAGCCTCGCGCAGACACGCCTGGAGGCGGGCAGGCACGGCGCCGGCCAGGGGCTGGGTCAGCAGCCCGCCCAGCAGGGCGCCCGCGAAGAGCGACTCCACCCGCCTCCCCAGCTTGACAACGTCGACGCGCACCAGGCCCATCTTCGCCAGCAGCTTCGTCTCCTTCACGGACCACTTCATGGGGCTGGGGGCCTGCCACGGACCCCGCCTCTGCGTCTCCGCGGGCCTTGAGTGCTGCGGGCCCGCGGCTGGCGGGGGGCGGACCAGGTGGCGGTTCTTCAGGCGGACGCACTCGCACGGCCAGAGGTGGCGACTGCACGCCGGGGCTACCCCCAGCGCCGAGCGGGGAGGCACGGCGCAAGCCAGGTGGCCCGCGATCGCCAGGGCCGCCGCCTTGGGTAGCGGACAGCGGGTCCGAGGAGGGACCCGCCGCTTCCCCGCGACGGCGAGGCGGCAGCTCCGAGGCGGCAAGCTCCTGGCGGCGCCCAGCACCTCTGGGATGAAGTACGCCCTCGCCTCCAGGGGCTGGGGGCCGGTGCCCGACGCTTTGCCCGACTCCAGCAGTGCGTTCCTGAAGTCGCCGAGGTTGCTGTCTAGCTGGATCCAGGTGGCAAGGCCCCTCTCCGCGCCAGTGCAGTTCGAGCGGAACCGGAGAGCCAGCCTGCGGAACGCCGCCTCGGTCACTGGCAGGACCGCGACGCGCTCCAGGGCGGACAGGCCGAGGGCACGGCGGCTGTCCGCCACCAGCGAGGCCACCAGCAGCGCCCGCTGCTGGGCCAGGGCTCCGGCCGCGGTCCTCGGCCGCCGCGGGGCTGCAGCGGGCCGCCGCTTGGGTGCCATCCGCGGCCGGCGGCAGAGGTGTTGCCGCGGGGCCCTGGGCGCGCGGAGCCCGCCCCCTTGAGAACCAGCCCAGACGGCCCCGAGAGAGGGGATCCGATGGGGTTGAGCTCGGACGGGATCCAGCGAACGTGGATGCGGCTCCCAGTGGCGATGCCCAAAGCAGCCAGCTTCCGCAGAGGCCCCCGAAGATGGACTGAGCGGGCCCTGCCCTTGGTGGCCCCAAGGGCCAAGGGGAGGTTGTCGACGAACACAAGGATACGCTTGCCGACCGCCGACGAGTCCCTGAACAGATGCCTCAGGGCCAGCAGCAGGGCCTCGCCCTCCAGCTCCAGAGTGTTGGACCCCGGCAGCACCTTGACCGCCACGACGTCCCACCAGCTCCCAGGATGAAGAAGCCCCGCCGGGACCTCGTCGAACTCGGCCTCCGAGACCTCCAGGTAACTGGGCTCCAGGTTACCCGAGAAGACCGCCGTGACCTTGCCCGAAGGGATATGCTCTTCGCGATCCTGATGGAGGGCACGTTCCCGGGCTCGCTCAGCCCCTTCGACGCGATAGCACCAACGCTCCCAGGTACGACCGATAGCGGCGACGCGATCTGGCCCCAAATGTCGATGAACCACCCCGAGACCGAAATCACTCGCGTCACTACAGCACACTCGATGATGCCACTCGGCCGACACGTCGAGACGAAGCAGCGGGAGAAGGCTCCGAACCTGCCAAAGTTCTCGACGCACAGATTGCCACAGGGTGGACGGAGTAGATCCCGCGAACTCAACGAAGGCATACACGGACTGCAGGATGCTGAGCCCCTCGCGGCGTATGAGGGTAGTCCAAGTGATATGACCTACCAAAACCCGCATGAGGGCCCCACTGCAGCGGCCCCTCTTCAGTATTTCCTCCAACGCATAACGCAGGCGCCAGATGTTTTTGTGGCGCACCGACAGCTCACGCCCACGTCGAAGGGTCAGTCCCAAAAACTCGGCGTCCTCGGAGGCCGGCTGGAGCTCGTGGACAGCCAGGCCGAGGGACTGTAGCCGCTGAGAGATATACTGAAGGCGATCGTTCACGCACCTCGCAGACTTGCCGAGGGTAAAGAAATTGCCCACATATGCGGCGGCACCTATTGACGAGGGGCACCTGAGACACAGGCCAGGTCTTCCGTCCTCCACCAGATCGGAATCCACGAACCCCGCGTCACGCACGACATTACAGAGACAGGCCTGGCAGACGCGCATGGCCCAGTTGAACCCCATGGGCATGACCCTCAGACACGGTAGTATGGCATCCCCAGGGCCACCCGGGACGCCCGGCACTCCGAGCGACTCGAGGACCCCAGCGTCGACGACGGGCAAGGAGAACAGATCAGACATATCGGCCGGGACCTCCATGTGATAGAAAGCGGTCTCGAGGTCTCCCGAAGCGATGTGGCACTTACCTCCAGGTACTTCTAAGCTTGCAAAGGCACTGGGAGTTGGCAGAAGGGTACTGGGAAGGGACCTGAAGGAGCAATTGACCACCCGCGCGTCGAAGATCAATCTTTGTTGGCTCCCCTTTTTTGCGGGCGAAAAACACTCCCATGGCCCCTTTTCGGCCCAGAGCACGTTGAAAACGCAGCGTGCCCCGACTGTGGGCTTCCCTTAAAAACTTTCCGCACTCGAGAGGGCAGGAGGAGAGGAGAGGATCGATGTAAGCCCCACGCGGGCATGCCTCGCGGCGCAGGGCCCCCGCCTCAGCCGGAGGCCTAAGCAGGTTCCCTCGCCATTCCTTAAACACAGACGCGTCGGCCGAGGACAACAGATCCAGGACAGGAACAGGTCTACAGTCCCGCGAGGGCCAGGAAACGCGCTCAAAAGAATAAGGCACCACGGGACCCGAATCAGAGGCATAAATCGTGGTCCCGGACAGGAGCTCGCTGAGGGCTCCCCGTGCAAAATCGGGGCCCCCCGGGGGGCGATCAAGGCCCCGGTAAGACTCCTGTATGTGGCTCAGAACCCGCTCCTGACCCGCATTCGGGGAGGTGGGCTGGGCACGAGCACCGTAGAGATCGTTCAAAACCGCGACTCCATCCGCGGCCCAGGCATCAGCATGCTCCAGACACCGACGGCGCCTCCACACCCTTCGGCTAGGCCTGGCCACACCGACGACACATTGCTGGGTCTGGGGGAGAGGCAGAGGAAAAAGGTCCCGCTGCACCCGCCTGGACGAGGGACTACACGGTCCGCGGGAAAGCGAAGACGGGCCCTGCGCGCGGGGGGAGGAGAGGGGCCTGAAGCTCTCCTCCCCCACAGCTCTCATTTCTTCTCGGGCCCCGGCTTGCCACTCTCCTCAGCACTGGAGGTCTTGCAAGCCAGGGCCCTCTCTTCACGGGCTTTGCGACGTTCCTTGGCAATGGCATATTCGCGGGCCAGCTCGGCTGTGACCCAACTCTGGAGGTCAGGGCAAATGCAGAGGTTCCCTCGAACCTTTCCAGTCCCCATGAAAAGGTGGCGATCGATGCCGGCCTGATCGGGGTTGGCGACTCTCTCTCTATACCGTTCCTCCTGAATCTGGAGGTCTCTGCGCACTATCTCGAGGCTCGCGTGATTGGGCACATTGACTCGGTCATGCACAGCAGTGAGCTCCAGGGACCTACAACATTTTTCATGCTCCTCAACCCCAAGGTCTCTGTCGGTGAGTCCAGCTTCCTGACGCCAGCGGACGTGGTGTCCCAAAGGAGTCATGCTGTTCTCCGAAATAAAACGTCAGCACCAGAGAGCGGTGCGAGGGCCCGAGAGAGGCCAGTCGGGCCATGGGTCCTCACGCATCTGAAGCACCGCTTCTCTGAAGACGCAATGCCGCTGCCCCAGCTGATCCCGAATGATCGGCAGGACCCTGGCGTCTAGAAGCGGCGCCGCCGGTGGGAGCACCGGCGGAGCTCCCGCCGCTAGAGCGCCAGGGGCCCCAGGGTCCCCGCCCCCGGCCGCGGGCCCCACAGGGGCCCCCGCCCCCGGGGCAGCCACGGCCCCGGGTGCCAAAGCGCCGGGAGGCGCCAAGCCAGGCCCCGCCCGGGCCAACACGGCCGCAAGACCCGCCAGGCCGCCTGGAGCCGGGCCGCCGCCACCCGGGGCCGGGGCGTGAGGCACCAAAGCCCCCCCAGGCACCCCAGGGGCAGCGCCCAGCGCCAAGCCACCAGGTGGCCCTGCTGCCGCGGGACCTGCTGGGGCCAGCGCGGCGGGCGCCGCTGCCGGGCCTCCAGCCGCAGCACGGCCGACATTCACAGCGAAGTGGACAGCAGGCAGAACATTCAGACGGGCAGCGGCCGCCGCCCGCGCAGCCACGAAGGTGTGCAGGAGAGGCAGAGCACGAAATCCGTGTACTCGTTGTCCCGCCAGATGGGCCGGCAAACCACCGCCCGCAGCACGACCCTCGAGCGGGGTCCAGGCCGCGATGTCCCCCCCGGGCATCAGGTCCTCTTCGTAGCAGTCGCCGTCGGGAGTGAACCCCGTGAACGAGTGCGGTGGTTGGCTGGAGATCAGCAGGACGCACCTCTCGTGCCACAAAGCTGCACCCGCGACGTCGTACTTCACCGCGATGAAGTCGCCCTCGAAGACGCCCGCCGCCGTGAGCGCATGGGCCAGCTCCGGCTGTGCAGCAGGCCACGCCACGCCAGGCCCAGGGGGCGCGGCGGCCGCCCCAGGAGGGACCAGGAGGGGGCCAGCGCCAGGCGCCGCCATGCTTAGCCGCGAAGGGCCACGGCCGCGCGCCTCTCGCGCACGGCGGCGGCCTGGGCCCGCGCCTCAGCAGCGAAGTCCTCCCCCACCACGGAGGTCGGCAGGTGCGTCACGTCCGGCAGCGCCGCCGCCACGCCCTTCGGCTCGCGAGCCGGCGGCGCCGGCCCCTGCGAGCCCGCGCCTGCAGTGCGCCGCGGGCAAGCCAGAGCTGGCAGAAGCCGGCCTGCGAGGAACCCGATGAGACTGCCCACCGCCAAGCCGAAGGTCAGGAAGCCTACGGCGATGAGGGCCCCGGTGGCGGCCACGTAAGGGATAGACGATCCCTCGGGGCAACGGCAGTTCCCACAGCTCAATGGCGGACGCGCAGGGAGGCTGGGGAAGTGGGCCTCGGGGCAGGCGGGGCAGACCGCCGCCAGCGAGGCAGTGTAGTAGTGGATGCCTACCACAATGGAATCCTTCAGACCTTCCCACCAGATGTGTTGCATCTGGTGATTGAGAGCTTGAGCCGACACAAGTACGGCCCTTCTGCGCTGCAACACATGCTTCACTATGTAAAATATCCCATCAGCAAAAGCAGCAGCAGCTTCATGTTGTTCCTCCTCATCCTCCTGGTCCTATTCCTCCTCATCCTCAGCATCCTCGTCGTCCTCCCCTTCCTCATCCTCCTCCTCAAGTTCCTCCTCCTCCTCCTCCTCCTCCGCCTCCTCCTCCTTCTGCTCCTCCTTCTCCTCCTCCTCCTCCGCCTCCTCCTCCTCCTTCTCTTCCAACTTCTCCTCCTCCTCTTCCTGCTCCTTCTCCTCCTCCTCCTCCTCCTCCTCCTCCTCCTCCTCCTTCTCCTCCTCCTCCTCCTCCTCCTCCTCCCCCCCTCCTCCCCCCCATATCCTCCGCTTCCTCCTTCTCCTCCTCCTCCTCCTCCTCCTCCTCCTCCTCCTCCTCCTCCTCCTCCTCCTCCTCCTTCGCCTCCTCCTTCGCTTCCACCTCCTCCTCCTCCTCCTCGTCCTCCTCCTCCTCCTCGCCCTCCTCCTCCTCCTCCTCTTCCTCTTCCTCCTCCTTCACCACTTCCTCCTCCTCGTCCTCCTCCTCCTCACCCTCCACGCCCTCCTCCACCGCCGCCGCCGCCTCGTCCTCCTCCTCCGCCTCCTCCTCCTCATCATCCTCCTTCCCTTCCTCCTTTTCCTCCTCCTTCTCCTTCTGCTCCTCCTCCTCCGTTTCCTCCTCCTACTCCGTCTCCTCCTCCTCCTCCTCTTCCTCGTCTTCCTCCTCATCATCCTCCTCATCCTCCTCCAACTCCTCCTCCTCCTTCTCCTCGTCCTCCTCCTTCATCTCATTATCTGCATCATCATCATCATCAGCATCATCATCATCATCATCATCATCATCATCAGCATCATCAGCATCAGCATCAGCATCAGCAACTTCATCATCAGCATCATCAGCATCATCAGCAGCATCATCGTCGGCATCGTCATCAGCATCAGCAACATAATCCTCAAAATCATCATCGGCATCATCAGCATCGTCAGCATCATCATCATCATCATCAGCATCAGCATCATCATCTGCAGCATCATCATCAGCAGCATCAGCATCATCATCATAATCAAAATCATCAGCATCGTTGTCGGCATCATCATCAGCAGCATCGTCCTCAACATCATCATCAGTATCATCATCATCAGCATGATCATCATCATCGTCACCAGCATCATCATCAGCATTATCAGCGTCATCATCATCATCGCCATCATCATTATGATCAGCATCAGCAGCATCAGCATCAGCATCGTCATCGTCATCATCATCAACATCATCATCCTCAACATCACCATCGACATCATCACCACCACCATCATCATCAGCAGCATCATCAACATCATCAGCATTATCCGTATGATCATGCATCGTCATCATCGTCATCAGCATCGGCATCAGCATCATCATCATAAGCATCATCACCATCAGTATCATCATCAACATCAGCAGCAGCAGCATCTTCATGATCATCAGCATCATGAGAATCAGCAGCATCATCATCAGCATCAGCATCAGCATCAGCATCAGCATCAGCATCGGCATCAGCAGCATCACCATATCATCATCAACATCAGCAGCAGATCGTCATCATCATCATCAGCATCAGCATCATCCTCGTCATCCTCATCCTCACCCTCATGCCCCTCCTCTTCATTAACGTCAACATCATAATCAAAAGCATCAACATCAGCATCATCATCACCGTCATCATCAGCATCATCATCAGCATCCGCATCATCATCATCACCATCATCATAACCACCACCATCATCATCAGCACCATCATCATCAGCATCACCAGCAGCAACATCATCACCATCATCATCAGCAGAATCATCATTATCAGCAATATCCTCGTCATCATCATCAGCATCAGCATCAGCATCAATATCATCATCAGCATCGTCTTCATCAGCATCATCATCAGCATCATCAGCAGCATCAACATCATCATCACCATCATCAGCAGCATCATCATCAGCAGCAGCAGCATCAGCATCAGCATCCGCATCCACATTATCATCGTCATCAACATCAGCAGCAGCATCATCAGCATCAGCATCATCAACAACATCAGCATCACCATCATCGTCATCAGCATCATCAGCAGCATCATCACCACAAACCACCACCATCATCATCATCCATATTCACCGTCATCAGCAGCATCATCATCATCAGCATCAGCAGCATCATCATCAGCATCGTCATCAATATCGCCATGAACAGCATCAGCATCGGCATCATCATCATCAGCAGCATCAGTAACATCACCACTATCATCATCATCATCAGCATCATCATCATCATCACCATCATCATCATCATCATCATCAGCATCATCATCATCGTCGTCAACATCACCATAATAATCATCATCATCATCAGCAGCATCATCAGCAGCAGCATCGTCATCATCATCATCATCAGCACCAGCATCATCATCATCACCACCACCACCATCATCATCATCATCAGCATCAGCGTCAGCATCATCACCACCACCACCACCATCATCATCATCATCACCTGCATCATCATCATCAACATCATCCTCCTCCTCCTCCTCATCATCATCATCGTCCTAATCCTCTTCCTCCTCCTACTCCTCCTCCTGTGCACTCATCAAAAGAAGAACCGGAGCGAGGTCCATCAGTCGTGACAAAACCTTTAAGTGGGGGCCCATCGGAGAGGACCTTTTTGTCACCTCACCAGGGTATGCCAGCTTTTTGAGGGCCAGCGACAGGGCCCCCCCCTCCCCAAAACCAAAGCAGGCGAAGCGCTCGGAGGCTCCTCCAAGATCAGCGCCAGCGGGCGCTTGGGAGCCGCCCCGCCCGCGACGCCAGCCGCCGCGGCGCGCCCCAGGGCGCGGAAGTGCGCGGACGCGCAGCCCACCGTGCCGACAATGCCGCCGATGCTTCGGGGATTGCTGGAGGTGTGCCCGCCACAATGATGGAAAAAGAACACACACACATTCAAACCTGTACGGATGATGAACGGGGAAGGACAGGGCGATGAAGGCGCTAGAGGTATGGGCCTATGGGTGTGACTTGTCGGACTTCGAAGGGGGTTCCCGTTCGAGCGTGGGGGGCGGCCGACAACACAGACCCATAGCCCCCCTGGTCCAAGGTCTCCCCTGATTTTCCTATGTCGCCTTACTTCGCGCATCGCGCCACGCGATGCGCTACGCGCGGCTATATTCACGCCATCGCGCCCGCGGGCAGCCCCCTTGGAGAAGGGCAACCGCTTTGGCCAAGATCGCGACGCGCGAAGCGCGATTACCTTCGCGCCCCCGCGGGTAATCTAATGTTCGTTTTATTTGGGAGTCCCACGGAGCCCTGTGGGTCTCGTGAGGGGTACGCTGGAGGCCGTGGGTGGTTCCACGGACACCCTGAGGACACCTTCCCACTCTTTGAAATCCGCGGGCGCCAAATGGTCCAAGCCAGTCAGACGCCTGTCAAGCAAGCGGTGGGTGCACCAGGAGCGAATTGAGGCACGAGGCCAAAGAGAACAGAGCGCGAGAGGGGAAGAGGGAGGAGGCCGCTCAAACCATGAAAGCTGGCGCGGGGATGCCGTTGTCGATCTTGAAGTTGCGTCTGAGCGGCGGAGGCCGAGGCCAGTTTTCAGTGGAAGGCCTTGATGGGGTACAGCGGCGAGATGAAGGGGGGCCACGATCAGGGCCAGAGCGCCAGGAGCACGAAGAGGAGGACAAAAAGAGGTGGCGGCGTCTTCAAAACTGCGACTCAGCGAACCGGAGCCCGAAACCGAGCTAAGAAAGGCCCTGTACTGGTGAGCATTATGAAGTGGTCGAAATTGAACGGGGACACATTCCCACACATGCGACGTCTTGATTTGTCCCAACTAGTATGTGGCGCTGGGTCCTCTTTTTGACGAGACAGCGTGCGTCCCGCATCACTCACTCCTTCATATTTCCTCCCTCCTCCCCTTCCTGCTCATCCTCCCCCTCCTGTCCTCTGCCCTACGCATACCCATCTCGGCACACGCACACACACACACACACGAACACACACACACACACACACACACACACACACACCTCACACACTTCGCGGCCCTATAGGGAGCTCCACCCAAGGCCCCAGTGGCAGCGCCCGAATGGCACCACCGTACCCGATCGGGCACCTCACACGTGCCGTGGTTACATAGGGAGCTCCGCCTAAGGACCAAGTGGCAACGCCCACACGGCGCCTCCGCACCCGTTTCAGCACACCCCTCACACGATTCGGGGGCCCATAGGGAGCTCCACCGGAGGCCCCAGTGGCAGCGCCCGCATGGCACCACCGCACCCGTTTCGGCACACCCCTCACACGCTTCGTGGCCCCATAGGGAGCTCCACCTAATGCCCAAGTGGCAGCGCCCGCATGGCGCCACCGTACAAGTTTCGGCACACCTCTCACACGCTTCGGGGCCCCATGGGGAGCTCCTCCGAAGGCCCCAGTGGCAGCGCCCACATGGCACCAATACACCCGTTTGAGCACACACACACACCACACGCTTCATGGCCCTGGCAGTGCCCGCATGGCACCACCGCTCCTATTGCGGCACACCCCTCAAACGTTTCGTGGCCCCTCAGGCGGCTCCACCGAAGGCCCCAGTGGCAGCGCCCGCATGGCACCGCAACGCCTGTCTCGGCACACTCCTCACACGCTTTTTGTACCCAACGGGAGCGCCACCGAAAGCAGTACCCACAAAGCGGCACTCACAACTGCATATGGTCGGACCTTTCGCCAAAATCCGCCGACCCTGTGTCAGCGTGTGTGAGGGGCTTGTCCGTTCCCGTCGTTCGTTTGTCGTCGTCTCCGTCGTCTCATGTCCCTGCGCCCACCCTTTCCCTGGGCCAGTCGTCTCATGTCCCTGCGCTCCCCCTTTCCCTGGGCCCGTCTCCCCTCCTCCCCCTTCCCCCTCTTCCCTGGGCCCGTCGCCGCTCCCCCCCCGCTTTTCCAGGGCCTCCCCCTCAAGAGCAACGTTCTCATTCCCTACCTAGGCTCTGCCTAGAAGGGTTCTTACCGTGTTGGCTTAAAGGGCCGGGCAGTGTTCCACGCCCCGGGCGGTTCCCCAGGGATCCGCCCCGCGGTTCCCCCAGTTGCAACCCCTGGGCTCACCCAGCTTAGCTTAGCTAAGCTAAATGTAGCTTAGCTTAGCTTGGCTTATCTCATCTTAGCTCAGCTTAGCTTGGCTTAGCTTAGCTTAGCTTAATTTAGCTTTGCCGTGTCTTGCCTAGCCTAGCCTAACTTAGCTTATCTAAGCTTATCTCAGATTAACTTAGCTTAGCTTAGCTTAGCTTAGCTTATCTGATATCATACTAGCTAAGCTTAGCCTTAGCGTAGCTTAGCTTAGCTTAGCTTGGCTTGGCTTGGCTTGGCTTAGCTCAGTTTTGCGTAGCCTAGCTTAGCTTAACTTAGCTTAGCTTAACTTATATTAGCGTATATCATCTTAGTTTAGCTTAGTTTAGCTTAGCTTAGCTTGGTTTAGCTTAGCTTAGCCTAGCTTAGCCTAGCCTAGCCTAGCCCAGCTTAGCTTAGCTTAGTTTAGCTTAGCTTGGCTTAGCTTAGCTTAGCTTGGCTAGGCTGAACCTAGCCTAGTTTAGCTTAGTGTAGCTTAGCTTAGCATAGCTCAGCATAGCTTAGTTTACCTTAGCTTAGCTTAGCGCAGCATAGCGCAGCGCAGCTCACATGGGGATGAGGAGGGATAGGTGTAGGTGTAGATGTGGATGTAGGTGTAGATGTAGATGTAGATGTAGGTGTAGATGTAGGTGCATATGTAGATGTAGATGTGAGTCTCGCTGTTGGTGTTGATGTAGATGTATATGCAGGTGTAGATGTAAATGTAGCTGTCGGTGTAGATGTAGATGTTGCTTTCCTAAATGCTCCAGCTCCTAGGTAGGGTCGCACTGGGATAATTGAGTCGAAGGGAAGCCCCTTCCCTTTGATCCCTTCCCTTCCGGGGGGGGGTCCGGGGGGGGGGCCCGGGGGGGGTCCTGCGTCAGATACGACTCCCCCTCTGGGGGTCCCGGGGCCCACACAAAGCCTCAGACGGGCAAAGAGCCGAGGCATTCTCCCACGCCCTCTCCTCCCTCCCACCTCCTACCTCCATCCTCATCTCTCCTCTTTCCTCCGTCCCCTTCCAGAACCGAACTGGCCTCCTGGACGCTCGGCCACAGACACCCCAGGACCCAGAATTCTGAGGTCCCCGGGACCCTCCAGGACCCAGCCCCGAGGACCCAGCACCAGGACCCAGCACCAGGAACCAGCCCCCCAAAAGTCCAGGACTCCCAGGCCCCAGGCCCTGCTCGAATCGCCCTGCTCCTATTCATCCTCCTCCGCCTCCGCCTCCTCCTCCCCCTCCTCCTCCTCCTCCTCCTCCCCTCCTCCTCCTGTTCCTCCTCTCCTCCTCCTCCTCCTCCTCCCTCCTCCTCCTCCTCCTCCTCCTCCTCCTCCTCCTCCTCCTCCTCCTCCTCCTCCTCCTCCTCCTCGTCTCAAGCCACTTGGGCCCGAACCAATTTGGCGGGGCTCATTGTCCTGTGCTTTCACGAAGCGCTTGAGGGACTTTGCCCGTGCACCCCGCCGAGGGATTGTACGGCACCGACTAGAGCAGGAGAGAACTCAGTCTTAGTATCTTTCGCAGCCATGGCGCCAGGTGCTCGACTGTGGTCGCGCTGTGCGGCATGCCAGACCTGCGAGTACAACAGTGCCTTGGTTCGTAACCTATCCATCTGTGGCCAATGTGGGGAAGAAGTTGTGCTGTTTCGTCCCAAGTCCACCACAGGGCCAAAGGTGCAGTTTGATCTGGACGAGAAGGAGGAGACCACCCTCGTGCACCCAAAGGGGATCCTCCGCGTCTCAAGGAGCTCCTCGCCAGCGCACGGCCAGAAGGCTGGCGGCAGGAGTGGCCTAGGGCGTGGCAGTGGCAAGAAGCCGCCGTGGCGCGAGCAGCCCGCAGAGGACGGCAGCCCCATTGAGGGAGCCTCCTTGCTGGCCCGCGCCGCGGCGGCCACATGTGATGATGAGCTGAAGAACGCGCTGCAGCAGCAGGTCGTCAAGCTGGAGCGTGAGGCCGAAGAATCCAAGCAGCAGGAGACCTCCGCCGTGGAGTTGCTACGACGTGCGGATGGAGTGTACCGCGACGCGGACCACAAGCACTCCCAGGCCGTGTCCAACGTGCTGCGTCTTCGAGGCTCCCTCGAAGCGGCGGAGATCAAGGAGGCGGAGCTGCCCAAGCAGCTGGCCCAGGCAGCCCTCGCCAGGAAGGCTGCGGCCGCGGCCGTCGCGCGCGCTGAGGGCGTGGGCAGCGCTGCTAGAGCTGACGGTGGCGGCACGGCCATGAAGGCCAATGAGGACAAGCGCATCTTCCACATCTCATGGGATTCTGATTTCTTCAAAAGTTGGATGAGCTGGAGTGCGAGGAGGGCGAGCGCGCAGGACCCAAGGAGATCCATGAGCGCTTGCTGGCCACGGAGAAGGAGATGACGGCCAAAGAGTCCGAGGTGCGAGACTGGCTGACTCGCATGGAGAAGTATCGTGCGGAGATTGCCGAGCGCCTCGCGAAGAAGCGGAAGGTGGACTCCAAGGATGGAGGCGCTGGTGGCGACGGAGCTGCTGCTGCGCCTGGCGGAGGCGGCGGCGACGGGGCCCCCGCGGGCGAGCCCCGCGCTGAGGCGGCCAGTGGCGCAGCTGCCACGGCTGCGGCCGCCGCCGCCCCGCAGGCGGCAGCAGCCCAGTCTGCTGAGGTCGACGCCGAGGCGCAGCGCCTCTCGGCAGCCAAGTTCATGGCGGAGCAGCACGTCGGCAAGGGCGTGAAGGGCCAGCGTCAGAACGGCAAGGGCAGAGGCCAGACGCCTACGAGTACGGCAGCCAGTTCAGGTGGAGCTGGGGTAGCCAGCTCGCGACTAGCTTCTGCTACGCCAAGTGCTGAGGCGGCGCCAGGTACGCAGGAGCCCGCCGCTGTCAATGGGAAGTGCAAGAATGGCGTATCGCGCTTATTCTATGCCAATGTATCCTGCATGGGGGGCAAAGCCGGTCGTACATCGAGAACTCTGACTATGATTTCTATGCAGTAGTGGAGACACACGTACATCAGCAGGCTACTCTACGTCGTTGGGAGGGTAAGGCCAGGGGTCGTGGTCTACGAACAGTTTTCAATCCAGCTCGACCCCGCGACAGGCATGTTTCATTGTCGCAGGAAGAGCATGCCAATGAAGGTGGTGAGTGGCTGCTTGCTAAGAATCATCTTCGCGCCCATAGGTTACCAGCCGTCCGAACCGCAGGTTCAAGGCTCATGACGCCGTCTCACAAGGCGCTGGACGGCTTCGCTGTCATGCTCGTCCATTTCCAGGGCTTGTCGATCGTGGTCATCACGTTCTACGCCTTCCACAGCATGGGGCTGGGAGGAGCGAACGTAGGCAGATCTCAGCGGCTGTCCGCACTGTTGCATGCCCTTCCGCCCCCATGGCTTGTCATTGGAGATTTCAACATGAGCCCTGCTGCACTGACCAAGACAGGGCTCCTGCAAAAGATTGGCGGCATGATAGTGACAGCAGATGTTGAATACACTTGCCTTTTGTCCACAGGCACACACATTGATTACATCATGTGTAGTATTGCGGCTAGGCCCTTCATTCTACAGGTGCTTCCTATTGAGTCAGCCCCCTGGAGGCCCCCCATAGGTTTGGAGGTTCATGTTAGGAACTCTGGGCAGCAGCTTGTCACTAGAGTTATGCAGGCTCCAGGACGCCTGCCCCAGGTTCCGCGCCCGTCCTGTATGCCCACTCCTGGAGCGAAATCGAGTGTTGCTCGTGCGCGTAGGGTGGCACAGTAGCAGATAGCAGTGACTTCTAGGAATGAAAAGTGTCACACTTTGTATGGGGATTGTGTTCAATCTCAAAGGGAACAGCCTGCAGAGGAGAGCTCGAGGGGTGAGTGAGCTCACTTCTGCTGGAGCTGGTGCTGTAGATTTTGATGAGTGTGAGTTTGGGTTTGACCCTTTTGAAGGGCTGCAGGACGAGGAGGACCCGTGGGCTCAGGAGCTCAACTTCTGCCCCGATTCTGGCCTCAACGCGACCCTGCATGAAGGTATTTCTCACGCTGGGGGTCCAGGCGGTCCTGGGGTCCAGGGCCCTGGGGTCGAGGGAGCCTCCACTGGCCCTCTCCCTGGTCTGGTCCCTAGGGACACTCCGTTGGTTGGCCGTCTGCCGACCGACGAGATCCTGGACTCCCAGCATCCAATTCGGCCCGAGGCCTCAGAGGCCTCGGATGAACGTTCTGGTGCTGCAAGTAGCTCGGAGGCGGCCGACAGTAGTGTGCAACAACAGGCCTCTCCTGAGCACGGGTCGAGCTCTGATCTGAATGTTCCTACCTTCCACATTCCTGAGGCCACGCGGGAGCGGGTCCGTCAGGAGGTAGGTTTTATGTCTGGATCTCCGTCCCTTGACCCTCTTTGCCCTGCCCTGCGTTCCTCCGTAGCCTTTAGGCTCAAACCAGCACAGTTGTCTCAAGTTTCAGGCCTCTGCGCCAATTGGGTGTCCTCTGCTGAATCCACGATCGCCAGCCACCATGGGGTCGCGCTGCCCGTTGGGCCTCCCAGGTCAGCTGGAGTGCATTTCGCGGTGCAGGAGCTGAAGATGCCAGCCAAGAGCCGTACGTCGCCCTTACGGGATCGGCTGAGTGGCTGGTGGACACAACTACATACACTACTGTACGCGCTGGCGCTTCACCGTCGGAAGAACAACGGAGAGGCCCAGCAACGACGCTATCGTGACTCGGTCAAGAGACACGCTGAGACTTGTCCTGAGCGTGCGCATACTGTTCTTCTACCAGGCAAAGATCTCGAGTGGCATGAATGGCAGGCTGCTCTTTCGGATATCGGTGCGTGCTCCGTGTACATGCTGGAAGGCCTCGTACATGGAGCAAAACGAATCTGCGGTCGGGCTCAGAGGAGGACCATCCAGCAGTCCCTGCGTGAGTTTCAGAAGTTTGTGGCCGACGAGAAGTCGTTGGGAATATTGCATCGGTCTTTATGTCCGACCCCGTTGGTGGATCTTGAGCACGAGCATCAGGGCCAGGTTCTTTGCCACCCTCGCGACATCATCGACGCCAAGTCAACCAAGTGGCACGACAAGTGGGCACCCGCTCCACTCGACGAGGCCATGGTCATGAGAGTCTTCCAGAGAGTGGAGGACGCTGTGGGAGGTGACCCGCTGGAGCCTATCAGCGTGCGCGACATCAGGCCGGCGCTGAAGCAGATGAAGGCATCCACAGGACAGGGGGTCGACTTCCTATCGCCAGTCGACCTAGAGAGGTTACCAGACACGGCACTGGCTGAACTTGCGCTACTGTTCACAGCGTGCGAGGCCTGCTTGTGCTGGCCTGGCCAGCTTCTGTTGATCCTGGGGAGGATGCCCCCCAAGAATGTGCAAGGAGATCGGATCATCATCGGATTGGTTCCGCTACCCGGCCGCCTCTGGTCCTTGATCAGAGAACCGCTGGTGCGAGGGTGGTCGGCCGAGACGGAGGAACGTTGGGATGCTGCGGTGCGAGGCAATTCCAGTGTGAGAGAAGCGTATCTCCGAGCTATTCAGGAGGAGGTGCGTGGCCGCTTGAACGTTCATGTAGGCCATGGCTTAGTTGATACCGATGGCTTCTACGACTCGATCGAGTGGCCCTACCTGGTTGAGTCCGCGCTGGAGATGCATTTCCCGCCCGTGATACTATACGTGGAGCTTCTTCAGTGCGTGTCGCCGAGGGTGTTCAGCCAGTTGGGGGCGACATCCGCCCCATTCCAGCCCGCGCGCAGCATCGTCCAAGGGCTGCGGTCGGGCACTAGGTTCGGTCGGACGCTCACTCATTTCGTGCTGAAGCGGGTTGTTGAGGAGCATCCGCTGGTGAGCCATCGAGTGTGGGTTGACGACCTCTCACAGCAAGTAGGAGGATCACGAGCACACGTCCGTCGCGGGCTGAAGGCCTGCATCTTGGACACCTGCAGGTCCCTGGAGGCCAGCAAGTTGCGGGTGTCCCCGAAGTCGGTGGTCATGTGTACTGACGTTGCCGATGCCAGATGGGTGGCGCGTGCTGTCCGACAAGCTGGGTATCACATCACGGCCCAGTCCCAGGCGAGCTACCTTGGAGTGGACCTCAGTTGCGGAGTTCGTGCTGCACGCTCCACGTGCAACAAGAGGGACGCTAAGCACAAGGGCATGAGCTTGAAGATCGGGAGGTTCGCCAGGGCGGCGCGTCGCTACAAGGCAACGCGCCGCCTTGAGCTCCAGGGCGCACAGGCCGCGGGCACCTACTGCTTCCAGGTGCACGGGACCTTCGGCCAGCGGCTGGTGCAGGCACGGCGACGGCTGGGTCTTGCATGCGCGGCGCCGACGCGGGGCAGGTGTCTGACAACGCTGCTGGCGATCCGGGCACCGCAGCAGGACCCAGGCGTCAAGCTCCCAGTGCAGTGCCTAGACATGTATTTATCCATATGGCGTGATCATCCTGATGCGCGGTCAGGGGTATCTCGCATTTGGCAGACAGTGGTGCAGCAGCTTCAAGGAGTTCCAGAACGGCACCGCACCAAGCATGTCCGAGGACCAGTCGCAGCAGCCGTCTTGCATCTTATCGAGTCTGGATGGTCTGTATCCTCGGCTACTGGGTGGGGTATCCCTGAGCCTCATGAGTTTGCTGGTGACGAGTGGAGATTTGATGATGCGATGTACACTGGAGTGAAGGCTCTGGACAGTCATGCAGGTTTCCTCAAGGATTTCTCGGGGGTACTGCAGCGACGGTACTGGCAGCAGGTTAGTCGGCACCACTGTGGTGAAGGATTGCAGGACGGATCTGATGTTGACTGCTATCGTGTTCTGATCCAGCAATTACATGACGTGCCACAGATCGGTCATCGGCTGAGTGAAGTTATGCTGTCGGTCGCAGTTGGCAGCACGTGGACGCGTACAAGGAAGAAGGCTGAGATCCCACGCTTTGCTGGCACCGACAAGTGTCCTCGATGCCAGCTTGAGCCTGAGACGCCTCTCCATCGCTTTTGGACGTGCAATTAACACGAATAAGGAGGCGTACACCATGACAGAGGATCGTGTGTACCAGGCCACTGTGCAAGCGGAGGCTGAGCCTGCTTTTTGGCTAAGGGGGCTGCTGCCTACCCCTTGGGTAGCCGCGCCACCTCCTGCCTGCGAGGAGGCCTGGGTTGTGACAGGTCCTTTTGAGCTTGGCCCAGGATGCCTCGGACATGGTACGGACCAAGCTCCTCGTTTGCTCTTTGGCGACGCGAGTGGTGGCCCCGACACTGCTGTCACCAAGTTTCGTCGCATCGGGTGTGCCATCGCACTTTTCCATGAGCTGGAGCCCACAGTGTCCATAGCTGGGACCATCACTGGGCCACTCTGCGGTGACAGGCAAGCTGTCCCCCGCGGAGAGCTGAGGAGCCTGCTTCTAGCTGTTTGGGCTACGAGCGGCTGCATCACGTATGTCACAGATTGCGAGCCTGTCATCAAAGGCTGGTACGCCAGGCGTTTCGAGTGTCCGAGCGGGCATGACGCGGACCTGTGGGCTCAGCTCGGGCAACTCATTCAGGAGCGTGGTTTCAACTCAGTCTCTTTGATTTTCGTGAACTCCCACCTCGGGGGTGCGGAGATCCAGGCTGGGGCTGCTCCGAGATGGGCGGTCACTGGCAACACGGTTGTTGATGTCGTGGCAGGAGCCGCGGCCAGCGTTGCTCGTCTGCCAGAGTCTCTCCGCCAGCGCATACTCATTCATGAGCGGAGAGCGAGGCTTGTGCGGTTGCGCCTGCTGAGGGCGACGATCGACGCGATGGAGGCCGATGCGGCCCCTGGCGCTCAGGAAAAAGCATCATCCTCCTCCGTCCCCCGTCCCCCCTCTGCTGCTGCCCTCTCCCTCTTCTCTACCTCTCACGCTCTCGACGAGAGTGGGAGGAGGTGTACTTGTTGTGGAGGCTCGGCCAGCAAGGCTGCTGCAACCAAGTGGCGCCAGTCAGAATGCTTCCAGCCCGTCAACTATAATGGATCCATCCTTTATAAGCCCCCTCCAGGCTCGTCTGCACATAGCGGGGGGGTGGGTGGATCAATCTCATGCCATGCAGTATCATACACATCTTAAACTCTGGTATTGTAAGTTATGCGGTTCGTTTGCCTCCGAGGTCCTACGTGAACTTGGCAAGGCCTGTACCAAGCGTGTCACCACTCATCGAGCTGTATATCTCGATCGGATTTCGCGTGGTCTATGGCCTAAGGTTTTAAGTGCACGTGAGAACCTGAGCCGTGGTCGTGTATAGTCATGCCTTCATGTGTAATTCGTCACGTAAGGTTGGCACAGCTGACTTTGTCACATGGTCATACTCATACTCATACTCATACTCCTCCTCTTCCTCGTCCCCCCTCCTGCTCCCTGACGTTCTCCGCCTCCTGCTCCTCAACGTCCTTGTCCTGCTCGTCGTCTCCGTCTGCAGGGTCGGCGGTACCGGCCATGAGCCCTTCGCAATAATTTCAAGACACGGGCCCAGGAAGTCCCATCCAGAGTAGTTTCCATCCATGCTGTGGTGTTGGATGCTCGCTTTGGAGAAGATAGCGCCGCGCGACCCTCCCTCCTCCGGCTGTTCCCTCCTCCCTCTTCACATCCCTACCTCTGCCCTCCGCATGCCAAACGTGTCGGCACACCCCTCACACGTCCCATGGCCCTCTACGGAGCTCCACCCAAGATCCCAATGGCCCCGTTCGCATGCGCCCCCGCCAGTACCGTTCGTATTGGCCCCCGCCACTAATACCAGCACAACCCTCACACGTGTCGTGGCCGCATGGGGAGCTTCTCCGAAGGTCTCAGTGGCACCATTCGCACGCGTGCCCGCCACCCCTTTCGGCACACCCCTCACACGCTTCGTGGCCCCATAGGGAGCTCCACCCAGGGTCCCAGTGGGACAGTTTGCATGCGTCCCCGCCACCCATTTCGGCACACCCCTCACACGCTTCGTGGCCCATTCAAGAGCTCCACCGAAGGTCCCAGTGGCACCATTCGCACGCGTCCCCGCCACCCCTTTCGGCACACCCCTCACACGTTTCGTGGCCCCAGAAGAGCTCCACCGAAGGTCCCAGTGGCACCGTTCGCATGGGTCCCCGCCACCCATTTCGGCACACCCCTCAAACGTTTCGTGGAACCCATGGGGAGCTGCGCCCAAGGTCCCAGTGGCACCGTTCGCACGCGTCCCCGCCACGCATGTCGGCACACACTTCACACGCTTCGTGACCAAATAGGGAGCTCCACCGAAGGTCCCAGTGGCAGCGCCACCAATTTGAGCGTGCTCGTCACACGCTCCGTGGCCACATGGGGAGCTCCACCGAAGGTCCCAGTGACAGCGTTCGCATGCGTCCCCGCCACGCACTTCGGCACACCGCTCACACGCTTCGGGGCCCCATAGGGAGCTCCACCCAGGGTCCCAGTGGCACCGTTCGCATGCGTCCCCGCCACCTGTTTCGGCACACCCCTTACACGTTTCGTGGCCCATTCAAGAGCTCCACCGAAGGTCCCAGTGGCAGCTTTCGCACGCGTCCCCACCACCCATTTCGGCACACCTCTCACACGCATCGCGGCGCAATAGACAGTTCCACCGAAGGTCCCAGAGGCAGCGTTCGCATGCGCCGCCACCAATGTCAGCACACCCCTCACACGTTTCATGGCCCCATAGGGAGCACCGAAGGTCCCAGTGGCAGAGGTCGCATGCACCCCCGCCACAGATTTCAGCACACCAGTCACACGCTTCGTGGCCACATGGGGAGCTCCACCGAAGGTCCCAGTGGCAGCGTTCGCATGGGTCACCGCTACAAATTTCGGCACACCGCTCACACGTTTCGCGGCTACACCGAAGGTCCCAGTGGCAGCGTTCGCATGCCACCAATACCAGCACACCCCTCACACGCCTCGTGGCCCCATAGGGAGCTCCACCGAAGGTCACAAAGGCACCGTTCGCATGCATCCCCGCCACGCATTTCGGCACACCCCTCACGCGTCCCATGGCCCTCCCTATACGAAACCCCACCCAGATCCCAATGGCCCCGTTCGCATGCATCCCACATGCGTCCCTCACACGTTTCGTGGCCCATTAAGGAGCTCAACCCAAGATCCCAGTGGTACCGTTCGCATGCACCCCCGCCACACATTTCGGGACACCCCTCACACGTTTCGTGGACCCATAGGGAAATCCACCGAAGGTCACAGTGACAGCGTTCGCATGCGTCCCCGCCACGCACTTCGGCACACCCTCACACGTTGCGTGGCCCCATAGGGAGCTTCACCGCCGAAGGTCACAGTGGCACCGTTCGCATGCGCCCCCGCCACCATTTCAGCAAACACCTCACACGCTTCGTGGCCCCAAAGGGAGCTCCACCGAAGGTCACAGTGGCACCGTTCGCACTTGTCCCCGCCACCGATACCAGCACACCCCTCACACGTTTCGTGGCCCCACAAGGAAATGCACCGAAGGTCACAGTGGTACCGTTCGCATGCGTCCCCACCACGCATTTCGGCACACTTTTTTTGCGTCGACAGCTGGGCAGAGGTTGCTGCTCTGGCGATCGGGCATCATGCCAGCACACACACACACACACACACCTCACGCGCTTCGTGGCCTCATAGGAAGCTCCACCGAAGATCACAATGGCCCCAGTCGCATGCGTCCCCGCCACGCATTTCGGCACACCCCTCATGCGTTTCGTGGCCCCACGGGAGCTCCACCGAAGGTCTCAGAGGCAGCGTTCGCATGCGCCCCCGCCACCCATTTCAGCACAGCCCTCACACGCTTCGTGGCCCCATAGGAAGCCCCACCCAGGAATGGCACCGTTCGCACTTGTCCCCGCCACAAATTTCGGCACATCCCTCACACGTTTCATGGCCCCATAGGGACATCCACCGAAGGTCAAAATGGCAATTTTCGCTTACGTCCCCGCCACGCATTTCAGCACACTTTTCTTGCGTCGGCAGCTGGGCAGAGGTTGCTGCTCTGGCGATCGGGCATCATGCGCCCCCCGCCACCAATATCAGCACACCCCTCACACGCTTCGTGGCCCCATAGGGAGCTCCACCGAAGGTCACAGTGGCAACTTTCGCATGCGTCCCCGCCACGCATTTCGGCACACCCGTCACACGTTTCGAGGCCTCATGGGGAGCTCCACCCAGGCGCACTTCAGCACACCCGCCACACGTTTCGTGGCCTCATGGGGAGCTCCACCCAGGATCCCAATGGCGTTTCTCGCATGCGTCCCGCGCACCCATTGCGGCACACCGTCACTCCCCTCAAACGGTTCGTGGCTCCATAGGGAGCTCCGCGCCCCAGTGGCAGTGCTCGCATGCGTCCTCCGCATTTCGACACAACCTTCACATGGTTTGTCGCTCAATAGAGAGCTCCACCGAAGACGATACTCACAACCGCGGTGCTCACAACTGCATATGGCTAGGTCCTTTGGCAGGTGAATTTGTTAATGGTCCCTGGTTCCAACGAGGGCCACGGGAGGCCGAAAACTGCCAAAAGCCCCCCGTCGCAATTCCTTCGCCACGCGAGCATGTCTGGGCCTTGGGCCAGGGACACCTCTGGCAACACCCGAGATGGTCGGCTCGGCCGCAGCCTGGGCCTCGCGCAGGTCGTAGCCCTCCGGGATCAGGCCCTCCTCGAAGGCGGCCTGCAGCGCGTCCGCGTCGCCCGCGTTTACGCCGGGCACGAGCGAGGCGTCTAGGCCGAGCCGGCGCAGCCGGGCCTGCATGTTGTGCCTGGGCATCGTTTAAGCGATCCCTGTCCCCACTGGCGTCGCCTTGGCCCCACTGGCCGACTTACCCACCCACACTACCCTGGAACATGGTAAGACAACTCTCGCTCGCGGTTCGTCTGCCCGCATCCCTCAATTTCAATGTTCACGTGGAGCGCCGCGCGATTCGATTGCTCCGCCGTCGGCCGCGACTGACTCAACATCGAAATCGGGGGTCCAGAAAGGGAGCAAAAAACACCAAAAAAGAGCTGCATGACCTAGTCCTCTGGCTTAGCGAGGCCTATCCCCATCCAGGAGGGTTGGCTGGTGGGGCTGAAAAACCATGGCCCAGTGGGGATGGGAACAGCTTAGACGATGCTGAGTGCCAGCGCCGCCGCTCGCTCGGTAAGCTGAGCACGTAGATGTCCACGTGCGCGTCGACCCAGTCCCGGGCCTCTTGGAGGTCCCAAGACAATGCGGTGACAGGGCGTGCGGTGACCTCGAAATGCCGGGAGACTTCCCCGCACGGTCCGTCCCCGCAACGGCGTCGGGACCCTGGAGGCCCCAATCTCCAGAGACATCCTTGGAGAACAACCCCGGCCCCAAAATTCGTGAAATCACCCCGACATCCACTCTGGATCACCACACGGTGTGGTCACAGCATCTTTTGAGGAAACATACACGGTATGAGCATACCCAAGCGCGCGGAGCGCGCCAGGGGCGGCGCCGGAGGCGCCGTCAGGGTGGCCCAACGCCGATCCAACAAATCCGCACGGACCTCCAAAAAAGTGAAGAGGGAGACCCAACCAAATACTACGCCTTAGGCGTAGTATCAGCCCAACCCTGCTGTATCGCAGTAACGATGGAGCAAAAGGTAGGAGATGGCCGCGTGGGGGGCAATCAGACATCTCAAATGAGTTTTGTCCGTATCGATGTCAGATAGCGGACCGCAATGCGACCAGGTCAAATTGGCGGCCGGTCGTTTGAACCCAAGCGGCCGCAAACAAACGCTCGATCCCTCTCGCCTTTGCCCTTCGTCCTTCAGAGTCCGGCGGAGGAAACGCGAGTCCGCGCCCGGTTTAATCCGACAAAGCAGCTACGTGACCAAAGGAAAGGCAGAAGCCAGCAGGCTCAACCTTGGCAGGTTACCCCGCAGCTTATTACTCCTCGGGCGACTCAGATGGTTTCGTCTGGCCAGCTCTGTAGGGAGTGCGTCGCTTCAAATCGTGGTTGAAGGATTGCCTTCCCTCCATAACTTGTAAGAGCAGATCTCGGTCAATGCTCATTGGTGTGACCTTCTGTAGCAGTGCATGGTATGCACGATGCCGCGCTCCGTAATTTGCCGTATCCAACGGACGTGACCCAGGAGGTACATTCAGCAGGTGTCTTATGGTATTTGCTTGACAAGGTCTTGAAGACATATTCCGCATCAACGGTCAGGATGACCTTAATGCTGAAGCCGCCCATATCGAGAATATCCTTCACTTGAATGGGTGTCAGCGGCCCTGCGTGGAGTTCATGTAGCGTGACAATCGTGGGATAACAGTCCTCCAACATATGGCGGCTGCTAGTGCTTCAGTCGAAGCGCTACAGCGGACATGCAGGCGGTGAGACTTGCAGTGCGCGTCGACAAGATGGACGATAGGCTTACCAGCAGGTATGTGTCCACGCCCCAGCAAGTTTGCCCCGCGAATACCATAGCCTTTGACCTGGTCGTCGGTATCGCCGTCCAGGCGACAATAGCCGGAGTCGCTGTACAGATTTACCTCGCCCGTTGGTGTCATCGTTTTATAAACGGTCTTCTCCGGGCAGGCCTGCAACTTCCTGGCAATCGCGTCGAGTCGTCGCACATGATTGTTGGTCGGTTCGTGGACTCGCTGTAGCGATACAACATCTACCATGAACCATACTTGTGTGATGAGGGCGTAAATCAAAGGGCTTCTGAAGCTAAAAAACATGTCAGTGACCATTTTCGATGCTTTGGTCTCAGCATCTGCCCCCGCGATTTCGCGGTGCTGGGCAGGACGGAGCTGTTTTACGCACTCGGTTTGGTCAAGGGTAACATATGCCGCCGCTGCCCTTAGCATACCTCACAGCATAGATGGTATATGCTCGCTGAGTTTACATTCCCCAGAAACGCGTTCGCCGATGGCGTCCTCAGCACCGGCCACGTTTATATAATCAACCTGTTTGGCAGTGAGAAGGTTGGAGCTCGTCTCGAACTCCTCGTCGTAAGACGTGGGTCTGAATCCAAAGCCCCTCATGGTATGAGTTTCAGTGAAAAGGTTACTGGTGCATCTTTAGTACCAGGGCCTCGTATAAGGCACTAAAGACAGCGTCTTGACTCTTGACTCATCGTGATGCTGGGCCAAAAAGCAAGGCGATGTGCGCCGCGCGTTCCATTTCACCAGTCGCTTTAGCCAGCTCTTGATATGCGAGCCCCTTCAAAAAGGCCACATCGATGTCAAGCGAAGCAACGATCCACTGCTTCCGGCACGCAGCCGCGCTTGCGAGCAATCGCTGGCTCGACCGCCGCGCTGTTCCTGAGAACGCGTCTGCAGCGGAAGCTCCGAGGTCCACGAAGCCAGGAAGTACCAAGCGCAACCCGATGGCACGTTCTCGAAGACATGATATTTGACGCCATGGCTATATATTGCACGTTGGAACACCTGTTCTCGAACCGTGTCTTGAATTCAGTATATGGGGTATTCGATACCTTGACTGGTTTCGCCTGAGTATCTGCCTCCGCGAAGAAGTCGCTCTCCATGACGACCACAGGTCGCTTAGCTGCAGCGGTCACATATACACATGCACTTACATGCAGCTCAGCGACTACACGGTCGACGCCCAAAACCCTACGTTGATGTTCGGATAAGACTTCCTTCGACATCCCTGCCGAAAAGCAGAGCTCCACATATTGCCCGTGCTCGTCGGAGTCGAACCCATAACTGTCATCGTCGCCCGTGGAACAATGGGACATGATATGTCTCGGTTGCGTGGATGTCCTGCGAGTTACCCCACGTAGGCAAGTGCCCTTGTTCTTCAGCTACTGTGGCCAGCGCGCTGTTGTCATATCATATGTGTAGGTGCAAAATATAGTGCTTCCACTGGGGTGTATCCAGCAGTGCCCTTTCGTTTTCTAATTCTGCACACCACACTTCCATAATGCGCGCCTCGAGGTCAGCCTCTGATTCCTCGTAGATTGTGAGAAGCCAGCCGCCCTCATGTGGTGGTTCGGCTTCTGGGGCCTCCCTGGCATGACTACCTTGTGCTGGCATGTTTGCCAGTTCCTCGACCTTCGCCATGTCTCGAGCGAAGCCCTCTCGTGGTTTGCTGGACTTACGGCACTGGCTGATTCTAGAGTGTGCTGATCCAGTCACACCTTGGATGTCTAGGGCAGCGCCTGGGTTCACGCAGTTGTCATAGTGCACCAGCGTACAACACTCAGCATACGCTGCCGGAAATATCCCGTGGATACGCTCAACTGACGTTTTCGATACGGAAGAAGTTTCTGATAAGATACCGGAGATCTAAATGCCTGAGTGCACCTTCGGAGATAACTGGCTCGCACTCGTCATTTGGAGCACTCCATTTTCGGTCGGGAGATAGCCGAAGGTCATTGCAAGTTTCCCCGCAGGCAAACCGACTACGATGGCCAACACAGTCCGCACGGCTGCGTTGTCCGAGCCAATTTCTCGAGTGTTCAGAGCTTCAATATGTAGAGAGCGAGCGTCTAGCATCACCGCACTGGACTTGTACATCGCGATGCCCAACACGCACGACCACTCGACCCCTTTCGGGGCCATTCCGCACGACCGGGAAAGGCCCATTCCAACCACCCCAGTGGCGTTTCGTGGTTGCGGGGCGATGGTAGTCAACAAGATCACCCTCATTATAGCAACGCTGACCAGTGACGGTCGTATTGGTTCATAGTGCGCGGCTTGCCTTTGCTGTTGCTGTGACTTGTGCGATAGCCTCGATGCCTACACGACGAATGGTCCGCTCCCGATTATCATCGGATGTCTCCGTCTGTTGTTGCTCGTGATCTAGAACAGGCAAATCGGGCAGCATAGCTGGTTGTCGGCCACATAATGCGTTATATGGTCATACCTTGTTGTAAAAGGTAAACACCCTGCTGGCAAACAAAGCCCCATTCAATAATCAGGTGGACACAAGTAGCATATCTAACCGAATGAGTTCAGCCCCCATGACGTGCAACAGGTGTCGCAATATGCCACTTCTGTGTTCAATGGTAGTAGCGCGTTGCCCACGCGCGCGCATTCTCAGCTCAGCGCCTTTCGCCTGAAGGACAGCCTTCGCGGCGTCGTCATTGAGGGCACTTTCCGTCAGGGTATAATACGTTGGCTGGTCCGAATTGCACTCAGCACTGGCAGCGCGCATCTAGGATGCTGGTCATAGTTTTGTCTGGTATATCGATTCCAGCACCGCATCGAATGTAAGGATCAGTTATGTGAAATACATTATGTTCCTGTTTGTAGAAAATTAAGTCGCACTCGACTCCACCATTGAACTTGCCAGGTAGCGCGGTAGACGACATTATGGTCTGTCCAGGCCCCCCACGCCCTACACCCCCGGCATGTATCGCAGACGCCCTGTATCAGGCTCAGCCTAACCCTACCCAGGCCAGTCTTGCTTAAGATGAGTCTCATCTTAAGCTCCTTGGCGTGGAACCATCGCAGATGTAGTTCTCGTAGCTCGCGAATTACCACGCTTGGGCCGAGGCCGCGCAGGTTCCGTAGGCTGATCTGCACGTCAAACCTTGACCAGTCTGGAAGTCTTGGACGTGCAGCAGGGTCACCCGCAGGCGGCGGCGGAGGTGGATCACCTCCCTGCTGTCGTCCAGGTCTGGCTACTACCTGTGGCAGTCGTCTGTGATCGTCCGAGCTGCTGGCACCACTTGGCTCTGCAGCATGTCTACCTACTGCGATGTCGCGGCTGCTGGCGCCTGCTGTCGGTCCAGCTCTGAAGCCAAGCATCGGATCACGTAGCCTCGCATCTTGTTTGGCGGCTGGTGCCTCAGAAGAGGCTGCTGCCGCAGGTGGCGGTGCATCGGAAGCAGCTGCCGCCGCAGGTGGTGGAGCATCGGAAGCAGCTGCCGCCGCAGGTGGTGGAGCTGCCGGATCAGCAGGAGCTGGTGGCCCCTGCCCGCCGCGGCTGTCTGGCAGCTTCCACGGTTCGGTGTATTTGCATTTGCCAGGTGTAAGTAAGCGGCAAGGCTTAGCCTCCCAACTTCTTTTGGCAGTTTTGGCATCCCCCATAATAATCCTCTTTGTCATACCACCTACAGCGTTTAGGGTTTCTGCTGTGTGATGGGGAGTGCATGTTGGCATTGTCGGCACATGCAGGGCATCCCCATCCTCCTGATGGTGGTTGCACGATGCGTTCGTCAGGATGTCTAGGGATCGCTGGGTCATCCAAGTCAAACCCGCGTGCACCATTGACAAAAACAGCTGATGTGCGAGGATGACTGTAAAAGGGATCGCGGTTAACCGCGAGCATGCGATGTGCCATCAAATTGCCTCGGGAGTGCATCTTCGGGGTATATTGTGCTGCATTGGCCAATTCCCTGTTGCAAACTGAAGCACGTTGGGTGGTGGCCAGTGCACCGTTCGTTGTCAAGGGGCGTCAGTAGTGAATGGTGGCACACGCCATGGGAGCCACGAAGGCCTGGAGTGCATTGGTATATGTTAACCTTGCGAGTGCACTCGCGTCCCCCTCGTCTGAGGCCGCTCCTCAAGCAAGCTGCTACCTGTCGTGGATCGGACTACCACCCCAGGCCTCTTCCGCATCACCCGGCGGCGCAGCGTTGCACATCGCCTTCGCGGTGCTCCTCTTCTTCCTGGGCGTCGACCTGGTCGCCAAGCGGCACGCCCCCCTCTGCAGCGCTCGAGGCTGGTGTTCGCGATGCGCCGTCGACGGCAACACCTTCTCCCCCACCCTCCGGGCCTGCGCCCGCGGTGCCAGTCCGCGGCGCACCTGCTCCTGCACGTCCACTTCGGCACCGCCTGCACCCCGGGCTTCGCCCGCTCCGGCCGCCCGAGGCCCCACCTTCCTGCGCCCTGTCTCCCTAATTAGAGCTGTGCGTAGCCCGCCTAGCTTTTAGCGGATGAGGGTCGCTCTCGCGCAGCAGATCAAAATAGTGCCCTCGCGTTTGGCCAGCGTCGTCCGTGGCAGTATCTCGTCCACCCAAATACCCACTGGTTGTTCTGGTAAGTAGAATGTTCCGAGGTCGTCCTGACGCACGGCGACTCTTCCACTGAACTTACTGCGTGGGAGGTCTTCCTTATGATGTTCAGACCACGCGTCGCGGTTGACCTGCGCGTTGAAATAGGGCGGTAATCCGATAGTTATGTGGAGTTCCTTGTTGCCAAGGTCAGCATAAAAACGTTTGTCGAGGTTGCCCCCTGGGGATTCAATCGGCTGAATGCGATTTGTGCGATTCTCCCGTTACCTCCGCATACTCCAGCATGTCTGCCTGGTTGCTTCGCCCATAACAAGGTTGGCCGTATGGAAAAACACATCGGCGCGCGCGTCCGCAGGTAACCCCGCCGTCAACGCCACGAAGGGCCCCTCGTCTCCACCACTGTCGGAGTCCAGAGGAACATCGGTATAGCGTGCTCCCCATCCAAAACCCTTTTGGCCCTCGCCGCAATCGCCATTGCCGTCTTGGACCTGTTTGGGAGTCTTGCGCGTTTTGATGCTGTTTTTTTTGTCATCTCTATGTTTTTCTTGTTGTTTATCTGGGTATCAGTGGGAAGTGCCGTCTATTAATGCTAAATGTCGGGCATAGTGAGTGTCGGAAATTCTGGAATAGGGGGTAACGCGCGGCCACGCTCAATCGAGGGGGGGGGGAAGTCGATCGTCATCGACGGTCGCAATCCGCCTCGGACGCGGTCGCTGCACCTCATTACTGAGCAGGGCCGGGGCCGGATGCCCCCAGTACAGTCGAGCCCCGAGATTAGCCACTCCACTCGGCAATGGGGCGATCCAGTTGCATCCGATAGGTTGGTCCTGAACCTTGATATACTGTACGATAGTAATGTCGTCAAGGTTTGCAGTTACCCTGTGTACCACATGGTCCCACCGAGGGCCATTATTGGGAGACTGGACGTAAGACCGAGCCCTGTATCTACTCGGGTGCGCACGCTGAGATGCCCAGTACTTGCATCGCTTCTCTGTTCTATGCGTGTAACGATTTGGTCAAGCAGTCGCGCAGTCATGATAGCGATCGTTTTGTTTCGCCTGGGCGCCTTGGCCGCACCACGCTAACTCATGTTCTACTCGTTCGGTCGGTTCCCCCGCAGCTCAGCATGTGCAATTCCACCGGTTGACTGGGATGCGCGCGCACATCGTTGCCACGTGTCCGCACGAGCGAGCCACTTGGCAAACGACCCGAGCGATCGAACCTGAGACCGACATGACAACATCGCATTCGCATGACTTGTAGGCCTAGGTCTTCGATAGCATCGCGCATGGGCCCTAGTTTCCAAATGTCACCTGGGGGCCCCAGGTGAACGATAAACACACGTAAGGCCCGAGCTCTGACCATAATTTTCAGGATGCGCCGATAGCGCGGCCCCGCCCGCTTACCAGGCTGTCGCACATACCAGTCAGCGGGCGTTGCCACCAATGAATGTTGATAGTGCCCCGACTGTTGACTACCCAAATATTGCGCGCCCGTGGAGGTCATGACCCATGCGCGCGTTAATCGATCGCACATGCATCTACGGGCTCAGAGTTCAGCGCAAGCTGTTCGTATATCCTCGATGACAAGAGCACGAGAATGAGAATGATAAGATGAACGATATTTTCCCCCAGCGGCCACCACGGCAAACGTTCCGGGTCCGCTGCCGCCCCTGGCGCTCACAACCGGCGCCCGGGAAAATCAAGCTGGTGTTCCCGCGCCTGTAGACAGGCCCTCAGGTGTCGGCCTGTCCACGCAAGCGAGCGTCGCCGCGGCGCTCGCCGGCCCCCGTCACTCCCTGTCGAGCGCAGGGGGCGCCCACGTGGCCGCCTGGTTCGGGCCCGCGTCCGGGCTGTAGCCCACGGAGTCACCCGGTGAGATCGGCGACACACTGCTCGAGGTGAAGATATCAGATATCTCGACAGCTGCAACTCGCTGCAGCAGGTTGCCCGCGGCAGCAGGCTGCCCCGCGCGGACCTCAGGCGGCATCCACTCGGTGCCTTCGTCGTAGATGGCCTGGCACACCTTCGCCCGCAGGGCCCTCACAACGAAGTCATGATCCATAGGCGTAGGCTTGCTGCCCCATGCGGTATGCTTCTGGTACCAGGTCTTCATAGCGTTGTCCACCATGGCTTTGATCGCGAACACGAATGTCTCCTCATTGATGCTGCGGCTAATGCCCCTGATGTTCTGTGACAGCATGAACGCGCGGGCATCCACAGAAGCAGGTTGCCCCGCGCTGGTTGAAGCAGGTTGCCCCGCAATAGGCTTGCCTCCTCGATGACGCGACTCGAGGGCGTCCCCTCGCATTTGGGCCTGGCCACGATGGTGAACGCTGTGGCTCCGTCGGCCTCCGTCGCAACGTCGGACTCGTCGACCTCGATCGCCAGGTGTCCTGATGGTGTTCTTTACGGGATCAATCACCCTACGGCCTTCTCCAAGGAGGAGCCTATACATACCCATGCCTGGGATGACCATATTTTCGCTGCTTTTCTCGAGGATCAATATGGCACGCATGTTGGACATGCTCCTCAGGCCCAGGATTGCGGGCAAGTTCTCGCCAGGCCCCTCGGCCACGTTGGCTGGATGGGCGCCCAGCTTTGCAACGGCAGGTTGCTCCGCAGGGTTGCCCCCGCATGTGCGGGCAACCTTGCAATGGCCCGACGCCCTGCACTGCAGCTCCAGCACCCGCTCTGGTCACCCACAATGGTCCGTCTCTTTACGTCGCGACCGCGGGCGCGCGAGACCCGCCCAAATGCTCCCCGCAGTCTCGAGACCAATGATGTATATGCTGCTGCCAATCTTCAGCAAGATAGGCAACATACCATCGATCATGGTCCCGCTGTTTGCTGCTAGGGCTAACTCATGGCGGTAACCAGAGAAGCCCTGGGCTGTGGCCACCGCGGTGCCGCACATGCCCTCCAGGCGACGTTGGTCCAATACCCATTTGCTCTTCCGCATGGATGACTACATGCATGCACGCTCGGTTTTCTTCCTCAGTGACTGGACATTGCTGGAGAATCCAATCGGAAGGGTATTCACCCCATGTAGGACGCTGCTGTGTCAGTGGGATGTTGTCACAAGTGTCCTCATCGGCGCGCACTGCATTCTGGCCGTCGGAGTTGATCATCAAAACCGTCTGCAGCATGTCGCGTCCGGACATAGCGCTGGCGCCACTGCGCACACTGACTGGACTCTCAGTCCGGCGCTGGCGTCGGGGGTTACTGCCGCAAGGCGCGCCAGCTCTTTCCATGCGTATGAGCCATGCTTCGTTGGCAGGTAACCCCGCAGATGTTGTAGCTGTCGTGGTCTCTGCAGCTGGCTCAGCTACCAACGGCATTCGCGCGTCTGTGGCTGGCATCGTTGCTGGTGGTTCCGGCCAATATGCACGGCGGTGGCATGGCCGTAGTTAACGGCGCAGCGCGCGCAGCAGGTTGCCCCGCAGGTACCGCAGGTGTCTCCGCTAGCGCTGTGGGCTCAGCCACGATGGCCGTGATTATGTTCAAGTATTCACCAAGGTCCCTGATTTCGATCGCCCCTCGGAGCATCTCCTGGCGTCGCTGCTCGGCGCCCTGCCTGCCCGCAAGGGCGCAACGAAACTCCGCTGCGATGAGTCCAACGCCTCGGCGCACAGCACACGGCGCCTCGTTAGTGGCACCTTCAATCTGTCGGTCAACATGTGATTGGCCCACTCTGCCCCAAGAGACTGCGTGAACTACGCGGCCGCACTGGAGCCCCCACACCTTGTCGCGGCACTCAGACTCCTCGAGACAGATCGCACGTCGTAAAATCATCGTCGTTGATGATCGGTGGCGCGGCCGTTGGCCTCGCGCGCCTTTGCCGCCCGAATGCGGCCTCGCCCATCACGTAGCGGCTCGACGGGGCTGCAGGGCCCATTTGCATTGCAGCAGGTTGTCCCGCAGGCACAAACCCAACAGCAGGCTGCCTCGCACCGCGACTCATCGTGCGACGCGCCTGCCGCGCCTAATTACGCTGCTGTCGTGCACATTGCGCTGAGAGGTTCGCCTGCTGAACTTTCGTGCATGGCCAATAGTTCAAGCCGAAGCTCTCCAAGCGACACAGTGACTGTCAGCTCTGGGCCATGTGGAGTAACATCCTGGTCCATTGAAGGCGCCAGGTACCCGCGGCGTGGAACCTGGCCGGGAATACCAGCCTCGCATGCCGCGCCCCTCGTGAGCTGAGACCTCTAAAAAGTCGTCCGCTGTTGCCCTGACATTCGGGTTATTGGGTTGACTCCCAGCCGGATCCACCCCTGTGGTCTGCGCATAATAATCACGGAACAAAGCCGAATCCATCGGTGGAGCCACGGGCCAGTTGGCCGCTGCCGGGTCATGGGTTATAGGTTGGGTGGCTGAAGAACGCAGGTATGAGGCCATGCCAGTTCGGATGGTCCGGCGACAGATTTGCACCAGACACGCACTCCCAGGCGAGAGTCAAGTTTGCACTCGGCAGATCGACCCTATCACGCCTCATATTATCCATCGCGTCCCGCATCTGGCGATGCATTCACTGCTGCTGTGCCAGCATGCTTTCGACCCTTTTGGGCCGTCTCCGTTGTGGGCTGCATGTGACCATGCTGGTCCATGACCACTGGGTGCCACGTTGGCCCATGCGGTGGAGCTGCAGCACGCGGGGATGCGGACGGTGATGTGGCCTGTAGTGCCTGATAGGGCTGGGGGTCCGTCCGCATGCTCTGGAGTCTGGCCTGCAGGCTGGTAAGGCTGCCAGCACTCTGCGACGTGCACAACGGTGTTGCGGGCCCGCTCATAGGCGCAAATACAACCGGTTGCCCCGTAGGAATTGGCAGCTGCTGTGCCCGCGTAGGCCACGGACCGTGGGCGAAGAGCCCATCGTCCAGAGCTGCACCACTGGAGGTGATACCTGACGCGTCCGCGCTCTGGACCTGAGTCCAGGATCCATCAGAGCCGCCTGCAGGTGGCCCCGCTGGATTCACCTCCTGAATCATGGGCAACGTTACATGATGTTCCTCAGATGTGGTGAGCTTGGCACGGGTGCGCGCAAATTGAACGGCGTCTCTGGGGATATCCATCCCTTCAGTGCGGAAAAGCCATTGTGATCTGATTCGTATCAGTCGCACGGTACGGATGTAAGCGCGGTGCCACGCCGTGCAAGCTCATTGACCCATATGTGTCCAACTCTTTTGAGCACACAGCTGTCTGGGTTGCCCCTGACACCGATGAGCTGGGCAAAGAAGCACACCGGGATTCGACCATCCACCCCGGAGGTCACGATGAGATCATTAACAGATCGTCACACTAGGATGCTGTCGCGAATCAAATTCTTGAAGCTTCTAAATGTCAACACCTCGGCGTTTGCACGCATGCCCGACTGAGTGCGCTTGTCTCCAGGCAGGTGTGGGCATCCATGAATCATCTGTCTGCCCGACTTCCCTTTGGGGTTGTCTGAACCTCGGCATGACAGACCGATCTGCAAAATGTTCGGGGTGTTCCTCCATTGAGTCCCGCGCACGAGATAACGCGGTGCTCCTTCCGTTGTCAGGTCGGCCACCTGCGAGCACAGTGATTCTGGGCCCCTAATGTCTGGACTGCTGTGCCCACTGCTGGGCCGCAGGTAACAGGTCGGGCAGGTTTCCCGGCTGAGAATGGAGGTCTTCATCTGGAGTCGGTTCTTCTTGATACCAGTGCCGTGGTCAACCAGTGCACATATCTTCAACACCGCTAGTGCTTGGCATGCCTGGTGTTTGGACTCGAGGCACTGCTCAACGACGCCAGGATTTTTTGCGCGATGCCATTTGTAGTCGCGCGGTGGCCAGTTGACCAGCAAATCAATGAGATATACCCAACCGTCGAACTCATCATACAAGATAACCGCATGCGCGAACCGATGCAACATGCTGTCATTATGAAACGGCTTGTGCCGGGTCTGTAGTGAACCATTCCGAGCAGCTGCCCTGCTCGCGCAAACCCAGTAACGGCTTTGACAGGCTCTCGTTCCTGAGTATCGTCGTCAGCGCATCAGCTTCACCGCTGCAAGTGACGACTGGCGCTCGACGCAGCTGGTTGCGAACGCGCTGGCGTTCGGCAGCTACCTCTGTCGTGCGCGTTGGCGCGCATACAGTTGAGCACATAACTACCCTGCATCGGCTCGCGCCATCATCTGCATCTTCACCGTATGCAGGGAGACCTGGGATCTGATGAGGAGTGCCAAGTACTTCGCAATAACGCCTGCTTCCCCCTTCCACTTCAGGGATGGCGGCAGTTTGCCCCGCAGATACAGATGCAGCAGGTGCCCCCGCAGAGGCCGACGCAGCAGCAGGCTCTGCAGGCGACCCCGCACTTCCAGGCGGGTCCTTCTCCTTCTCGCGGACGCCCTTGCACTGGCACCTCCTCGCGTTTGGAACCGTGGCGGGGGCGCCTTGGACGTGGTCTGGGGTGCTTTCTTCTCCGCATTCTGTTGCGAGGCATGGGCATAGTTGAACCACCCGGCGAGGGTGACCAGACAGCTCCACGGTGAGTTCGGCCAGGGGTAGCACCGCGCAGCGCGACAGGTTCCATCGGTTCGGGCGCGCCACTGCCCTGGAATGCTGCCGCCGCAGCTGCAACAGCCGGCCCCCTGGGGCGCGTTCTGCGAGCAGGTTGCCCCGCGGGCTTCCCGTCAGATCGCTTCGCTTTGCCTCTTCCAGGATCAGCCTCCCCTGAACTGGTCCGGTTCTTCTACCCAATTGACCTCGGCAAGCTTGACGACGGGGACAGATCTACGCCATTCGAGGAGCGCTTCGGAGGCCCACCTGTTCTATCAGCGGCCCCCCCCGCATCCGCGGGCTCAGCAAGTTTCCCCGCGCTCTCTTGCGAGAAGCCATCTGTCTGAGCCCGCTCACGCCGGCAAGCCATCACGTCCTCAATATTGGCTTTCTTCTTGTAATCCAAATCATACCCTTCATTGGGCAGCTTGCGTTGTCCTATTGTAGGCATCCAGCCTCGATGTTGGCTTTGACACCACACAGCGTCGCATTCCTCCAAGATCGCGTCCTCCGTGATTTGCGCATCGAAGCCCACATCTGCGCCAGTGGCTTCGTCGGTGTAGGACTCATATTCGTATTCCGACGCAAGTAAAATGGGATCGGCAACTGCCGCGCGGCCTGAAGCTTCGTCTCCTTTCTCAGCGCTAGCCAGCTGGTTACCCCGCTTGCCCCAGCCCCTGTCAGCACCTTCGCGGTAAGGGACAGGTTTCCCCGCAGAGGAGGCCGCTGCCGCATCAAATCGGGCCCGCCGCTCTTGGCGCTCGCGGCATGCCCGATTGCGGCGCCCACGCCGGTGCCCCCCATCTAGGGCCTGCCGCTCCTGCTCGACGAGTCCTACCTGAATAGCATCTAATGGCTTGTAGTCCGCTCTGGTCAAGTGCAGGTGGCTGGGGCTGCAGCCTGGGCTCACTTTGTGGCCTTGGCCATCCCCATGCGACCAGACCCATGGGGCCCTCTCGAAGTTGCAGCTCCTTGAAAGGCGCCCCATGGGGCACTTCGGCCCGCGGTCCGCGAAGTGCTCGCATCCACAGACCACCATTCGGCATTTCTTCCAATCCGCACAGATGCCTCTTGTAGACCTTCCTCTCCAGCGTTTCAGGCTGTCGGGCATTGCCAGCTCTGTTGGAACGGATCATGGCACACGTTCTGCATTGATCACTAATGGCGGACTTGATTGTCGGTCCAGCCTTGTGACCGCCAGTACGTCATGCGCTCGCGCGGTACATGCTGGCGAGCGATGCCGTTATTCTGTTCGCCAACTTCCCTGAATCGAGACTGGCCTCCGGGCTCGTCTGAGCCCTTATCGTCCTGGCGCAGGTTACCCCGCGATCGCGCCCTGCTCGGCGGTCCACTCCGATCTCGCCGGAGCGGGCGCTGCGCGCCGCTTGAGCGAGCACGCGAGCGCCTGCAAGAATGACTCCGCTGGCGATGGCACGGCGGCTTGCTCTCAGCTTCCCATTCCTCATCATCATCGTGAGTCCGTTCTACATGTCTCCAAGCCGTACGGCTGGATGGACGGTCGCGTAGTACAAAGGTACAGTGAGAGCCCTCAGCATGTCCAACTTCGCGTTGGACCCGCTCAAGAAGATCACCAGCGTCGCGCGGGTTATCCGCAGAAGGTCATCATCGCAGGCTACACTGCAAGTAGGATTCCCAATCACCTGCGGTCGGAGAGCCACTTGCGCATCGCACCGCCATCAGAACTGTCCGGCTCGCATCCGTCGGAGTGCGCAGGTGCCCCCGCCATCCCGCAGTCCGAGTCATCGGATGATCGGCACTCCGCGACGGTCTCCGCGCAAGCAGGTCGCCCCGCGATCGGGGCGCACAGCCAATCTGCGAGATTGATCTCGCCGCGGCCAACGAACACCTCCTCGCAGACCTCCTCGGCGCACCTCTCGAGGGACAGGCTGGCGTTCATGCGTCTCGCAGACGTGAAGTGGACAGCAGCAGTACGGGCATCTTCTGACACGGCAAACAAGGTTTCCAAATCGACATACTGAATGTCAGGATCATCGGTTTGAGCCAACTGCATCGACAGACCCCCCCTGCCTCTCCCGTCGCCCCGGGGGCATTCGCAACGAAGATGCTGGGTGCCATGGCAGATGTCGCATTCCAAGGTTTTCCCGTTGGCATCTTTCGGGCTACCCGGACGCCCCCTGCCTTTTCCTGGGGAGCGTCTACGGCGCCTACCCCCCCTCAGGAAGAGCTCCCCATACTGTGGCCCCGTTGGGGAGGCCAGCCTCTACCACGCAACCGTCGTCGTTAACCCTTGCCTCTACCTTTACCTTTGACCTAATCGCGCGTCGGACCGCACGTCGCACCCTTCGAACTGTTTTCTTTTTCATAAAACGCCTCCACCAGCGTCTATCTTTCGAATAGCCCGAGAACATTCATAGCGCGTGTTGTTCCTCGGCGAGGTCTACAAGCACATCAAGAAAGTCTAGGTGCCCGATGCCTTCATTTGACGAAGTGTCGGCATCGGCGCCTGAGTCGAAGTCCGGGTTGCCCCGCTGAGCCCACTAAGGCAGTGGCTTCGGCAGGGGCCGCCGTTGACGACGGCCCCTTGCATTGAGCCCAGGAATCTTGCGACCCCGACGGCTGGCCACCTTGTTGCCTTAATAAAGTGGTGGCCTCGCTGGGATGTGGATCTGGTCGTCGTTCCACACGGCGCTGGCAGGTCGCCCCGCATGAGTGCCACTGCGAAAGACATCGGCGCGGTAGCCGCGGTCGAACACACCACCAATGTTACCAGGGGTTCGCTCAGCAACGTGGGCGCATGCCCTCGCGCGGCAGTAGTTTGAGGGGGGGCTGGAAGGCCCAGCCAACAGCTTCGCCTCAGGCGAAGCCAAGCTCCTGCTCTGTTGTATCGTAGTAATGATAGTCCCAGTAGAAGAGGAGATGCTATCTCAAGCAATAGGAAGATCCTCTTGGTCTCGATAGCGATTGCGTGCCTCGCGGTGAGGCACGGTCAAATCCGGGCGGCCGGCCGCTTGAGCCAACGCGGCCGCGGGCGCGCGCTCGCCTCCACTCCTCGCGCCCCCAAGCTCGCTTTAAAGTCGGGGGGGGAGGGAGGGGGGGGGGGGGGGGGGCGAAGCGCGAGCCCGACGCCCCTATTCAGCGAGCACAGTTCAGCGGGTCAGAACTTGATGTCAGTTCGGGGGGGGGGGGGGGGGGGGGGGGGGGCGAAGCGTGAGCCAGACGCCCCTAAACTCTATGACACACTCATCAGGCGGCGTCAGAACTTGATGTCTGGCGGGCCCGATATGGCGCATGTCTCTTCAGGTCATGTTTGAAGTCTGTATACCTCCCATGACTTGTAGCAGCATCTCTCTGTCGATGCTCCCCTTGGTGTGGCCATCCGCAGTCATGTCGCGGGTATCACACCACTGAATGCTGTGCACGATTCCACGCTCCATCATCTGACGTATCCAACTGATGTGTCCTAGAAGGGTACACTCAGTCGGCTTCTTCAAGTCGTTGCTTGACAAAGACTGGAAAAACTCTCAGCATAGATGGTCAAAATAACCTTGATGCTCCGGCCACCTAACTCGAGTATATATTTCAACTGAATGGGCGCGAGCGTCCCTGCGTGGAGCTAGCGCAGAGTCACAATCGTGGGATAACGCTCCTCCAAATTACGGGTTGCTGCGAGTGTCTCTGCTGAATAGCTCGAGCGGACCTGCAAGCGGTGGGACTTGCAGTACGCGTCGATCAAGTGAACGACAGGCTTACCAGATGACGTGCTTCCACGTCGTAGCAGGTTTGCCCCGCGAATACCGCAATCTCTGACGTCGTCGTCGGCGTCTCCACTCAGGCGTCGGTAGCATGAATCGCTACGTAAGTCGACTTCACCCGCGGGGTTCATCGCCTGATAGACGATCTTTTTCGGGCAGGCCTGTAATTTTCTGGTGATCGCGTTCAGTCGTCGCACTTGAATGTTGGTCGATTCTTGGACACGCTGTAGAGATACAACATACACCATTAACCACACCTGGGTGATCAGTGCGTATGCCAGCGCACATCTGAGACTGACGAACATGTCTGCCACCATCTCGGTTGCTTGGGCGTCAGCGCCAGCGCCTGTTAGTTCGGGATGTTGTATAGGACGGAGCTGTTGGATAGATTTATCTTGGTCCAAGGTAACATGTCCGTCCTCGTCCTGAGTTTATATCACAGCACAGTTAGTATGCGTGTGCTTGTTGAGTTCTCACTTACCAAAAGTATCCTCAACGCATTTGACAGATTCGTCAATGGTGCCCTCAGTACCGTCCATATAGATACCATCAACATGCTCGGCCGCGAGCAAGTTGTTGCTCGTCTCGAACTCCTCGTCGTAAGACGTGGGTCGGAGGCCAAATCCTGTGGTGGTTCTCCTGAGCTTAAATGAGAAAGCCCGTGGGGCGCCCTTAGTGCCTGTGCCCGGTTTCAAGCACTGTAGGCAGTGCTTTGACTCGTCGTAGTTCTCGATTCCTGGAAGAGCACGGAGCACAGTGCCCGATCCAGGCGGCAAAGTAAAGCACACCACGCGTTCCTTTTCACCAGTTGCCTCAGCGAGTTCCTGATAGGTTAATCCCTTCAGGAAGGCCATGTTGATGTCGAGGGAAGCAATGATCCACTGCTTCTTGCACGCTGCCGTCCTAGCGAGTAGCCTTTGGTTCGACCTTCTTGCTGTTCCCGAATATGTTTCTACGTCGAAAACTTCAAGGTCCATGAAGCCTCGGAGTACCAAGCGAAGACGGATGGCACGTTCCATCTCGCCCTTTTCGTTCTTCACGAATTTCAATGTGTATACGTACCTCGAAGTCATGATGTTCGACGCGTTGGCTATCTTAAAGCATTTGTTGTCGAACCATGTCTTGAGCTCAGTGAAAAGGGCCTTCGATAGTTTCTCGGGCTTCGCCTCAATGTCAGCTGTGGCGAGGATGTCGTCTTCCTTGACGACCACAGCTCGCTTTGCAGCGGCGGTAACATATACTCGCATAGTGGTCACCCGGTCGGCATCAAACAGCATGCGCTGCTGCTCGGACAAGACTACCTTTGATATTTCTGTAGACGACTTGCAAGTGTCATCTGAAGCGTACCTTTCTTGGTCGGCACATAGCCGACTGTCAGGACAGGTCCCCCCGCTGACAGGCTGGCTACGAACGTCAACACTGTGCGTAGCGCAATGCTGTTGGAGCCAATCTCTCGGGCTATGAGTGCTTCAATATATAACGAATGTCTTGCACCGCCGTATTGTACTTGAACATCTCGATTGCCTACTCGGGTGATAACCTGACCCCTTTTCGGGATCATTCCTTACGACTGGGAACGGGCCATTCCAGCCTCCCCAGTCATCTTTCGTAGTCGTAGGGCGATGATAATCGACCGAATCTCCATCGTCATAATAGTGCTGACCTGTAATTGTCGTCTTAGTGCGTAGGGCACGGTCGGTCTTCGCTACTGTCGTGGCCTGTGTGATCGCTTCAATGCATACCCTGCGCATCGTCTGTTCACGAGAATGATATGATGTTTCTGTCGGCTGCTCGTGGTCCAGAACAGGAAGGTCAGGGAGCATTGCCGGTTGCCGTCCAAACAAAAAAGCGCTGCACGGAGACACTTCATTATAGAAGGTAAATGCGTTGGCGGCGAACAAGGCTTCGTGCAGTAGTCTGGTGAACACAAGAGGTATGTCTAACCTATTGAGTTCAGCCTCCATAGCATGAAGTAAATTATGTAGGATGCCGTTTCTGGCCTCGATCGTCGTCGCACGCGGCCCACGCGCACGCATTCTAAGTTCAGTGCATTTTGCCTTGAGGACTGCTTTCGCAGTGTCATCAGTAAAGGGGCCTTCTCCATCGGAGTACGGTACCTTAACCGGTCCAATCTGCATCCAGCACTGATGATACTCATCCAAAACAGTGGTCATAGTTCTGTCTTGTATTTCCATCCCAGTAGCATATCATATACAACGATCGACAATGTGAAATATATTGTGTTCTTGCTTGTAGAACATCAAATCACATTCCACTTCATCATTGAATTTACCTGGTAATGCAGTAGAGGGCATAACTGTGTGTCCAGGTTTGTCCCAAGCTCTGCATTCTCGGCACGTGTCGCAGACACCGCTGATGAGGTTGAGTCTAGCACTGTCCAGACCTATGTTTCTTAAGATGAGTCTCATCCTAGGCTCCTCTGCATGGAACCAGCGTGAGTGCAGCTTTCGCAACTCGCGTGTTACCACGCAGGGGTCAAGACTTCGCAAGCTGTGTAGACTGATTTGTACATCGAACCGCGACCAGTCTGGTAGTCGTGGTCGTGCAGCAGGGTTCCCTGCCGGGTGGTGGAGGTGCTTCTCCACCTTGTTGCCGACCACGTCTGCCTCTAACCTGTGGCAGTCGGAGATGGTCATCCGAACTACCAGCTCCACTCGCGGCAGGTTGCCCTGCAGCAGGCTCAGCAGCATGTATTCCGACAGTAATGTCGTGACCGCTTGCACCCGCGGTAGGTCCAGCTCAAGCCAGGCCTCGGCGCCCTCAGTCGCGTAGGTGCTGGTGCTGCTGGCGGCTCGGGTGGCGGTGCTGTTGCTTCAGCAGAATATTGTAGTGCAGGTCCTGCTGCCGGCTCGACGGGAACCGGCGGAATCTGTCCATGACTGTCGGGAAGCTTCCAAGGCTTGGCAAACTTGCATTTGCCAGGTGTTAGTACATGTCCAGGTTTGTCATTCCCGCTGTTTTCTTACAGCTCGGAAGCTCCCCACGATAGTCGTCCTTACCGTATCATCTGCAATGTCTCGGATCTCTATCAGGAGATGGGGAGTGCGTGTTAACGTATCCGCGCAGGCAGGACAACCGAGCCATCCCGACGGTGGTCTCGCAATCGAGCCATCAGGTTGTCGGGGAAGACTCGGGTCGTCCAAATCGCACCCCCCTTGCGTTGGTGGACAACACGGTGGGCGCATATGGGTAGCCATAGAAAGGGTCGCGAGTTGTCTGGAAGAGATCGTGCGCGATCTGAACATATTCAAAGAAGAGCGACTGCATCTTTGGTGCATAGTGTGCAGCCGTGGACACTTCTGTATTACATACCGACGCATGTTGATGATGGCCACTACATCGCTTTCGCTCAAAAGGAATACGTAATAGACGATAGTTGGCCATGATCTCAGTCGGTTTTCGCATCAGTACCCCATGGGAATCACGTAGACCAGTCGTACACTGACCCATGTTCACCTCCTTGCTAGTGCCCTGACTTTTGACCAACGTAGTCCAAGGTGGTATCTGATCCAACCATGTCCCTACTGGTTTTTCTCTTAGGTAAAATCGTCGAAAATCATGTTGACGCACAGCTACCTTCCCACAGAACTTGATGTGTGGCAAATCCTCTTTATGATGTTCAAACCAGGTGTCGTATTTAACCTTCGCATTGAAGTAAGGTAAGCCAGTCGTTCTGCAGCTGGGCTGTAGCATGACAACCTTGACGAAACAAACGTCTGAGTAGTGCGTCGCTGCATCTTGGACCTCCTTGTTTCCATGGCCAACAGAAGTACGTTTGTCGAGGCACCCCCTGAAGACAGACCTCGGCTGAATGCCAACTGGGAGATGCCTCCCATTCCCCCACGTAGTTCTGCCATGTATACCTCGTTGTGTCGTCCGTAACACAATGTGGATATTATGGAGAATACATCTGCGTAGGATTCAGCAGGTTGCCCCGCAGGTAGGGTGATGAAGGTCTCCTCTCCATCGTCACTATCCGCGTCGGAGTCCAAAGGTGCGTCGGTGTAGTACGTACTACATCCGAGTCCTTTGAGGTCGTGTCCACTCCAGCCGTCGCTGCCTTCTTCGACTATGTTGGGTATCTTGCGCGGTTTGATGCCAGTTTCTTTGCCTGCTTTCTGTTTTCGTTTGGTTTAAGTCTGGCAAATGTTGGCAGCGCTGTCTGTTGTTCTGTTTCTGGTGAGCTGAGTGTCGGAAATTCGGTGATAAAGGGTAGCACGCTGCCGCGCTCTATCGAAGGGGGAGGGAGACGATCGTCATCGATGATCGCCACTCGCCTTGAGCGTGGTGGTGAGCTGCCATCTCCCAAGAGAGTATGTTCCGGCTGCTCCCAGTACAGTCGAGTACGGATGTTGGCAACGCCATCGGGCAATGGTGCGTCGTAGTTGCACCCAGCCGGCTGGCCCTGGATCTCGATGTCCTGGATGATCGCGTCGTCGCCCAGGTTCATCGTCACCCGTCTCACAACATGGCCCCATTCAGGGCCATTCTTAGGAGACTGAACGTAAGTTCGAACCCCGTTATCAACACGAGTATGAATACTCAAATGTAGAGCACTTGTGTGATTTCTTTGTGTCATATGTCAATGAATTTGATCAATCAATCTACGGCCATGACCGCTAGTGTCTTGTTCCGCCATTCAGCCTTCTGAGCACCTTGTCCATACCAGTCTAGAATATGCTCATTAGGTTATGTGCATGCCCCCCTGCCATATTGCATGCGCATCGCAATAAATTGGCCGGGGTGCGCGTGCACGTAGTCTCCACTTGCAGATATGATCAGCTGGGCAACTTGTTCGCGCGGTCGTACTTGAGGCCGATGTGGCAGATACGCATGCGCACGACTTGTAATTAAGATCTTCAACAGCATCTCGTATGGGACCTTGCCTCCAGAAATAGCATGGCGGCCCCACAAGTACGATAGCCATACGTAGAGCCCGAGCCTTGGAAATCAAATGTTGGATACGCTGGCAATGCGGCCCTGCCCTCTTGTCAGGCAGCCTCACATACCAGTCAGCAGGTGTTGCACCCCACAACAGTTGGTAGTCGCCCGAGAGTAGCGCACCCAAATACTGTGTACCAGTAGAGGTCATCACCCATGCATGTGTAATACGATCGCACATATATCCACGGGCTCAGAGTTCAGCGCAAGCTGTCCGTATATCCTCGATAACGACTGCACGAGAATGATAATGATGCGACAATCCTCCTTTTTTCTGCAGCGGCCACACAGCCAGGTCCACTGCTGTTCGTGGCAGCCGCACAGCCGGGCTTGCCGCGGCCCCTGGCACGCACAGCCGGTGCCTGGGAAAAGAATGCAGGTTCCCCCGCGTCTGCTGACAGCACCTGAGCGTTCGGCCTGTCTGAGCAAGCGCGAGTGGCCGTGTCGCGCGCCTGCACCCGTCAATCGTTTGGCGATGGGGGCGTCCAAATACCAGTGCCGTGCTTCGCTGCAGAACAGCTGCTTGAAGTAGAAATATTAAACTTCTCAGCGGTACCATCCACTTCCGCAGGTGCCCCTGCCTGTGCATCAGGAGGCGTCCACTTCGCACCCTCCTCGTAGATGGCCTGATATATCTTCGCCTGCAAATTGCGGAGGGCGAAGTCCTTGTCGGCCGAGGTAGGGGTAGTCCCAAAGGACATATTTCTACGATGCCATGTCCTCAAGGTGTTATTCACCAAAGACTGGATCGTGAAAGCGAGCGTCTCCTCATATAATAGCGAAACCGATGCCCGTCGAATCTTGTGACATCATGTACGCGTGGGCATCATGCACAGCAGGCGCCCCTGCGATTGGCCCTGGACCGGGTGCTTCTTTGACGAGTAATGGAGCCTCTTCGCACTGAGGATTGGCCGCGATGGTAAAGGACATCGACCCTTGATCCTCAGTAGCCTCTCGTATTCGTCAGCTTCGAGTGCCAGATGCCCGGAGGGCGTCTTCATCGGGTCGAGTACCCTGGCACCCTTTCCGAGCAGAACCTTGTACATCTCCACCCCAGGGATGACCATATTCTCGTGCCCCTGAACAAGGATCAGGATGGCCCCCATGTTGGACATGGTCCTCAGACCCAAGATAGCAGGGAGGTTCTCTCCAGAGCCCTCAGCCACATTTGCTGAGTACGCATCAAGTCTCGGCACAGCAGGTGGCCCCGTGGAATCTCCCCTTCCCTTTCTTTGCATGCGATCTTGCAGCGCAGGGATTTGTCGCGGCGCCATATCCCACTCCTGACCCGTAAAGCCTCTTCGCGAGGTTCAGCCTTGTAGTGGCGTGTCCGTAGGAACGTGATACCTGCTAAAAGTTCTGCGCCGTCTTTAATCCAATGATATGAATATTACTGCCAATATCCAAAAGAATAGTCAACATACCATTGATCATAGTTCCACTGCTAGCTGCCAAGGCTAACTCATGGCGTTCACCACATACACCAGGAACCTCGGAAACAATCGTACCAAGTAAGACCGTGCGGCGCCTCGGTTCCAACACACAATCATCTCTTGACAAAGATGTGAGCACATGCATATACCCACGAGCCTCTTCTTCCGTAATAGGATTCGTTTCAAAGATCCAGGCTGCATGGGTACTCGTCACACACTTATGGGTGTGATGTGGAGGCAGTGGGCAAGTTCAGAAACGTGTCCTCCTCCGCGCGCATGCTCATCTGACCATCGGTATTTATCATAAGTACCGTGTGCAGCCTGTCGCGTTCAGATATTCCACTGCTGCCGCTGCGCATGCTTACGGGGCTCTCAGTTCTGCGCTGACTGCGTGGACGAAGGTCTCGCCCATATGGCATATATGAGTGCGAAGACTGAGACCATTGAGCGCTCCCGTCAGTAGCCCTTTCCATGCGCCTCAACCACGTGTCATTTACTGGTACCGAAGGTGGAGCCGATCTAGCAGGTGTCCCTGCGTTCCTGTCGGTCTCTGCTACCAGTGGCATAGGCACGTCAGTAGCAGGTGCCCCTGCAAGTGTGGCTGCCTCCGTTACTAGCCCCGCGTTGACCAGCGATGCAGGTAGCCCCGCTGGAGTCGTCGTCGATATGGCCGCGGTACTTGTCATCATGGCCGTAGCGCGGTTGAGCTCTTTACGGAGATCCCTGAGCTCGTTCGCCCTTCGGAGAATGTCTTCATGACGATTGAGTGACTCTTGATCTCCAGCGAGGGCGTAGTGGAACTCGGCAGTGATGAGGCCAACACCCCTGCATATAGCACAGGGGGCCTCCCTCGCGGAACCTGCCATGTTTCCAGCCAACTGCCTATCCACATGGGCGTGTACCACACGATCCCAGCATTGTGCGTGGAATAGGTGGCCGCACTGGAGGCGCCAGATCTTGTCGTGATTCATGAACAGGTCCAGGGATCTGGAACACTTACCGGAATCGCCGTCACTGATGATGGGCGGTGTTGCCGCTGGCCTGATGCGCATTTGACGCTCCAGGGTGGATTCTCCAGCCTCGAATCGAATAGGTGATAACGTCGGTAGCTGCATTGTTGCAGCCATGGCTGGACTGCTCGCAGGTGTCCCTGCTGCATTGTGGTTAGCAGGCTGCCCTGCGCGGCTCAGCATTCTGTTGGCCTGACGATCCTGATGTCGGCGCTGGCGGGTGGCCTCCATAGCCAAATTGGCTTGCTGCGCCTCGTGCATGGCCAGGAATTCAGGGCGCATCTCTCCCATGGTCGGCGGTAGCAAGAGGTTTGGAGCCCGTTGCTGCACATATTGATCCATGGGGGGAGCCAGATAACCATAGTGAGGTATCTGTCCTGGCACACCTGATGCATATCCTGAGCCACGTGTCAACTGCGACTGGTAGAAATCGTCGGCCGTCGCCCGAACATGGATTTCCGGGCCGTGTTCCCACCCGAGGGGTACCAGTCACCTGCGCATGATAATCAGGAAAGAAAGGATGATCCATTGGCGCTGCTGTTGGACGATCAGCAGACGTTGGATCGCAAGCCGGATGACTGAAGAATGGTGGCACAGAACCGAACCGATTGGGATTGCCCGGTGAAGGATTTGGATCCGGAACATACTCCCACGGCGGCGTCCAGTTGGCACTAGGGAGGTCGATACCATCCCTCCGCAGGCTCGGAGCGGCCTCACGCATCTGCCGGTGCATCCATTCTTGCTGACCAACTGAACTTCTCTGTATGGCGTATTGGTCAGGAACGGCAGGTTGCCCTGCATTTGGACGTGGCGATGCAAATGGCGATGTCGCCTGTAGAGCCTGGTAGATCTGCGGATCCATCCGAATGCTTTGGAGCCTCGCCTGCACACTGTTGTTGCTCCCAACACTTTGTGGAGTACCAAATGGTGCGGTAGCTCTGATCATAGGAGCGAATGGAGCAGGTTGCCCTGAAGGTACTGGCAGCTGTTGGTGTGATACCACTTGGTGTACAACGGGTCGTTGGCGTAATACCACTTGGTGTACAACGCATCGGATCGTTGGCGTACAACGCACCGGTAGGCGTAATACCACCTGGTGAAATACCTGTCACATCAGCGCTCTGAGCCTGCATCCATGGTCCATCAGATCCCCCTGCAGGTGCCCCCGCATAGCGCGCGTCCATCATGAGCACGTGTGAGAATACAATCGGAGGTGGATAGGGACACTTCAAGTTGCAGGGGGTATATGAAACCAAAAAAACTTCAAAGATGATGCATCATTGCGATTCTTGTACATATCATCAATTCTAATATTCGGGCACGGCTGATTGTCGCCCCACAAATATAATTGAAGGGGAACTGGGACACACAAATAAATACACACAAATAAAAAAATATTCCCCATATGTTCCTATATTTTCTGGGTTTCTGTCTTCCCCACCCACTTCCCATATTTTCTCATATTGTCTGGGAATCGACGATTCATTGTGTCTGCGTGATTTTTTCCCTCCTGAACAATGGATGTATCCACATCTGCCCCACGCGATTGCACTGACAAGTGTGGCTGGGCAAGATCCCGATTAACTGGGCGAGGTGAGCGGGGGGAACCCTGCCATTGCGGCCTGCTGTCATGACAATGTCGTTCGCCGAGCGCCATGCTGGAATATTGCCCCGAACCAAATTCTTCAAACTGATCATGATCAGGGCCTCGGAATCCATGTGCAAACCGGACTGGATTCTGTTGTCGCCAGGAAGGTACGGGCATCCGCGCACGAACTGTCTGCCCCACCCCTCACTGGTGTCGTCGGCGCGGCAAGATAAACCAATTCTGAGAATACTTGGTAGATTCTCCCAGTGAGTTCCATGAATGAAATACTGAGGTGCCCCAGGAGCGGATAGGTCAGTAATCCTCATATAGAACGATTCAGGGCACTTGATACCAAGGCTGCTGTGCCCGTTGGTCGGGCGGACGAGTTGTCGTAGTCCATATCGGGATACCTCATCTTCTCGATCTGCAGCCTGTTCTTTTTCATTCCGGACTCATCTATCACGCCGATGAGCTCCAAGACAGCGCAGGCCTGGCACGCCCAGTGACGGTCCTTGAGCAGGCGGCGTACCGCGCCCAGGTGTTTGGGGCGGTGCCTTTCGCATCCTTCTGCGGGCCATGCATTGAATAGCTGCGATAAGTCTGCCCAACCGTCGTACTCGTCATATGTCGCAACCTCGCGAATGCTTATGTCTGACAAGTGGCCATTCTGAATTGGTTTGTGGCGGAGGGCTGTTGTCAGCCACTCAGACACCTGACGTTGGTCTTCGCATTTGAACCTCGGCCGGCGAACATTGTCCGACCTGAGGATGTTCTCCAAATATTCCTTTTCTGAATCCAACGTGAGCGCAGGGCGCTTCCGCAGGATGTTGCGCACTATTTGGCGTATACGTGCACCTTCATCAGAGTGGACAGCTGTGTCCACGATGTTATACTGCACCACCATGCATCGATTAGATCCACCACCATTCCGCGGATGATACGCTGGATTGATCTTCGCGCGGTAGCCAGTGCGCAGCCTGCCCCAGTATTATTTACATTCCGGCGGTACCTCCAGCGCAGGAGCAGGCGGCCCCGCTAGACTGCGAGCACGTTGCCCCGCAGAACTCTGAGCAGGTTGCCCCGCAGAACGCGGGGCAGCCTCTGGCGCTGGCGCCACAGACGCTGCTGCGCTCGCCGCCGACGCGGTGGCACCAACAGACCCTCTAGGCGTCCTTGGAGTTCCTTGCGGGGTACTGATATCGAAGTCCCGGTGCTTCTTCTCCTTGGTGTTGTAGGACACGGCAGCCTTGTCCCTGGGCACTGCTCCTGGCACCTTTGGTGTTGTAGCAAGGAGCTTCTCAGCACGCTGCGTGGAAGAGGCCCCCTTGTTCTTCCTTCCAAATTAGGCGCCCATCCTGTCCTGTGCATGCTGGTCCTCTAGATCGCTGCCGATCAGCGCGCTGCTCAGCAGGTTGCCCCGCATATCTCTTGCTGCCCCCAGGATTAGGATCATCTGGACTATTCCGCTTCTTCTTCTTCTTGGGCCCAGGATGATCAGGACCAAGAGACTGAGTTAATGGATCGGAATCAAAATCAGAAGACGAGGGAAGATCGATCGTTTCTGGCTTCGGCTCGGGCGCTGCCTTTGCCGTAGATCCTGCCGGCGTCCCAGGTGCACACCGTCTATGACGCTTTATGGGACCTCGGTCAGGATTCAGATCGTCGCCACCTGGCCTCCAGAAGGCAATATTCTTACTCGGTACTTTCTTTTTCCCTACAAGTCGGCATTTATCTGCGTCGCGCCTTTCAGCTATGCATGTAATGATCCAGCCCACACCTTGAGCACGGTAAGCAACCCGCCTGCCAGGGGAGAGCTCCAGGTCTCTGGCGACAGCGTAATCGTGTGATCGGAATTTCAGTTGCACACGCAATGTCCGTGATACCCAAATAACTTGGCTCACCGTCGTCAAGGGCAGCTTCTGCAGGATCAACTTCTTCAGCCACTTCAGCATCTTCATCTTTATCAGCTTATTGTTGGTTTTCTTCTTCTGGATTATGATGGGCAGGTTTCCCTGCATGCCACTCGCGATTGCCCTGCCAAATAACCTCTGTCTGAACTATCTCTGCACGAGCGGCGGGGTCGTAGTCCCTTTCCGCCAGCCGCTCATGATATGGCGTTTTGTTGGGGTCTGTGCAGCGATCCCGACCATCTCCATGAGACCAAACCCATGGTGTTCTTTTGAAATTAGGGCTCCGTGATGGGCGTCTTATGGGGCAGCCCAGCCTGTGATCAGCAAAGCTGGAACATGTGCAACAAACGCCTCTGTAGAGTTTTCGATCCTCGATGATGGCCCTCTTGAGATCACGCACGACCATCTTTTCCTGCGATTTGGAATGCCCCTTCTTGGAGCGTATGATATTGCCATCATCATCCAGCTTGGCTTGACGAAGAGAATACCAGTGTCGGATTTGATGTTCGTTCCAACCTCTGTTCAACCAGTATTCCATATGATCTGCAGGTATGTGCCGGTGGGCCAACCCAGGCGCATTCCAGCCTTTTAAACGCTGCACTTCACCTTATTGAGATCCTTCTCCTCGGTGTTGATCATCTTGGGGCGAGTTTCCCTGCTGGCGTTCCTTCCTTGGGGGAGCATGCGCTCTTGTCGCCTGCCCTGGCGGGCCACTTGAGGCCCCCGCCCCGGGGGGGTGAGGACGCTGAACACCGCTCGAACGAGCGCCGCTGGAGCGGGCTCGCGCCCGATCTGGCGGGGGACTGGGAGCTCGACCGCGAAGTACCACGCGGTCATCATATCCCTGTTCGTCCTCGTCGTCTATTGGTGAAAGACTTGGATCGTCATGGTATGACTCCTTCCTTATCAAGGGTAGGCGGCTTGGCGTTCGCCTCGGACTGCTAGCCGACCGATCTGACGCAACAGAAGTATACTGAAATTCATTCTGCCCAAGCCCATACTGAATGCGCTCAGATAGATCACCAGCGTCGCGCGGGTTTCCCCGCAGTGGATCATCATCGATCGATCCCGTGCTTGTCGGATTTTCCAATCACCCGAGGATGAAGAATTGCATGTACTTCTTCACCTGTTGCAGGAATGGTAGAATCTGAATCCGCGGGTGTCCCCGCCATACCAAAATGACCGTCGGCTGGCAGATGGAAGTCCTCGACAAACTCATTATCTGCTGGTTGCCCCGCGATGGGTACACCCAGCAACTCTGCCAGGTCGGCGTCGTCGTGGCCAGTGAACACGCCCTCGAACAACTCGTCGGTGTAATTCTCGAGGGTCACGCTGGCACTTAGATACCTGGCAGCCTTGAAATGAATAACTGTGGCTGGGCAGTCGGCAGGGTCGGCCAGAAATGCCCACCAATCAACATACTGAATATCAGAACCCGTTTGAGCCAAATGTGTTGACGGCCCCCTGCCTCTTCCATCGCCTTGGGGGCACTCGCGACGGAAATGTTGTGTGCTGTGACATATGTCGCACTCCATGGTTTTACCGTTGGCATCCTTTGGGTTTCCTCGTCGTCCTGTTTACCTGCACCTGATGCATGCCTACGGTTTCTGCCAGCACCCAAAAACATGTCTTCATACTGGGGCCCAGTGGGAGACGCCAGGAATGCTAGCATGCCTCTACCATGCAATCGACGACGCTTACCTTTACCTTTACTTCGACCTTTGTATTTTCCTTTAAGTGTCCGCCGTACCATACGTTTTACCCTTCTGACTGGTGTCTTAATGAACCTCCGCCAACGACGCTTGTGTTTTTGATCACCCAAAAATAAACATTGAGCGTGCTGTTCTTCGGTAAGGTATGTAGGCATATCAGAAGAATCCAAAGCGGTAGCTTCTTCATCGGAAGACGCATCAGCATCGGTGCCAGAGTCGAAGCCGGACCCGGCGGGTTGCCCCGAAGAGCCCATTGGGGTCGTAGCCTGCATAGGGGAGACCGCGCCGGGCGGTCCCCTAGGTCTGGCCCAGGAGTCTTGCGACCCCGAGGCCGTTTCACCATTCTGAGCCAACAATGTAGTGGTCTCAGTTGGCAGAATGTCGTCGTTCCAGACGTTGCTAGCAGGTTGCCCTGCGTTGGCCTCTGTGTGGGAAGTCTCGGTTCGGTGACCGTGACTAAAGGTACCGCCAATATTGCCAGGGGTCCTCTCAGCTATGTGAGCATATGACCTCATACGTTCGAGTAGAGCGTCAAAGTGTGCTTGGTCCCCCGGCATGCGGCGGTTCAGGGGCTGCGGGAGTTGTTGTGCCCGCGACGCCCCCACTCCCAGAGCTCTGAATTGCATTACTGTTAATATCTGGAAGTTGGGGATGTTGAAACCAGCGGCTTCGCCTTCGTAGCGGGCTATCTCGGACCGTGATCCGTTCTCCCGCATGGACCCGAAAGTCAATGAGAGCCGTGCCAGAGTTGAGTTGGCGTTCCTCCTCTAAGTTCTCGAACTTCGTACTTAAGAGGAGCATAGTGTAGGTGGCGCCGTGTCATGTTGCCTGTGGCCACGTTGATTCAGGCGTGTACCTCGCAGATGAACTCGCGAAATGGTACTTGTCCGGCAGGATCCCAGCGGGGGCCAGTCGTTATAGTGTCGTCTCCGCCCCGCATATGTCCTACCGCACATCCAAGAGCGACCCATATGAGCCCAAAGATAGCAACCCCAATCCAATGGCCTCGTAGGTCGTAGCCGGATGTAGTCGGTGGAGACTTATGTGTTGTCGTCGCAAGTCTGCGTGGGGTCGGAGGCGGCAGTATATCGCATCGCACGCTTCCATGCATTACGTCGTCGAAGAAATGTCCAATTCGAGTAGGTGGGTGGACTTCAGGAGTGCAATAGCGCAGGGATGTAGGACATGAGTAAGAGCATTCCGCTGGAGCAAGGGTGTCACTGGAAGTTTCCTTGCGGTACTGCGTAGCAATGTACACTCCTCCGCGCAATGCCACAGCACCCTGATGTACCACCATATCTGTAGTTACACCATATCTGGAGTAGAGCAAGAGCTGACCACCATAGTCCAGCTCCGCTACCACGTTTGAAGGGGGCTGGAAGGCCCAGCCAACAGCTTCGCCTCAGGCGAAGCCAATCTCCTGCTCTGTTGTATCGTAGTAACGATAGTCCCAGTAGAAGAGGAAATGCCATCTCAAGCAATAAGAAAATCCTTGTGGTCTCGATAGTGATTATGTGCCTCGCGGTGAGGCACGGTCAAATCTGGGCGGCCGGCCGCTTGAGCCAACGCGGCCGCGGGCGCGCGCTCGCTTCCACCCCATGCGTCCCCCAGCTCGCTTCAGAGTGTAGTAAGTGTCGCGCGCGCGAAGCACCGACACCTAGGGCCCTGAACAGCATGACTGTCAGGATTTGGACATTTGGGACGTTGAACCCCGCAGCGTCAGCTTCAAAGCATGCGATCTCGAAACGCATCAGCGTCTGGTCGAGCCGTTATCCCACATGGACGCGAAAGTCGATAAGAGCCGTCCCCGAATTCAGTCGTCTTTCATCACCAAAATTCTCGAACTTAGCGCTGAGGAGAAACATTATATAAGTGGCCCCATCGGCGCGGCGCCCACCAGTGCACACTCCAAACTTGATTACTGCTGGGGGGACTCTCACGGCAATGGTCCTCGCGAGACCTCCAAGGCCACGCTGTAGAGCGGCGGCCTGTTGGGAGGGAGCCATGGCGCCCGCGGTACGTTGAACCAGGCATGTAGCATGTACCTCGCGAACAAAGTCGCGGAAAGCTATGTCACCGGCAGGGCCCCAGCGGGAACCCGTAGCGCGCGTCGTCAGCACCGCACTGCACAGAACCAACAACACATCCGATGGCGACCCAGAGGAGACCAAAGATAGTGGTGCCAATCCAGTGGCCTCGCAGGTCAGCGTCGGCTGTGGGCGTCTGCTGTTTGCGAGGTGACGTTACCGTCAGTTTGCGAGGAGGCGCAGGCGGAACGATGGAGAGCCCCACTACCGGGAAATCGGATTCGGCTTCGTGTTCGCGCGTGCCGCGCGTGCGGGCGAAGCAAAACTGCGCGGGCGGGCGAGAAGAAAGTCTCCTCCGGCTGAGGCGCGGCCGGACCAGATGATTCCTTTCCGGGGGCCGGCGGCCCGCGGTGCCCCGCCGGCGCCCCGCCCCCGGCTGAGGCGCGGCCGGACCAAATGATTCCTTCCCAGAGGACGGTGGCCCGCGGTGTCCCGCCGATGTCCCGCCAGTGCCCCGTCGGTGTCCCGATGATGATGATGATGATGATGCTGATGATGAAATTGACGACGGTGACGATGATGGTGATGATGGTGATGGTGGTGATGAGGATGGTGCCCCGATGATGCAGATGTTGGTGATGATGTCGCTGGTGATGACGATGGTGTCCCGATGATGATGGTGCTGGTGATCCTGATGATGTTGGTGATGATGAAACGATGATGGCACGATGATGGTGAAGATGATGATGCTGGTGTCCCGATGTTGATAATGAGGTTGATGAGGATGCTTCCGAGGATGATGGTGATGATGGTGATGGTGTCCCGATGATAATGATGTTGGTAATTATGATGATGACGATGATGGTGCTCCAATGATGATGACGCTGTTTATGATGATGATGAAAAGTTGGTGAAGATGATTTTGATAGTGGCGGCCCGAGGATGGCGATGATGATGCTGATGTTGATGGCGATGGTGGTGATGATGCGGATGGTAACGATGATGAGGGTGTCCCGATGGTGATGATGTTGCTGATGATGATGTTGCTGTTGACGATAGTGCCCCGATGATGATGATGATGTTGATGATGTTGTTCATGATGATGATGAGATGGTGATGGTGGTGGTCCGATGATGATGGCGGGGTCCCGATGGTGATGTTGATGATGATGATGATGACGATGATGGTGTTCCGATGATGATGATGTTGGTGACGTTGATGACGATGATGCTGTACGATTGCGATACCGATTGTAAGAGCAATAGTGAGACCGAATGCGAGATCGATTGTGAGATCGATAGTGGGATCGATAGTCAGATCGATTGCGGGATCTATAGTCAGATCGATTGTGAGATCGATCGAATGAAATAGATCGAGTGAGACCGGCCGAGCGAGACCGATAGTGAGATCGATAGTGCGATCGATAGCGAGGCCGATCGAGGGAGACGTTGGATCCTCCCTCCCCGAACCTCCATATCACCCGAAGGGCGGTCGCATAGGTAATACATTCGAAGAAATTGCCAATTGGCGTGGACGGGGTGATTTCAGGAGCGTAGTAGCGCAGAGATGTAGAGCTCAGGTAGGATACCTCTGCGTAAGCAGAGGCTTCTGAGCAAGCGCCCTTGCGATGGTGCGCGGCCCCCCCCCCGCGGAGCCGCGCGCCTTTTCAAGCCGAGGAGGCTGCGGCCCAACAAATCCCAACATTATCCCCATAGCTCCGGCACACCTCCTCGCCGCGTCTTTGCGGAGCGAAGCGCGGCGCCCCCACGGAGCCTGCCGCTGGGAGCGGGCTCTCAGGGGCTGCTGCGCGAATCCAGGCGCTGGCGCCCGCGGCCGACGTCGTCGCCGCCGACTCGACCAGCTCGTCGATCGTCGGCCTCGGGGCTCTTCGTGCCCTGGACGGCCGCGCCGCCACCCTCGCCAGCCCGTTCGCCAGGCTCGCCATCAGACCCGTCGCGCTGAGTCCGCGCGCCCGCAGCGCTGCCCTCAGCTCGCCCACCTTGTCGGGGATCAGCTCGTCTCTGACGGCTATCTGCTCGCCACTGAGTGGAACGCCATGGAGCTCCTCAGACTGACACTCCACCCATCCTCGGCGCGACCTGTCGTCGCTGCCGAGGTCCCTCCTCGGTCAGCGCGGCGCCTCCCGCTGCCGATCCCTTGTCTGCGCTAGCCGAGGCTGGAGGCGGCGCTTCCCGCACTCGTCCGCCCTGAGCGCCCGCGCTCGCCCAAGCTGGAGGCGGTGCTCCAACTCTCGTCCGCCCTGAGCGTCGTCGTCCAGCCCGTCGTCGGCGCCCTCCGTCACCTCGCCGCCCGCAGTGTCGGGCTGGCGCCCCCGAGCGCCTTTTGGCAAGGTAGCACGCCGCTACCGTGGCGGCGATCATGTACACAAGCATGAACATGAACAGCGGCATCACGATGCCTATCGCGCTGCCGTCGTACAGGTCGTCTCCCGTGGCCGCGGTAGCCCCCGCTGCGCCACGCGCGCACTCTGTCGCCAAGACTACCTTCAGCATATCAGCATAGCCGCCGCGAGGTCGCTCACATGGCCAGCCGCACGCCCTCTCGTCGCTAGCCCCCTGAGCTTCAGCAAGGCACCAATCCACGAGCCGCCCAAGTACTTCGTCCCGATGTCAGCTCGATTCACCGCCGTGTCTAACTTGATCACCTCCAGAGCCTTCGTCCGCACTCGCCCCTGTACCCGCAGGTCCTGGGCGCGGAGATGTCGCGCTCGGCCTGACCCCGCTCGGTGGGCCATTCCCTTCGCTGTCGAGCTGCCCACGCCAGCAACTCCTTGTGCGTGGATGCCGCACAACGCGAGGGTCTGCTGCAACAGGATAGCGGAGGCACCCGCCCTGTTGAGGGCAAGGAGCTCTGCCACCCCGCTTGGCGTCGCCACGTAGCCCTGCGTCGACGTTGCCACCTCCAGGCAGCGTCCCCGAACAGCATCACCGTGCACTGCGTGGACATCGCGTCGCCCGCTCCTGCCCAGTCGCTGTCGCCCTCGACGTCCGCCGTGACAAGGAGATCCTGCAACGGGAAGTGCCACTCCGTCCCTGGGCACCCCACCAGGTACAGCGCAGCACGCTTGAGCCTGACCTCGGCCAGCGGCGCAGGCCTCGACGCCTCCGCCATGACCATCTTCGCTGCGTACTGCACCTGCGGCACGTCCTGGGACAGGTAGGTCAGCACTCCGCCCGCCTTGGGCACCAACCTCTTCAGCCGCTTGTCCACGACCGCCTCCTTGGGCACGGGGCACCCCTTTGCCTTCGAGCCTGGGCTCGTCTGCGGCTTCGCCGCGCCGGCTGGCAGGTCCAAGAGCTCGAGAAAGTTGCCCACGTGCGACTCACCTGCTCTACGCACAAAGCGAGGGGACGGAGCCCCCCGCCACGCGATGCGTCGCTCGAGCAGCCTGCCGTGGCTACCGCCGGCGGCACCCGGCCCCACTCGACCCAGCTTCTTAATCCCGATGTGCTCCCCAGCAACGCGTCGAGCACGTCGGGCTTCGCCGAGGTCCCCTCGGCCACGAAGTCGCCACCGTGCACGCCCAGCGCAATGTCCGACGTCTCGCTGTAGAAGGCACCAGGGCAAGGCGTGATCCGAGCCCGCGGTGGCTGACTCTTCTCGAAGACGTCGCCGACGCATGCCTGCCACAGCCTCGACGCAGGTCTCGCACCGCAGAGCGCCTCGTGGAGCTGCCAGACCCGCCCAGGTCGACGCAGCACAGGCGGTGGCATCACACATCCACACGTCCATCTCCGCGTGGAAGAACGCCACGCTGGCATCGCACAGAGCCACCTGCCTCTGCCTCGATGGGAGCATCGAGGCAGCTAGGGACACCACCAGCCGCAAGTAGAAGAAGCACGGTGCACCTGCCGCCACGTCGTCGCGCTTGAACAGGTTGAAGTCCATGGCGACGAGTCTCGACCTCACGAAGGGCGCCCCGTCTGGCCTGCATCGCAGTCCGTCGAGCCACTTGCTCCGCACGCGCCTGCCCGCGCTGATGTCGTCGGGCACGTCCTCGCACACCCCGAACGCGGCCATCTGGTCGAGCTCCTGCTGGCGCCCCTGCACCACGAGCTCCCTCGGCAGCACCTCGCCCGAGCGGCCGTCGCACGCCACCGCCTCTGGCACGAGGTCGCACGCCCATGCTGTCGGAGCCCCCCCGATCACGCACGGACGCCGCGAACGGCCGCTGCCGCTCGCAGCCCTCGCCGTCGAGACCCAGATAGGCAGGTTCGCTGACGTCCACGGGCGCTACGAGGTTGACCACCCTGGGCGCCTTCGACAGTGGCTCGCCGCCCGCGGGAGCTGCCGGTCGACTCCTCGAGTCTACGCCCACCCCCGCGGAGTCGCCAGCGGCCGCTCTCAGCAGGAGGTGGCTGGGACGAACTCGCATATACCTGCTGCCGCTGCCGCAGCCAGCTCCATCTCTGGGGATGCTACGGCGTCGCCCGGCATCGATCGGACCGCTGCCCGCTGGCACGCCTCGTCCAAGAGCTTCCGCTCCACGCGCATCCTGCACCCATGAGAGCGCGCCGCCCCGCCCCCCCGGCACCTCGGACATTTCGAGGCGGGCCCGTAGGTCTGCACCACCCTCTTCGCCACGTAGGTGGCCCGTCCGAGCCTCGGCTCGGGTAGGAGTGCCGGCGGAGCGCCCAGAGGTCCTGGAGGTGGTCGCGCTGGTTCTTCCGCCGCTGGATATGCTGCTGCTGCGCCGCCGCTGCTTGCCGATGGACGCGCCTCCTCGGCCCGGCGCTGCCGCGCCTGCGCCCGCCGCGCTCGCGCCACGTTGTCTCCGTGATGAGGCTCGGCGCCGCCCCAGGGCTGCCCTGCAGCAGTGTCTGCCCGCTTGGGTTTGGACTGGAGGTCCCAAGGCAGGCCCGCGAAGCTGTTCAGCACGTCCACGTCGAACTTCCGCCCCTTCGGCTGCCTCCCGATCGCCCGATGCCGACCAATCTGCCGCGACCCGCCGACCAAGTGCTCGTCGCTCTTCTCGTTCTTGCCCAGCCAGACACCCAAACGCCATAGACCCTCTGCCTCCTGCGCGCGGTCGCCTGGCACGCGTGCCCAGACAACCTCTCCGAGCGCGGCCACCTCCGCGCGGCTTGCCTCGACCGACGCGACGGGCCGTCTTGCCGGCGGCCTGCCTGACAGCAAACCGCGCGAGGAGCCATCCAGCGCGCCAAGCCACCCGCGGCATCACCCTGTGGAACACGGGGATGCGCGCGCCCATGCCTGACTCGAGCTGGAGCTTGATCACGCGCACCTGCTTAGCCACCTGGTCGCTCATTACCTCGATGAAATCCATCGACGCGCGGCCCCTGGCAGGCCCTGCCGCGAGCTGGCACTCGAAGCCCTTCAGCTTCCGCCCCTCGGAGGTCTGCTCGGCCAGCGCCTGGGCTGCTGGCCCCTAGTCGGCGCGCAGATTGCACTCCGCGATGCCCCGGGCGTCGACGGCCGCACTCGCCGCAATGGACATGAAGGGGCGCGCGCCCTTCGGCCCCAGGACCGCGCGCGCCGCGGCCATCTGGCGGCGCGTCACCGCCAGCGCGTTGAGCACCACCTCCACGCCGTCGTCACCGACTGCTGCGGCATCAGGACGGCCCGGTCGATCTGCCGATCCGCTGGAGCCAACCAAGCCATGCTGTCAACTAAGGCCGACAGCCCCTCAGCTGCGACCACGGCGCCGAGTTGCAGGTTGTCCATCTGCACCCCGTCGGTGCTGCCAGGCCCGCCGCCCTGTCGGCGCGGGTCGTCTGCCGCCTTGGCGGGCGCGCACTGGTCGCGCCAACCTCGCGGTGGGAGGTGAGCGAGCTCGTGCTTGTCGATCTCCTCCTGGCCGGGGAGCGGCGGCGCCCGCTTCGCCCTCGCTGGCGCCCCGTTGGGCCCCGCCTCTGCCAGCGGCGCCTCCTCGCGCTGCGGCTGCTCGGCCGCCGCGGGAGCTGCCGCCGCGGGCGCCTCGGCCCCGACTGGGTTGAGCCGCGGCGTCTCGGACGCCGTGGCGGTGCCTCCTGCGACGCGCCCTCGCATCCAGAACAGGTTGCCCTGGTTGGCGGCGCCCCCAGGCAGGCTGGGCGCCGCGGGCGCGATGTACGAGCCCGTCGGTGAGAACAGCGCTGAGTGGCCGTTGTCGCACGCCTCGGCTACCCTATGATGGGACGCGAGACGTCGGGGACCTGGCAGTCGATGCCCACTCCGCGCGCGTCTAAGCTGTCCAGCAGGCTGCACTGCACGCCCTTCTCGCCGCGGTGCCTCGCGCGCCTGTCGTCTGCAGCGCGGATGTCGTGGACCTGCGTAGGCCCCCGCATCGCCACGCCCCGGGCGCGACTGAGTGGGCACGTCGCTCTGGGGGCCCCCGAGTCCACCATGATGCACTCCTCGTAGCTCTCGTCGTCGCCTCCTGAGCCGCCGCCCACTGGAGCTTGCAGCATCGAGATCTGACTCACTGGATCCGCGGCCTGGGCCGCCAGGCGCAGCACCCACTGGATGGCGGACGCGGCGTCTCCCGCGGCCCCGCCGCCCGCTGAGCCGGCGCTGCCGCCGCTCGGAGCGGCCGCCGAGCTCGCCGTGGATAGCTGCACGGCGTTGGTCCGCGCCTGGGCAATGCTGCTCGGCGCCGCGGAAGGCGCGCTCGATGCTGTTGAGCTCGTCGCAGGCGTAAGTAGCTGGACCAAGTTTAACACGTTCTTCAACTCGATCGTCTGGCTGGCTGCGCTGTTCACTCTCGTAGTCTGGTCAGGGCAATCTCTCGCCAGCCGGCCCTTCTGATGGCACCTCCTGCACGTCCGTGTCTCGACGCGCTGCCCATCATTGCCATATCTGCCCTTGCCGTCCTTCTGCGCTTGGTGCTGCGATCGGGAGTCCCTCTGTCCGTCGTAGAGCATCCCGCATCCCTTCTTGCCGCCGCCTCTTCCTTTGCTCCCCCCCTTCCTCTTGCCCTCGCCCTCCTTGATGGCGTTGACGACCGCCGTCACCTCGGCTGGCGCGATCCCTCCCGATGCCAACGTCGTCGCCAGGGACCCGATGCCCATCGGTGCTGGTCCGCTGTCGCCCGCCGCGGTGGCCCCCGCTGCGGCGTCTCTTGCAGCGCCCTTGATCGTCTTCCTGATCGTCAGGTACGCCTGCACGCGCGTTGCGATCCCGTCGCGGCCCCCGAGGCGGTCGGCGTTGACCATCAGCCACTGCTGAAGGCCCCTGCCCTGGATCCCCGCCATGAAGATCGCCGCCTTGCCGTCGCCGGGCACCGCGCTGCCGCGCCGCTCGCGCGCCCGGACCGCCACGTCGAACTCGTCCACGTCCGTCTCGATCGTCGCCGCTCCGAACGCCCACCCAATCAGCTTCCTCATCCGCCCTAGACCCGACGCCAGCTGGTCGGGCTCGAACTCCTTCGCGAGCTTGCGCCACACCAGCAGTCCTTCGCCCTTTGGAATCGGCCGCTGCATGGCAAGCGCCTTGCCTTCGAGGAGCAGCACGAGCACGCGGCGCTGCTGCCGAGACGCACCGACGAGCGCTGGGATCATCAGGTCCAACGCCTCGTTGGCGACGTCTTCTTCGGCCTTCTGCCCGACTGCGATCATCTCCTGATGCAGCTCGTCGCCCAGCGTCGCGATGCACGCCGGCGGTTTAAACGACCACACGGGCCACGCGGCCTCGCAGCCCCTTGAATTGGGCTGGCTTCGTCAGCAGCTTCGCGCCGATGGCGCCCCATTTCCAACGACCCTCGCTCGCCGCCGGCACTGCGCTCGGCGCCGTGGCGCCCCCCGCGGCGGTCAGCTGCTGGAGCGCCTGCTGAAGCTGCTGAAGCTGAACATTATGCTGTCTGGCTGTCGTCTCTGCTCGCGCCTCGAGCTTCCGGGCTCGCCCTTCTGCAGCTTCCGCTCGAGCCGTCGCCGTCCGCAGCGCGCCCGGAACCTGCCGGGCCGTCGGCGGCTGCTGCTGCGGCAAGGCCCCTGCTGCTGCTGCGGCCGCGGCTGCGGGGTCGCCCGCTGCCTGCTGCGCCGCTGCTGCTCGCAGCTCCTCCTCCACCCCTGAACCTCCACGCTGCGAAGGCCGCGCAGGCCTCGCTCTCGTGGGGTACGAAGGAATTGCCGTCCTCGCCCGCGATGTCGAGCGGCCACGCGTGACCATGCTCATTGTCGAAGACGACGTCCCCGAACACGCGGTGCGCGAACGTTGGCAGGTCGAGCTCACGCCCGAAGATATTCTCGACGAGGCTCAGCGCCGACTCCGCCTGCAGACGTCTCCGCGTCGCTGCCAGGCGGCGTCCTCCGACCGCCGCCGCCCGCGCTGCTAATTATGTTTCTTCCGCCCCGTCGCTGCCGCGCCCGCCGAGGCTCGAGCCTCGGCCTGCACGGGGTCTGGGCTGCCTTCCGCGCGCCTTCCGCGGTGTTTCCCGCTGAGCCGCCAGGCCGAGCTGCTGCCTTCCGCAGCCCGCGGACGTCCCCGCTGGGCTGCTAAGCTGGGCGGCCGCCCTCCGCAGCCCGCGGAGGTCCCCGCCGGGCTGCTAGGCTGCCCTCCGCAGCCCGCGGCGCTTCCCGCTGGGCTGCTGGGCCGCACCTCCGACGCAGAACCCGTGGATCTCAGGCCACGGGCTCCGCTGCCATGCACGGCACCCCCCGCGGAGCCGCGTACCTTTTCAAGCCGAGAGGGCTGCGGTCCAGCACATCGCAACATTATCCTCATACCTCTGTCACATGGCCATATCAATAGTCCACCAAATCGCCGTGGATAGCAAGGAGTAGAGCTAGAGCTGGCCACCAACGGCCAGCTCCGCTACCACATTTAAAGTGAGGCGGGAGACCCAACCAAACACTACGCCTTAGGCGTGGTATCCGTCCAACCCTGCTGTATCGTATTAGCAATAGAACAAAAGGTAGGATATGGCCGCGTGAGCAGCAAAAAGGACTTCTCAAGGGATTGTTTTCCGTATCGATGTCAGATAGCGGGCCGCAGTGCGACCCTATCAATTGGGGGACGGTCGCTTGAGCCCAAGCGGCCGCGGACAAACGCTCGATACCTCTCGCCTTTGCCTTTCCTCCTTCCGAATGTTTTTATTCGATGTCCACGTGCGCATCGACCGTCCCAGGCCTCCTTGAGCGCCTCGTCCGAGTGCTGGGGGCCGTAGCCCAACATGCGCCTCTCGCAAAGGGAGGCGTTCAGCAGGGGCTCGAACGGCAGCTCGTGTGGGTCTGGCGCGTGGCCCTCCAGCGCGATGCGCTCCTGGGCCTCCCACCACGTCCAGTGGCTCCTCGTCCAGTAGCAGCCCTGCGCCTTCAGCCACGCCCAGCACCAGTTGCGCCCTGGATGCCCAGACATGCGATGTATTGATGGTTTCAACACGCGGTCTCCCAGAGGTCTCGACCAATTCCCCATGGCCAGCGTTGCATCCCGAGTCGTTTTCTGACAGTCCCCAGCGAGGGGCCCTGAGAGGCCGAAAACTGCAAAAAGTGGTCTGACGTTATTTTTCCATGACGCGAGCATGCCTGGGTACTCCTCTTGTACGTCCTCGTCGTCGGGGTGGTCGGCGAGGTTCTCGCAGCCCTTCCGCCACGCCTCCGGCAGGCCGAAGGGCCTGGGCCTCCGCTCCTCCGGCAGCGGGGCGGACCTGTTGCAGAAGAGCGGGCCGGTGGTGGTGGTGGTGGTGGTGGCGGTGGTCCTGGCCACAATAAGAGAGAGCTACATTCGGCACGTTCGTGTCGTGACGACTTCGGCGTTCGCTTTTAACATCGCGTGGGCTGTGTAACCCTGAACGATCGGCGGCTTTGCGGTCGCCAGATAGCTCGTTCAACCTGTGACGCCCGCGGTGCGGTCCTCGCCGAATCGACACGACACGAACCTACCGTATACATGAACTTTCGGAGGTCCGCTCGGATTTCATGGATCGGCGCCGGAACATCCTCCCTGGCGCACGGACCTCCGAAAGCTGTGGGGGGAACAAAACGGTACCGATACCGGTACTCCCTGGACATCTCTGGGGGGGCGTTCTGACCAGAATTTCGGGGCGAACCCAGCCGTGGCGACGAGGTACAGTTTCCATTCAATCCGCGGACCTAGATGTCTCGACCACTTGCCCGAGAGTAGTCGTTCATCCCACGTCCACTGTGGATGGCCCCAGGTCCCGCGAAAACGGCCCCCGAGAGCCGAAATCTGAAAAGAAAACGCCAATCGAAAAATCAGACCGTCGGAGATCAGGGAACCCCTGCCTTCTTCGATCCTCGTCGTCGACGAGCTCGTGTCGGAGGCGGGGCCTCCTGGGGCCGCCGACGCGCCAGCAGGAGCAGGATGGCCGCCGCCGCCGCCGCCGACCTCCAGGTGCGGCGCCGCCGCGCCGCCCGAGGAGTTCGCGCTGGGGCGATGCGCCCCTGGGGCGGGCGGCGCGTCCTCGCTCACGGGACAGCCATCCTCGCTCCTCGTTCCTCGCTCCTCGCTCCTGGATCCACGCTCCTGGCTCCACGCTCCTCCTCTCTCCTCCTCCCGATCTTCATCCTTCTCGCTCCTCGCTTCTCGCTCCTCGCTCCTCGCTCCTCCTCGCTCCTCGTTCCTCGCTCCTGGTTCCACGCTCCTCCTCGTCCTCCTCGTCCTCGTCCTCCTCCTCCTCCTCCTCCTCGCTCCTCCTCCTCCTCCTGCCTTTTCCATAACAAAAATCTCCCCGTCGCAGTGTGAGTCGGGCGTTTCGGCTCTGGCGTCCTCACCCTTTTATGATCCTGGAGCTCGAGATGTGCAACAGCATTAAAGATGGAAAGCGGCTTGTTTTCAATGTGTGGCTCTCGCCGTAGCGCCACACACATTCATCTTGAAAGTTTGCAACAGCTTCAAGGATGGAGGGCAGCTCTCTTTCAAAATAAGGGTCTCGCCTCAGCATCGCTCCTACTCATCTTAAGTAGCTGCAACAGCTTAAAGGATTCGTTTAGCTGACGTCACAGGAACCGAATTCTGGCACGATCTAGGACTGTCTGGACGCATCACTCACACCCATTCGCAGAATTCTAATTCCAGGAATGATGTTCTGGCACGAGGGTTATCAAGACGCAACAGCCACGTTAATTCGCGGCGCTGAAGTCCCAGGAAGTGTGTTTTGGCAAGACTCCAAATTCTCAGACGTTGTTGTCTTACGATGGGGTACTTCCCGCAAAAAAACAAAAACTAGATTGTAAGAACCTACAAAAAATTTGGAGGAGGGTCTATTGCAACATCGTTGATGCTTCGTGGGTTTGCATTGGTCCTCCTCCTCCTCCTCCTCCTCCTCCTCCTCCTGATCATCATCATCATCATCATCATCATCATCATCATCATCATCATCATCATCATCATCATCATCATCATCATCATCATCATCCATCTCTTACCCTTTGAAATAAATCCTCCTTGTCGCAGCACCAGATGTGTTGGTAGGGCTGGACGTTTCGCCTGAGACTTCCTCGCTACTTTCGATACTGAAGCTTGACATGCGCAACAGTTTCACGGATACAGGGCGGCTCGTTTGAAATGTGGCTCTCGCTTTGGCGCCGCGCACACTCGTCTCACAAGCCTGCAACAGCTTCGAGGAAGAAGGGCAGCTCCTTTTCAAAATGTGGCTCTCACATTAGCGCCGCGAACACTCGTCTTAAAAATTTGCAACAGCCTCAGGGATGCAAGGCGGTTCCTTTTCATAATGTTACTATCACCTCAGAGCCGTGCACACCCGTCTCAAAAGTCTGCAACAGCACCAAGGATGGAGGGCGGTGCATTCTAAAAATGTGCTTCGAGCCTTAGGGCCGCGCACATTCGCCTTGTAAGTTTAAAAACGTTTCTAGGATTCGTACGGTCGAAGTACCAGGAAATGTTCTCTGGCAACACTGAGCAATCGTCATGACGTAACGGTAGCGTTGGTTCGCGGACTTGACGTCTCAGGAACGGCGTTATGGCAGAAATTATGATTGTCAGGACGAAACAATGAAGTTGACTCGCAGCGTGATGTCCAATTCTTCTAGGAACCTAAGAAAAAGGAACTTCGAGAGAGGGTTTTACAGCAACAACGTTAATGCGCCTTTTGTTTATACTGGTCCTTCTCCTCCTCCTCTTCCTCCTCCTGCTTCTCCTCCTGCTCCTCCTCCTCCTCCTTCTCCTCTTCCTTCGCCCTCCTCGTCAGCCTCCTCCCCCTCCTCCTCCCCCTCCTCCTCCTCCTCCTCCTCCTCCTCCTCCTCCTCCCCCTCCTCCTCCTGCTGGCGCACGCGCCAGGTCCATGGCCACCGCCAGGGGGAATTGACCTGCGGGAACCTGAGTTGACGGTGGGAGTGCAGATGCCTTCCCCACCAACTGCCGAGGTCCCAGAAGATCGATCCTCCACGCGCTGGCTATGGATAAATCCCCGCCTCGGGCACGGGCCACGGGGCCGAGACGGGGGCGGGCTGCGCGTCCTCGCACAGGGACTGCCTTCCGAGAATCTCGAAGGATCCCTAAGATCCTGGCGCCGTAATTTTGCTGACACCGGGCGATTTTGCCCCGTTTTGGGCCCAGGACCCTCATGGACCGATCCGGCTCGAAAACTGCCGCAGAAAGATGGGGTCCAGGGCTCGGTTCGAGCTTTTTGTTACGGTGTTCCAGCTTGTTCGTGACGTCGTATCTCAGTGGATCGAACTTCGAGGCGAGCTGTTGTGCCGGTGGGGGCTTCTCTGGGCCTCTGGGAGGCCACTCGTGGCCACGGCTGGATCCGGCTCGGAATTCTGGCCCGAACGCGCCCCGTGATGGGTCCGGGCCTTCACTTTTGACCTCCCGACCCAGAATTCCTCGCGTCGAGCGAAGATCACGGCGGAAGGTTTCTGGCCATGTTCGGCCTCTGTGGGCCTTTGCTGGGCCCCAGGGCCGTCAAAAATTGCTCCAGATGATCGACGGAAATCTGGTCCCTGACAGAGGTCGGGACCCCCGGGAGTCGACGTGAGAAAATCGCGACATCCAAGGACAGAGGGTCATGATCTCTCTTCCCGACGCGAGCCCCCAATCCCAGGGGCCCGCTGCTCCTCCCGACTTGGTCCTGGCGACCGAGGAGGGCCCACAGAGGACCAGAATTTGGAAAAGCTGCGCAGCAGTTTCCCGAGCAACTAAAAAAGCCTGAGGGCGTCGTCGTGGCCGCCGTGGCCGCCGTGACCGCCGCCGCAGATTGTCGCAAGGTCCTCCTGGGTGTGGCCGGCCGCCCTGGCCGCTGGAGTCGGCATCCTGGTGCGCCAGTGCAGGAGCTCCTCCTGCTCCGCCTCCTGCCTGGCGGCGGCGACGAAGCTGCAGCCGTCGACGCGGCCGCCAGCAGCGGCGAGGGGAAAAAAACTTAACCTCCTGATACTCCTCCTTCTCCACTTCCTCCTCCTCATTCTCCAAGGATTCCCTCTGTAACCTTATCGATAATCGTGAGGATGCCCTGGGACTCTCAACGATTTGTCTGGAACGCGGATTATCTCATGTACCCTGCGGATTTCCTCAGGACTCCTGGGGAATCCGCCTGGAAACCTGAGGAATCCTTTCGAGAACCTACGGCTGGCTCAAGCGATCCGCAGAGAGCATGCAGACTCCAAATGAACTCGCAGAAGGTCCTGAAAATTTTCCTCCGGAAATCCTGGGGATTTCGTCGGAATACACAAAGGGGTACTCATCGCGCGCACTCCGCGGCGGACTCTGCCCCCAAATGCTCGAGGCGCCACCCATCGCGGTTCGCCGATGCGACACACTTTCCCGCGCGAACAACAACGCCTGCGCGCGCGCCCAGTCGCGCAGTGAGGCGCAGCACCGTGGCGGCGCCCATTCGCAAGCGAGACACCCCGCCAATCGCGGAGCGAGAACCCTGCCGATGCGACGCAGCTGCGCGACCGCGTGTGACGCGGCGCGCAAGCAGTGCCCAGCCGCGCCACGAGGCGGCGCCACCACCGTCGCGGAACGAGAAGTCCCCAACAAAAAAACAGCGTGCGACTCACACCTACGTGGAGTATGGAGCCTCCCTCCTTTTGGCGGGGGGCGCGTAGGGTTTTAGAGGCAAGAAATGGAGGTCACCCTCGGGCGCACGCGAGGCAGAGGTCGGGTGGCTGGGACACGGGCGGCGCGAGCACACACTTGAGCATTCCATTCCCCGCAGTCCTGCTGAGGGATTGGATGCGTGCGCGTGCTTCCTGGCAGGTCTCCCCCTCCTCCTCCTCCTCCTCCTCCTCCTCCCCCTCCTCCTCGTCCTCCTCGTCCTCCTCGTCCTCCTCGTCCTCCTCCTCCTCCTCCTCCTCCTCCTCCTCCTCCTCCTCCTCCACATCCTTGCCAATCCTCGGCTCGAGCGGCGCCGCTGGCCCCGCCGCGCGCCTCCCGCGCACCCCGACGTCGGCCGCGCGCCCACACGCACCAAGCCGCCTGTGGCCGTCGGCCACGGGTGGAGGCTGGGGAAAGACAGCGACCCCATCTCGGGGACCCGGGCTGCCACCAAGCTGGCGCGCGAGCCACATGCTGCCATGTCGCCGCGCGGCTTGGCAGCCTGGCGCGGCGACGCCGAGCGGCTGATGCTGCCAGCGGCGTGGCAGCGGGACCGGCTCCCGTGAGGGAGCTCGCCCGTTCGAGGCTGCAGAGTGGCTGGATCCAAGAGCCATCGATGACATCGGCACGAAGGCGACGCCGCCTGCTGCGCGCGAACCCTCGGCGGCTGCGGCGCCCCCCCAGGGGCGCCAGCGGCCGCGCGGGTGCGCATGGCGAGGCGGCGCAGGGCCCCCGAGTGACGCGCTGGGGCTAATCGACGACGACGACACCGAGCAGCAAGGCGAAAGCGACGCCAGAGCGGCGGCTGCATGCGCGAGGGGCGGTGGGCGGCGGCTTCGGCCACGGGGCCGCGCGAGCGCGGGACGCGCGTGTGGCGGGACGCACGGGAGGCGCGGGAGCGCTAAACGCGCTGGACGCGGTGAGGGCGCCTCGGGACTCGCCTGCCAGAGAGGCGCGGGATGGAACCGGCGGACCCGCGTGCGACGCGCAGCGGGACGCGCGCGCAGAACGCTGGCCGCGGAGGCGGCGGCCGCGGGAGCGGCGGCCGCGGGAGCGGCGGCGGCGGACGCAGGAGCTGCGGCGGCCACGCTGACGGGCACGGCGGCGCGCGCAGCGCGCACCAAAGAGTAAAGCACCAAAAAGCACGGCCTCATCCTCCTCCGCCTCCTCCTCCTCATCATCATCATCATCATCATCACCACCAGCATCAGCATCAGCATCAGCATCAGCATCATCATCGTCATCATCATCATCATCATCATCATCATCATCATCATCATCAGCAGCAGCAGCATCACCACCACCACCACCATCATCAACATCATTAGCATCAGCATCAGCATCCGCATCAGCATCAGCATCACCATCATCAGCAGCAGCATCAGCAGCATCATCAGCATCATCATCGGCATCATCAGCATCAGCATCATCATCGTCATCATCGTCATCATTAGAATCATCATACTCAGCATCAACACCATCAACATTGTCGACAACATCAGCAGCAGCAGCATCTGCGCATCATCATCATCATCATCATCATCATCACCATCAGCATCATCATAAGCATCAACATCGTTATCATCAGCACCGTCATGAGCATCGTCAGCAGCATCATCATCAGCATCATCAGCATGATCAGCTCTTTCTTATGCATCATCATCATCATCATCATCATCATCATCATCATCATCATCACCTTCTTCTTCCATGCCAGTACAATCGCAAGCGATTCGGCCACAAACGCATGTACCTTCAGCTGGGCCTGTCATGCAACACGTGAAATACAAACTACCAAACTTCGCACGCACATGCGAACGGATAGCTAACTTCAACACATGCCTAAGACCTCAAGGACGGGAAACATGGAGAAATCGGGCGTCGTGTCATCATCATCGTCATCGCACATCGTCATCATCATCATCGTCATCAGCATCATCAGCATCATCAGCATCGTCATGCTCACGATCATGTTGATCATCATCATCATCATCATCATCATCATCATCATCATAGTCATCATAAGCATCATCATCATCAGCATCATCATCATCATCATCATCATCATCATCAGTATCAGCATCATCATCATCATCATCATCATCATCATCATCGTAATCGCCATCACCGTTGTCACCATCATCACCATCAGTATCGTCATGATCCGCAGCATCATCAGTATCATCAACATTATCATCAGCATCATCAGCATCGTCATCATCAGCATCACCATCATCGAAATCAGCATCGGCGTCAGCATCATCATTAAAACCATCATCATCAGCAGCATCATCATTAGCATCATCATCGTCGTCGTCATCATCATCCTCGTCCTCATCCTCATCCTCGTCCGCTTCCTCGTCCTCATAACCATCATCAGCCGCAGCATCAACAACATCATCAACAACATCAGCTTCATCCGTGTCCTCATCCTCATCCTCGTCATCCCCTCATCCTCCTCATCATCACCATCATCATATCATCATCCTCATCTTCGTCATCACTATCATCCTCGTCCTCATCAGCATCATCATCATCATCAGTATCATCATCATCATCATCATCATCATCATCATCACCATCAGCAACAGCAGCGCGAGCGGCGCACCAGAGAGTAAAGCACCGAACAACTCCGCCGCAAATACCTCCTTCTCCGTATCCTCGTCCTCATCATCCGCATCCTCCTCCTCCTCCCCCTCCTGACCATTATCATCAGCAGCATCAGCAGCATCATCATCAGCATCATCATGAGCATCATCATCATCAGCATCAGCATCAGGAACAGCATCAGCATCAGCACCAGCATCAGCATCATCATCAGCATCAGCATCATCGTCATGATCATCAGCATCATCATCACCAGCATCGTCATTATCAGCAGCAGCAGTATCACCCACTGTATCCTACTCCTCCTCCTCCTCCTCCAAAGCGCCACCACCAACCGCCAGCACCACCACCATCACCATCAGCATTATCATCATCCGCATCATCACCATCACCATCACCATCACAACCATCACAATCTGCATGAAAACCATAATGAGCACCCTCGTCAGCATCATCAGCACCAGCATCAAGGGTACCATCATCAGCAGCATCAGAATCATCGTCAACAGCATCATCATCATCAACACCATCATCATCAGCATCATCAGTATCATCATAGTCATCAGCATGGTCATCATCTTCATCCTGATCCTGATCCTCATCCTCATCATCATAGTCATCATCAGCATCATCATCACCATCGTCATCATCACCATCGTCATCACCAACCTCGTAATAGGCATAAGCGGCATCTTTTGTTCAGCAGCATCACCAACGGTATCAGCATCAGCAGCATCAGCATTATCATCATCAGCACAGTCACCATCCTCAGCAGCAGCAACATCATCCGCATCATAATCATCATCATCACCATTACCATCATCATCAGCAGCATCATCATCAGCATCACCACAGTATCACCAGCATCTTCAGTATCATCAACATCCTCATCATCGTCATCCTCATCCTCAGCCGCATCATCAATATCCTCATCCTCATCATCCGCATCAGCAGCATCATCATCATCATCATCATCAAAACCACCATCATCATCACCATCTTTATCGCAAGCAGCAGCAGCATCACCCATGCTCATCCTCCTCGTCGTCATCGGCATAGTCCTCAACACCGTCATCAGGTTAGCATCACCCTCTTCACCACCATGCTGAATCATCATCAGCAGATCACCATGTTCACCATAATCGATACAAGTATCACCATTATCATCAGCATCACCATCATCAGCAGCACCATCAGTACCATCAGCAGCATCATCAGCATCATCATCAGCGGCATCATCATTATCATCAACATCATCATCACCACCATCACGATCACTCTCACCATCACCGTCATCAGTACCAGCATCATCATAATCAGCATCATCATCATCATCATCATCATCATCATCATCATCATCATCAATAACATCATCATCACCAACATCAGTCTCATCAGCATGATCATCATCATCAGCATCATCATCAGCATCATCAATGTCATCATCAGCATCATCATCAACATCATCATCCGCATCAGCGTCAGCATCAGCATAAGAATCAGCATCATCATCAGCATCATCTTCATCATCTCTCAAACTCCGTGCAGCCCACAGCGAACGTGAGGACAGAAGGCCCTGAAAAACAGCAAGGGGAGGTCGTCGTCACAGTGGCCGCCATCGCCGCCGTGGTCGCTGCCGCCACCGATGCCGCCAATGGGGGAACGAAAAAAAATCCAATACCGCTACACTACGGATCTCTGGATGCCTCCTGGCCAGAATTTCCATGAGAATCCAGACCGCCGGCGCGGCCGCCGTTGCCGCCGTGGCCGCCGCCGCTGTCAGCGACGGCGTCGGCGTCGCCTCCGCAGCAGCAGGTTCTCTAGGTCCGCCACGCCCGCGCCAGGGACCTCGGCGAGCGAGTTGTTGGCCGTCCGCGGCGCAGCCTCTGCGGCGGCGCGGAAGGTGGCGGCGGCAGCGGCGACGACAGCTGTATCAACGCCAGCCTCCATCCTCCCTGTTCCTCCTGAGGGGCAACGCTGGGGGGGGGGGGGGCAGACTCAGGGGGGGAGCATCGAACTGGAATCTTCGATACATCGCCAGTAGATCCGCGACAGGGCCCCGATGGCGAATTCGCACGTTCCTGGGCGGCGTAGGGCCCAGATCGGCGATAAATGGGCGATTGGGGGTCGATGCGTTCCCCCCCTAAGAATGGCCCCTCCTGACGTTGCCATGACCTCCACTCTCCCACCTCACACCTCATACCTCCTCCTCCTCCGCCCCTCCTCCTCCTCCCCCTCCTCCTCCTCCTCCTCCGCCTCCTCCTCCTCCCCCTCCTCCGCCTCCGCCTCCTCCTCCTCCGCCTCCGCCTCCTCCTCTCCTCCTCCTCCTCCTCCTCCTCCTCCTCCTTCCTCCTTCCTCCTTCCTCCTTCCTCCTTCCTCCTCCTCCCCGCCTCCTCCTCCTCCTCCTCCTTTTCCTCCTCCTCCTCTTCTTCACGGCGATCGTCGACAGAGCTGGGCGCGGCCCAGAAGACAGAACGGTAGCGCCCAGCAGGGGGCCCCCTGGACAAGCTTCTGTCTGAGCGGGTTCTGGGCTGGGAGAACCACCAGTTGCGGAGGAGGCGACGACGACGACCGCCCTTCAACCCCGAAGCCTGGCGAGGGCGCCAGGAGACCGAAGACACCAAAAAAACCTCCGTCATGACTCTTCCATGCAGAGAGATAGTCAGGATTCATTCGGTTTAGGGGGGCACAACTCGGCCCACTGGCGGCCGATCCAGAGAATTCTGGCACCCCAAGGGCGCACTCGACAGGGCGCAAGTGTGGCAGAACCGCCCCGGGTCTGGAAACTTCCGAAAACTGTGGAAACCCGACCGGGAATTTCTGAGAAAGTAACGCTCCCCCTGCTCGCGCGAACGAGCGCCCGCGCGCACGGGGCGCAGCTTTGTAGGGCCCCAGGCCTCAGTGGCCTCGCTCCCGTTGCTGGCGGCCTGGCACGCCACCTCTCGGCGGCGCGCACGGAGGGGGCGGCACCGACGGGGGTGTGGCCCTGTGAAGAGGGCGGGGGGCTCTTTCGAGGAGGTCTCTGATCAAGGCTTTCCTCGAGACCCGGCGGCGCCGAGGGGGGCGACCCCCTGAAGAGGAGGGCGGGGGGGCGTCTTAGAAGCGGCGAGAGCCCCCAGAAAAGTAGGGCAAAGGGCATCTCAGAAGCGGCAAGGGCCCCCAGAAACTATAAAAGCCTGATGTCGCGATTTTTCACGACGGGCGGAGATGCAATGTTTCGGACCCCGGAGCGTCACGGAGAGACCCAGCTCGATCAATACCCCAGATGGTGCCCACGGCCTCGGCCGAGTTTTCACGACGCCAATTTTTGGATCGTGGCGTCGATCCTTGGGATCCACGAAACCCCAGCTCGAAGCCTCACGATGGGGGGGTCGAGGGGTGGCGGCCGCCTCGAGAGCGCCTGGGGGGGGCTTCTCAGAAACGACGAGGGCCTCCCGAGAGGCCCTCCCCACAAATCCGGGCGACGCAAGATGGCGGCCGCCGGCTTTTGACGTCTCCACCGGTTGAGAACACACACACACACACACACACACACAAACACACACACACATATAAAAATATGGATATACAAACAAATATACAAACACACATACATACACCAACACATACATACATACATACATACGTACATACATACATACTTACACATACATATCCATATACAAATACATATGCATATGCATATGCATATACATATACATATACATATACATATAAATATACATATACCTATACCTATACATATACATATACATATACATATACATATACATAGACATAGACATACACATAGACATACACATATACATATACATATACATATACATATACATATACATATACATATACATATACATATACCTATATATACATTTACATATACACATACACATACATATACACATAAATATACATATACAAACACATCTACATATACATAGACATATACATATGCATAGTCATATATATGTATATACAAATGCATAAACATAAACATAAACATAACCATATACGTATAACCATAAACATAAACATAAATATAAACATCAACGTATACATATACATATACATATACATAAACATATACATATACATATACGTATACATACGCATAATCATCCACATGAACACATACAGATGCACATACCTATACATACACATATGCAAATGCATGTACGTATACATACACCTATACATACACATATACATTTACATATACATATACATATACATATACATATACATATACAGATACATATACATACACATATGCATATACATATACCCAAACATATACATATACATATATATATATACATATACATATACATTTACATATACACTTACATAAACATACACATATACATATACATATACATATACACATACACATACATATACAAATACAAATACGTATACATTTACACATATAAAAAATATACATACACACATACATATACACATGCATGTACATATATATATAGAGACATATACATCTACATATACACGTACACATACATATACATATTTACACAAATACATGAATGTACTCATATACATATATACTTGCATACATACTTACAACCATACATATGTCCCACCCCACATGATCATATATATGTATATTATTCGCATTTGTTCCCCGCTCTCCGTCGCTCCTCCTCATCCTACTATCCCCCCTCAGCGGGGCAATGCAACCTCGGGCTGAGGGCCGCGGGGTATCGCAAAGCTTCTTAATGGGAACCCTTTGGAAAACACCACAGGGGGATCTTATTGAAATGGAAAGCGCCTCAAAAAGGAATTTTACTGGAAAGACTCGCAACTGAAATCGTTTGGAAAGCACCACAAAAGGATTTGATTGGAAAGCAAGAATCCTTTGGAAAGCACAACGAATGGATTCGATTGGAAAACCTCACAACAGAAATCCTTATTAAAGCACCGCAAAGTGGTGCTATTGGTTTGGAAAACGCCACAGGGATTCGATTGGAAAGCCTCACAACAGGAATCCTTTGGAAAGCGCAACTAGAGGATTCCATTGGAAAACCGCACACAGGAGTCTGTGGGAAAGGCACCACGAAGGGATTCCATTGGACTGCCTCACAACAGAAAACTTTTGGAAAACATCGCCAAGGGTTTGTATCAGAAGGCCTCACAACAGAAATCCGTAGGAAAGCACCGCAAAAGGAATTTCGATTGGATTGGAAATTGCCACAACGGGATTCGATTGGAAAGCCTCACAACAGGAATCCTTTGGAAAGCGCCACACAAGGAGTCGATTGGAAAGCCTCGCAACAGGAATCCTTCGGAAGGCGCCACAAAGGGATTCTATTGGATTGGACAGCGCAACAAAGGATTCGATCGGAAAGCCTCACAACAGGAATCTTCTGGAAAGCGCCACCCACACAACAGGACTCCTTTGGAAAGCACAACCAAAGGATCCCACTGGAAAGGCTCACAACAGGCATCCTTTGGAAAGCACCACAAAGGGAGTGTCTTGACTTGGAAAGCACAACAAGAGGACTTGCATTGGAAACCCTTTCGACAGGAATGAAAGAGCGCGTTCTGTGGTCGCTGGGACGGGGAGGGGTTGGAACCGCATCCCTCCCCCCCTGGACGGAGAGGGGTGGTTCGAACCCCCCCCCGCTTCCCCTCTCCTCGGGCCGGCGCTGCGCTTGGGTCGGCGGCGGCTGGCGACGGCGGCGGGGACGACGATTTCCATTTCTTGGCCGGCGCGGGCGCCTGCAGCGGCGGGCGGCGGTGGCGGGGAGCGTCGACGAGGACGACGGTGGTGGTGGTGGTGGTGGTGGTGGTGGTGGTGGTGGTGGTGGTGGTGGTGGTGGTGTGGTGGTGGTGGTGGTGGTGGTGTGGGTGGTGGTGTGGTGGCGGTGGCGGTGGTGTGGTGGTGGGTGGTTTTGTTGTGGTGGTGGTGGTGGTCGTGGCGGTGGGTGGTGGTGGTGGTGGTGGTTTGGTGGTGGTGTGGTGGTGGTTTGTGGTGGTGGTGGTGGTGGTGGTGGTGGTGGTGGTGGTGGGTTGTGGTGGTGGTTTGGTGGTAGTGTGGTGGTGGTGGTTTGTGGTGGTGGTGGTGGGTTGTGGTTGCGGCGGTGCTTTGTGGAGGTGGCGCTTGTGGTGGTGGTGGCGGTGGTGGTGGTGTGGTGGTTTGTGGTGGTGGTGGTGGGTTGTGCTGCTGGTAGTGGTGGTGGTTGTGGCGGTGGTGGTAGTGTGGTAGATTGTGGTGGTGGTGGTAGTGGTGGTAGGTTTTTGTGGTGGTGATGGTGATCATGGTGAGTTGTGGTGGGATGTCTTGGGGCTCCCCTGGGGCGTCTGGGGCACCGTGAAGACGAAGCAAGCGAGTATGCTGAAAATGCATGTTTTACAAATGAGCCGGTTTCTGACATCTTCAAGCCATCTCGGGCCAACTGGGGCCTCGCTGAGGCTGTCTTATGGGCCTCTCGGGCGTCCTGGGACGCCGGAAATCATGTTCCCGGAGAGGTTTCCGGGAACATGATTTCGAACGAGGCTCTCTCGGGCCTCCCTGAGGCCGTCTTGGGGACCTCCTGGGCCGGCTTCGGGTCCTCTTGGGCCGTCTTGGGGGGTTCCGTCGGCCCCACAGGAGGACCCTTTCGGGCCGTCTTGGGCCCTCTTGGGTCTCTCTTGGGCCGTCTTGGACGGGGGCGTCCGGGGCACTGTGAAGACGAAGCAAGCGAGTATGCTGAAAACGTACATTCTACGAAAGGGAATGGGCCGATGCTTGCCTCTTGAAGGCCCTCTTGGGGCCCTCTGCGGCCATCTTCAAGCCATCTCGGGCCAAATGGGGCCTCGCTGAGGCTGTCTTATGGGCCTCTCGGGCGTCCTGGGACGCCGGAAATCATGTTCCCGGAGAGGTTTCCGGGAACATGATTTCGATCGAGGCCCTCTTGGGCCTCCCTGAGGCCGTTTTGGGGGCCTCCTGGGCCGGTTTCGGGGTTTCTTGGGCCGTCTCGGGGAGCTCCGTCAACCCCACAGGACGACCCTTTGGGGCCGCCTTGGGCCCTCTTGGGTCTCTCTTGGGCCGTCTTGGGGCTCTTCGGGGGCGTCTGGGGCACTGCGAAGACGAAGCAAGCGAATATGCTGACAACAAACGTCGTACGAGGGGAATGGGCCGCTGTTTGCCTCTTGAAGGCCCTCTTGGGGCCCTCGTCCGTCTTCTTCAAGCCATCTCGGGCCCTCTTGGGGCGGTCTTGGGCGTCTTCGGGGCCTCTTGAGGCTTTCTTGACCATCTGCACGGCCCGCGTGGCCTGTCGCGGGCAATTTGGAAGCGGCCCGGGGCAGCCCCAGGGGGTCTGTGACCCCCCAACGGTCCCGGGGGACGCCCATGGAGGATGGCGGCACCTGCCGGGACCCACCCCCCGGCCTACTCATACATATATATATATATATATATATACTAGAACCATCGCGCGCGCTTCGCGCGCGCTCAGGTTCTAGCCCAGGCCTGGGGGGCGCTGGACGATCTTGGACAACGATATCAAGCACAGGCGCGCGACGGCATCTGAGGAGCTTCTGGGGTGTTCCGCATGCTTCGTCAACTGGCTGTTGGAGGCACCTCTTGGGTGCTTCTTGGGGGGGCGTCTGAGGGTCCCTTGGGGGCATCGGTTCTGCAATCTGAAGCCGTCATTGGCCGTCTTGGCTGCGTGGAAGCCCGACTTGAGGCCACCTGCGGCCAGATTGAGGCAATCCGGAAGCCTCCCGGGGGCCTCCTGGAAGCAGTTTTGACGCATCGAGGGCACTCTTGGGCTATATTAAAGCCTCTTGGACGTCTCCTAGGGGCCTCTTAGGCTCTCGGGAAGCTTTTGGGGTCCTCGTCGGACCACTTGGGGGCTTCTTGCGGCCTCCTGTGGGCCTTTTGGGGGGACCGCTCTGCTGTTGGGTCGCGTTCCCCTTCTTGGGCCTCTCTTGGGGCTCTTGGGGCCCTCTCGGGCCGTCTTGGGCGCCTCAAGCACCGTCTTGGGGCCCTCGCGGGCCGTCTTGGGGCCCTCTTGGAGTCCTCTTCCTCTATATGGGAGCGGTATTGGAAGCCTCTTGGGCCGTCTTGGAGCATCGGGATGCCAAAAGGCCGAAAAAATTAAAACCCGTCAAAGCCCAATCGTAAAACAATGAGTTGTGCCTCTTGGGGCCACCTTGGGAGATCTCTTGGAACCTCGTCGGCCCTCTTGGGAGCTTCTTGGGGGCCTCTTGGATCCGATTGGGGGCCTCTTGGGACTTCCCGAGAACCTCTCGGGGTAGAAAGCTCGGATTCTCGGTTCGTGTTTCCCTTCTTGGGCCTCTCTTGGGGCCGTCTTGGGGCCCTCTCGGGCCGTCTTGGGCGCCTCAGGCACCGCCTTGGGGCCCTCGTGGGCCGCGCAGGGCCCTCTTGGAAGCCTCTTCGGCTATCTTGGAGCTGTCTGGGAGGCCTCTTCCTCCTCCTCGTCCCCCTCCTCCTCCTCCTCCTCCTCCTCCTCCTCCTCCTCCTCCTCCTCCTCCTCCTCCTCCTCCTCCCACTCCAACTCTCTCTCCTCCTGATCTTCCTCCTCCTCCTCCTCCTGCAGCGTGTTCCGGAAGGCTCCCGCCGGAACATGCTGTGCACAAGTGCTGTCACTGCTCCCGCCACCGTGCCCTGGGTGGTGGGTCAGAGGCCTCATGGGTGTTGGTGTGGATCTCGTGGTTGGCCTGTCGGGGCGTCGTGAAGGCAGTTTCGCAGCTTCTCGGTAGCCGTTTTGGGACCGTTGTGGGGCCTCCTCGGGGCTGTTTTGTAGCCTCTTTAGGCCTCGTTTGGGCCTCCTGGGTGCCTCTTGGGGGCCTCCTGGGGCCTCTTGGGGGCTCCTTGGGGACTCCTGGGGCACTCTTCAAGCGGGAGGGTCGAATTTTGGAGTCGTGGTCCCCCTCTTGGGCGTATCTTGGGGCCGTCTTGGGGCTCTGTTGGGCTGTCTTAGGCGACTCTGGGGCCGTCTTGGGGCCCTCTTGGGCCGTCTTGGGGCGCCCTTGGGGGCCTATTGAGCCGTCTTGGAACGTCGGACAGCCGAAAAGGCTGGCAGGCCAAAATCGTTCGAAAACCTTCGTACAATTGACGATTTCGGCCTCTGGAAGCGCTCTGGAGAGGCGTCTTGAAGCGTCGTGGAGTGCCTTGGGGGGCCTCTCGGGCCGTCTTGGGCCTATCTTGGGCGTCCTGGAGCGGTCTTTCGGCGACTCGGGGCCCGCTTGGGCCATCTTGGGAGCCTCTGGAGGCCCTCCTGGACTATTTTGGACCTCCCCGGCCGCCCCGTCCTCCCATGGGGGGTCGGAGGCGGCGGCCTCAGAGGCCCAGGACGCGGAAACCCTGTAAAACCACACGGAAAATGAGCCCCGGTACCCCCATGGCGGCTCTTCGGCGCTCTTGGACCGTTGGAAGCTCGAAAACGCGAGAAGCCAAAAACATTGAAAAGACCATTGAACATATACGACTTTGGCCTCTTCGGGCCGTACCGTGATACCTATCAGACTTCTTGGGGTCTCTTGGAGGCCACCTGGAAGCCTCGAGAGCCGTCGGAAGGCTGACTTGGGCTGCTCGGGAGCGTCTTGGGCCATCCTTTCGCATTCTGGGGGCTCCTGGGGGGCGTCTTGGGCCCTCCTGGAGCGCTGTGGAGGCTGCCGGAAAGGCTGGGGCAGCGGTGCCGGGAGCGTCCCCGAGATGTGGCCATATCTTTTCAGCGCGTTCCGGGAGCATCTTCCCGGAACGCGCTCGTGGCAGGGCGCCCACGTCCGAGGACGTTGGCATGGGAAACCGCAGCGCGTGATCATTCCAGCGCGTTCCGGCGAAGACCGTCCGGAACGCGCTTGGGCAAGCGCTGGGTTTGGGGAAGGCGAGTGGAGACCGTTCAGGCAGTTTGGGATGCTCGGGGCAAGAGGCGGAAGCCATCCTCATAAGACATGCAGTCTTCCTGGAGCCGTCTTGCAGAAAACACAGAAAAACTGAGACCCTGCAGTCGTTCCTGGAGCCGTCTTGGAGCCCTCTTGGGCTGCCCTGGAGCCTGTTGGAGCCCTCTGCGGAATGGTCTTGGAGCCCGCGCCGAGGATCTGGAAAATGTCCGGGAGCATCGCGGCGGCCTTCGAGGCCCGGGACGCCGAAACCGCGTAAAAGCACAGCGAAAATGAGCCCCGGTACTGGAGGGTCGGGCAGCTGTTTTCGGGCCCCTGGGCTAGAACCATCGCGCGCGCTTCGCGCGCGCTCAGGTTCTAGCCCAGGCCAGGGGGGCGCTGGACGATCTTGGACAACGATATCAAGCACAGGCGCGCGACGGCATCTGAGGAGCTTCTGGGGTGTTCCGCATGCTTCGTCAACCGGCTGATGGAGGCACCTCTTGGGTGCTTCTTGGGGGGGCGTCTGAGGGTCCCTTGGGGGCATCGGTTCTGCAATCTGAAGCCGTCATTGGCCGTCTTGGCTGCGTGGAAGCCCGACTTGAGGCCACCTGCGGCCAGATTGAGGCAATCCGGAAGCCTCCCGGGGGCCTCCTGGAAGCAGTTTTGACGCATCGAGGGCACTCTTGGGCTATTTTAAAGCCTCTTGGACGTCTCCTAGGGGCCTTTTAGGCTCTCGGGAAGCTTTTGGGGTCCTCGTCGGACCACTTGGGGGCCTCTTGCGGCCTCCTGTGGGCCTTTTGGGGGGACCGCTCTGCTGTTGGGTCGCGTTCCCCTTCTTGGGCCTCTCTTGGGGCTCTTGGGGCCCTCTCGGGCCGTCTTGGGCGCCTCAAGCACCGTCTTGGGGCCCTCGCGGGCCGTCTTGGGGATTTCTTGGAGGCCTCTTCCTCTATATGGGAGCGGTATTGGAAGCCTCTTGGGCCGTCTTGGAGCATCGGGATGCCAAAAGGCAGAAAAAATTAAAACCCGTCAAAGCCCAATCGTAAAACTATGAGTTGTGCCTCTTGGGGCCACCTTGGGAGATCTCTTGGAACCTCGTCGGCCCTCTTGGGAGCTTCTTGGGGGCCTCTTGGATCCGATTGGGGGCCTCTTGGGACTTCCCGAGAACCTCTCGGGGTAGAAAGCTCGGATTCTCGGTTCGTGTTTCCCTTCTTGGGCCTCTCTTGGGGCCGTCTTGGGGCCCTCTCGGGCCGTCTTGGGCGCCTCAAGCACCGTCTTGGGGCCCTCGCGGGCCGTCTTGGGGCCCTCTTGGAGTCCTCTTCCTCTATATGGGAGCGGTATTGGAAGCCTCTTGGGCCGTCTTGGAGGCCTCAGGCATCTTGGGAGGCCGTCTTGGAAGCCTCTTGGGGCGTCTTGGAGCGGATATGGACGTCTTGGGCGCCTCAGGCACCGCCTTGGGACCCTCGTGGGCCGCCCAGGGCCCTCTTGGAAGCCTCTTCGGCTATCTTGGAGCTGTCTGGGAGGCCTCTTCCTCCTCCTCGTCCCCATCCTCCTCCTCCCACTCCAACTCTCTCTCCTCCTGATCTCCTCCTCCTCCTCCTGCAGCGTGTTCCGGAAGGCTCCCGCCGGAACATGCTGTGCACAAGTGCTGTCACTGCTCCCGCCACCGTGCCCTGGGTGGTGGGTCAGAGGCCTCATGGGTGTTGGTTTGGATCTCGTGGTTGGCCTGTCGGGGACGTCGTGAAGGCAATTTCGCAGCTTCTCGGTAGCCGTTTTGGGACCGTTGTGGGGCCTCCTCGGGGCTGTCTTGTGGCCTCTTTAGGCCTCGTTTGGGCCTCCTGGGTGCCTCTTGGGGGCCTCCTGGGGCCTCTTGGGGGCTCCTTGGGGCCTCCTGGGGCACTCTTCAAGCGGGAGGGTCGAATTTTGGAGTCGTGGTCCCCCTCTTGGGCGCATCTTGGGGCCGTCTTGGGGCTCTGTTGGGCTGTCTTGGGCGACTCTGGGGCCGTCTTGGGGCCCTCTTGGGCCGTCTTGGGGCGCTCTTGGGGGCCTATTGAGCCGTCTTGGAACGTCGGACAGCCGAAAAGGCTGGAAGGCCAAAATGGTTCGAAAACCTTCGTACAATTGACGATTTCGGCCTCTGGAAGCGCTCTGGAGAGGCGTCTTGACGCGTCGTGGAGTGCCTTGGGGGGCCTCTCGGGCCGTCTTGGGCCTATCTTGGGCCTCCTGGAGCGGTCTTTCGGCGACTCGGGGCCCGCTTGGGCTGTCTTGGGGGCCTCTGGAGGCCCTCCTGGACTATTTTGGACCTCCCTGGCCGCCCCGTCCATGGGAGGTCGGAGGCGGCGGCCTCCGAGGCCCAGGACGCGGAAACCCTGTAAAAACACAGGGAAAATGAGCCCCGGTCCCCCCATGGGGGGTCGGGGCACCTGTCCTGGGGCCCCCGGCCTCGCCCCCAGGGATATATATATATATATATATACATATATATATATATATATATATATATATTAGGTCAGGGCCCTATCCCGTGGCCAGGGCACAATGCAAACAATGCTACTCCAGAGTCGTCTGCATATTTTCACGATGTCGGGCAGGCAACTCTGCTTCCACGGAGCCTAGTTCAGCCAATCCCTTTGGATCAAGTGCTTCAAGGAATCATGTGCATGGGTGGTTTGTGGGCGGGTGCACTTGAGAACGGCATGGGCCCAGACGGCCACGGCGAGACAGGCTGACCAACAGGATGAGCGAACACATCGGACAAGGTCAGGGCCTTATCCCGTGGCCAGGGCACAATGCAAACAATGCTACTCCAGAGTCGCCTGCATATGTTCACGATGTCGGGCAGGCAACTCTGCTTCCACGGAGCCTAGCTCAGCCATTCCCGAACCGTCCACGAGGGAGCACTGGCCGCCCTTTGCTCAGAAACAAACAACAGCACGAGCTGACGAGCCTCAAAAGGTGTGAGTCAGCCACCTGCTCGGCACTGTTACGAATCCAACCCGCCACGGCTTCAGACAAACGTGAGCCCAGACGCACGTGAGGGGAGGAGGGAGGATGATTACACAGAGGCAACTCATAGCTATGCTTGTTACGTACATGAGGACACGGCAAAGGATCTATCGGGCGCCAGCTACAATTAAAGGCAATAATGAAGCAATCCTGATGGGGGTCCCAGGCTGAAGAAGGCGCGGAGACACGATGGTACTTTGGGCATTCGGGAACTCAAAAAGGGGTCCCATGACGCTGCAGGCATCTCGGAGGTGCTCAGGGCGGGGGTCGATCAAGATCATAGGGCACCCGACCTGAAAGGCACACAAGACTAAACAAGCCAGGTTGGTAAAGTGGGGGTGCAAATTACGGCGGGGCAGGATAAAGCATGCTCCTCGAATGCACCGCGCGGAGATCCAACCAAGCAGCCTCTGACGAACGATTGGGTGGTCGAAAACGCCCCCCTTCACCCAGATGGCACCGTATAAATCCCGAGGATCTACAGCTCTGGCCATGGACCCCGTTCCGAACCCTGCCTCTAGAAACCACTGGCGCCTCCACGCTGAGCCGAACTTCAGAGCCCCCTTTCAAAAAAGAACGAGTCACTCGCAGCCTACTTGCGTTGTGCTCATCCTCTCTGTCTGGATTCTGAATAGTGGCGCGGGAGGGCGCTCCTGGCCTAGCAGCAGCGGCCCGAGCCGCCCCTCGACGCGGGCGGCCCACTGCTGGATCGCCGAGGGCACCAGCTCGAGCAGCCTGAGGTACCTCACGTGCATCTTGTACCTCAGGGTGCTCTGCGCAGAGCCGCGCCGCATCCGCTCCTGGAGCACCGACTGCGGCACGCCGTCGACGGCGCTCGCGTGGCTGGCCGCGCCGTGCCGCACCAGGTAGGGCACGGCCTCGGGCGCGCCTGGCAGCAGGCGCAGGCGCCGCGCGAAGGCGCGGCCGAACTCGCTGCGGCCGAAGCTCCAGAGCGGCTGTCCTGGGCGTCGCCTTGCCAGCAGCTGCCTGAGCGCCTGGCCGCCCTCGCGGCCCCACACCTGGTCGAGCGGCAGCGCACCCTCGTCGCGCCCGTGGGTCTTGCCGCGCCGCTGCTCGCCCTCGGGGCACAGCAACAGAGCCCACCGAGCAGTCGGCGCGCTCCCGGGCCCCGCAACCCAGTCCTTGGTCATGGACGCCAGGTCCCCTGGCAGCCTGAGGAGCCCGCCCCGCGCCACCAGCAGGGCGACGGCGAACTCGGTGCCCCCCTCGAGCAGGCTGGCGCCGAGCATTCCCAGCACCCACGGCCTCAACAGCGGTAGCCTCGAGACCGAGTGGCTGTGGCGGCGGAGCCCCGCCAGCGCAGCCCTCGAGGCCGGGGGGGCCCCTGAAGCCGCCTTCCCCAAGGCAGGCCGTCGGTGGTGGAGGGCTGCCGGCACGCGGCTGCCCTTGGCGCTCGGGCACCCGCTCCAGCACAGGTGGTCCAGGTACTGCGCCATGAGCATGTCCAGCGCAGGCGTCGCCAAGCGGAGGAGGTCGCCCCGCCCGCCCCACTGCGCCAGCGCGTCGAACTCGCTGTCGAACACCCGCTGCGCGCGCTCCTGCACCTTGTACCTCTGCAAGAAGGTGAGCCCATTCAAAGCGACCCCTGGTGCCGATCCGCGTCGCTTCTGGCGCTCCTCTGCTCTCCTCGCCTGGAGCCGCACTGCCGTCAGATGGCCCCCCGCCCCCCTCTTCATCTGCGGAGCTGTCCGAGGAGCTGGAGGCGTCGTAGCTGTCGCCGGCCGCGGCAGGGCCCGAGTGGGCCGCAGCCCAGTGGCCCTCAGGCACTTGGTCGGCGCCCCCGTGCTCGGGGCCGAGGCCGATACCTCCGTGCCCAGCGGCCCGAGCGAACGCGGCCTCCTCAAGCTCCCGCCCCCAGGCCCGCTCGACAAGCTGCTGCAGCTCGGCGTCGCCGCCCGCGTGAGCATGGCGGGGGTCGAGCTGCGGGCCTCGAGGGGGTCGGCCGATGGCCCGGGACAGCTTGCCCGCAGCATTGCGCTCTGAAGCGACCCAGCGAACCGAGACGGCCGCGTTGAGAAAGATGGAGAGAGCGGTAATTTCACGGACGGTCTGATTGATGAGGTGCGAGGATGATCGACCCTTCTCCAGTCCCAAGGTTACGCTCATGCTATCACACAATATCAGAATTCGTGAACCGCAAGAGGCGCATTCTCTCAGACGATGCCGTACAGCGAGCACAATGGCCCGCCCTTCAAGGCGGAGAATGTTCTCTCCGTGTCGCCAGCGACCAAAGAACAGGTCCTTCCAGCAGTCGCTAATCAAGAAGTCGGTGTCAACCTGCATGAAGTCGGCGCCTGCCGTCAACCCTGTCCTGCGGGCCCCCCGATGCCGCTGCTGCGACAGTCGCGTCTCGGCCTGCAGGCCAAGCGCGAGGGCACGAGCCTGCACGGCGCCCTCGGCGGCGTACCTCCAGCGCTCGCTGCGAGCGATGGCGGCCCAGACGTTCTCGGTGTCCCAGAGCTTCTCCACGACGCCGTGGCCGCCGAAGCCTGAGGCATGCTCAGCGCCCTCGCCCGTGGAGGCGTCGGAGACCAGGACCCTGGGATCGACGACCCGCTTCGCATCATAGAAGGCGAAGGCGATGAGCGCCGAGGCCGCGCGCAGCTAGGCGATCACGCCCTTCCAGAGACGACGATGTCGAGGGCCCGCCCAGTCGGCGAACTTGTAGCTCATAGTAAAGATGGACAGCAAACCTCGCCTCAAGAGAGCTGCCCAAGTGAAATGCCCCAGGACTTGTAGCATCGCGTCTCCGCTGCAGGAGCCACGATCGGCCAACTCGCGCAAACCCAGGCGTAGCCTCCAAAGGCGGGCTGGGCTGAGGCTGATGGTGGCCGACTCCTGATCGAAGGTGAAACCTGTGAATTTCTGAGGTGCTCGAGGGGCTTCGATCCCCTTGCAAAGCAGGTGGTCGCTCAAGCATTCCTTCTCGACGCGCCTGGCCCCGTCCATGACGGCGGCGCGGCATCTCCCGAGCACGGCGACCCCGTCCACGTAGGTCGAGGCGGCCGCGTGGTGAGACACGTCGGGGATGACCCTGCCGTCGGCGACCTGCCTGTCCATGTCAAACCCTGCCTGCAGCACGTGGCCCTCCACGAGCGACTGGCAGAAGAACAAGCTCCAGTTCCACCCCATCGGCAGCGCCAGCAGGCGGGGCGCCAAGACCTTGCCCTCTAACCCCGAGAGATCGATGTCGGGCCTCGCCATGAGCAGGTCCTGGCGGCGGATGTGGGGGAGGGTCTTCATCTCCTCCAAGCCTGGCGGGCACTGGGCGCGATAGAAGACCGCCTCAATGTCCACCTGGGCGAGGTGCAACTTCTCGGCCGGGCGGGCACGAAGGCTTCGCCCGCATCCCGCACTAGGCAGGTTGACGGTGTCAGGTTCGCGAAACTCTTGATGGATCAAGCGGGTGTCCAAAATCATTCGCAAGCGATTCCCATCCTTGGGAACAAAGAACAAGCCCAGGGCATGCTTCTCGCGGTCGCCGAAGCGAATCATGCCAGCATCCCAAAGGCTGCCCAACAACTTCCCATGCAAAACACGATCACGACGAAGCTGCTGATCAAAGTAAGGTCGTATGCGCTCACGAGGTTCATCAGGGCCACGCGAGAGGTGCTTTGGCCAGTGATGCCACAACGCACGGGGCCGTCCAGTCGGGGAGTCCAGGGCATTGCTCTTGGACCGATCCGTCGGGAGCGACACCATACCTTCGGCATGCATCACTGACTTCACAGGCGCGATGTCGTAGCCTGGAGAAATACTGCACGGCCCCCGAAGGGCCGCCGCAGGAGCGCAAGTAGGAGGCCCGAGCCCATGGATTCGAGATCGAAAGTGATCGAGCCCAACGAGGTGGGCCTGCGAGAGGGCGCCGAAGCCGCCAGCACCGCCTTGGCCGTAGAGCCAGTTGAGCGCAGCGGTGGCCCCCTGCGCCCAGAGGTCGCAGAAGCAGCGCTGACGCCCCCTCGCCCGTCGATGCCGCGTCGAGGAAGCGGACCATGAGAGGCCTGGGTAGAAAGCAAATGTACGGGTACAGGGAGCAGCTCACGAGGAACCGGCAATCCTCGGCGGCTCGCCCGCGATCCCGCGGGTGGAGCCAAAGGGGGCGCACCCCCAGTCGTCACTGTCCGCCTCCAGATCCTTGGCCACGGCCCGCCCCTTTGGATCCCTGGGCGGGGCTTGGGCCAGTCGTAGTCTGCTCCCTCAGCTTCTTGTTCTCGGCCGCCAGGCGGTCGATCCTGCTCTGCGCCTCGGCGGTGAGTCCTCCGCGGCCGCCACCAGCAGGTCCATCCCGTGCACGATCGGACTGTCGTTCCTCTCGAAGCTTCCGTCGTTCCTTCAGAACCGTGGCCTCGCGGTGCAGCTCCTCCGAGATATGTGATGTCAGTGACGGGGCGATCATGAGCGTTCCTCGAGTCTCAGACGCACCAAGATAAAGATAGTCATACTCATCGACCTCTCCTCCCAGGGCTGCACCAGATCGAGCTCGCAAGATCCGATCCTTCAGCCTGTACTCAGCAAGCTGAGCGCGTCGAAGCACCAGCTCGAACGCCGCCAGCTCAGATATGTTCAACTGGTCATACTGCACCGCCAGTTGGACCACCCTCATGCAGAACTCATGCTCCGCCACCGTGGGGCCCGCTGACGTGAGATTCACCTCTGACCGCCACTTCTCGTGGCGAGACCGAGGTGCGATGGCTTGCTCGCTGATGAACTTGGAGCACCACAGAGTCTTTCTCGGCCCCTGCAATGGCCACTTGGCCCACTCGGTCACAGTCATCTGGCGGGTAGCGTCACGAAACGGAAAGTGCCGACCTCCATCTGCGTCCTCCACCACAGCTAGAACACGGGCATCAAGATCCGTGTCCCCGCCACTGGAGGTCTTCACGATGAAGGTCTGCTCGCCTTTCTTGCACGTGGCGAAACCCGAGCACACCACTCCGCAGTCAACGCCAAGGTCGCGCAACACAGCGCGGCCAGCTCCGTCAGACGAACCCACCTGGACCCACTTGTCGGGCGTGGGGTCGGGGAAGCTACCCGCGATCTCCACCCACTCAGTCGGAATCAGAGAACCCAAAGGCTGTACTCGGCCCTCCCGTCTCCGACATGGATCGCGTATCTTCTCGCCGTAGTCCTCGCCCGTCACGAACTCCAGGGCGTCCAAGAACTGCCTCGCGTCGAGCTGCCACTGGCGCCCGTAGATCTGAGGATTCCCCCGAGGCAGCCGAGCGCCCATGCCGAGGGCGCGGTTGGGCTGGCCCGTCGCGTCGCAAGAAACCATCCCCGCCACCGCGGGGGGGAGCAGGCAGTGCGGGTTGAGATCCCCGTCTGGAGTGATAGCGTACCAGATCAGGACTCTCTGAACGGTGTCCTCGGGGGCCTCCTCGCCTGCGTATTCCTCGTGCTCCTCAGTCGTCACTGGAGCCACCAGAACTCGTGCTTGCCAAGGCTCGTTGGCGCGCCACTGGACGAGGATGCGCTGGCCGCTCTTCAGCAAGGGGTTCCCGTCCGCCCCTGCGGCACCCGCGGCTGCAGCCATGGATGCCGTAGCCGACGAACGCACCCAGCCAGAACGTCAGCGCGAAGGCGAAGCGAAGCGAGCCCGCGAACTGCGCGGCCACCAGGCACGCACTCGCCTGCGATGAGACCCAGCTCAGGTCTGGCAGCAGGAGGGAGGCGCCCGCGCCCAGCCCGCGGGCGAAAGCAAAGGACATGGGCCGCCCTGAATTGGTGCACTTGAGAACGGCATGGACCCAGACGGCCACGGCGAGACAGGCTGACCAACAGGATGAGCGAACACATCGGACAATATACATTTACGTATGTGTATTCATATATACACATGCTAGAACCACGCTTGCGCTTCGCGCGCTTGGGTTCCAATGGAATTTCCAACTAGTTGCGACGCACAGTATATGGTGGTTGCGAACCTCATTGAAGCTCGCCCTCGCTCTAGTGGACGTGCTCGTCGTCGTCCCTGTTTTGTTCCTCATGTTCCTCATCCTTTTCCTCCTCCAATTCCTCCTCTTCCTCCTCTTCCTCCTCTTGCTCCTCCTCGTCCTCCTCCTCCTCCTCCTCCTCTTCCTCCTCCTCCTCTTCCTTCTCCTCCTCTTGCTTCTCCTCCTCCTCCTCCTCCGCCTCCTCCTCGTCCTTCTCCTCCTCTTCCTCCTCCTCCTCCTCCTCCTCATCCTCCTCCTCCTCCTCCTCATCATCATCATCATCATCATCATCAGCAGCAGCATCAGCATCATCACCATCATCGCCACCATCATCATCAGCAGCAGCATCATAATCACCATCATCACCATTACGATCACCATTATCATCATCACATCATCATCACATCATCATCACCACCATCATCATCAGCAGCATCATCATGATCATCACGCTTGGCCCCTGTCTGACACTGAAACCTGGTCCCCCGGGCCCCTGGACCTTACCCTTCATGGGGGCGCATGCTGACCAGCATCTCGAAGCGAATCCTGGCGCGGCGACACTTAGGAAGAGCTGCGGTATGATCTTACCGTCGTCGTCATCGTCATCGTCATCGCCATCGTGAGTTTACGTGCTAGGGAGAGGCGTTTCGGACCATTTGAAATGGGGGTTGGTGGACATCCCCATCGTCATCAGCATCATCATCATCGCCGTCACCATCATGAACATAATTATCAGAATCGCCATCGCCATCGCCATGATCATCGCGGTTGTACGTCATGTGAATGATGAGCATCATCGATATCGCCACCATCATGTTCTAGTCGTCATTATTTGTATCATAGTCATGATCGAGGTCGTCTTCATCGCCCTCTTCATAATACTCGCCATCGTCATCGCCCTCGCCATCGCCTTCGCCATCGTCATCGTGAGTTCACGTGCTCTGGAAAAAAGGCATTCCTGGAGCACGTGAAATGGGGTTTGGCGGGCACGTCCATCATAATCATCATCACCATCATCATCGGCATCACCTTCATGACCAAAATCATCACCATCGTCATCGTCATCGCCACAAAGGTATAAATCATCTTCGTCCGGCATGGAGCTGTCGCGGGCCACCATGGGGGGTTCTGGGCGCGATTGGGTTTTTCACAGGGGGTCATGGGAGTGGAAGCTGTCTTGGGAGCCTCGCGGGGCCCTCTTGGGCAGTCGCGGGGTGCTCTCGGGTCGTCTCGGGGCCCTCTTCGGCCGTCTTGAGGCGCCCTTGGGAAGGTTGCACGGGGCTTTCGGGGATCTCCGAAGCAACCTAGGTGTTTTAGAGGCTGTCCTGGGCGTCCCGGGTCGTCACTTTGGTGAGGGGAGGCCTCTCTGGACCACGTTGGAAATGGAAGCCACAACGAAACCTCCCTGCCCTCTCCAAAACCGTCCACGTAGACGACGACGACGACGACGACGACGACGACGGCGCCGACGGCGCCGACAGCGCCGACGGCGCCGACGGCGCCGCGGCGCTGGGACGGAGGGGGGAGCGGGGACGGGAGGATTAGAGGGTTGACGGGACAAGGGAAGTGGGGGAGGGGGGAGAGGGACGGGGGAATGAGGGGCGGCGACAGGAGGAGCGGAGGAGAATTGACCGGGGCAAGAAATTGTTGTTGTTCTTCTGTTCCCTCGGAGCTCGGGGCGAAGAGCATGTAGAAACCTCAGCGCGCCTGCGGGCCCGGTGCCCCTGACCCGACCATCGCGAGGGAGAGCAGCAAAACCCTGAACAGCCCGCGGGGCGCGTTGCACAGCACCAGCGCGGACCAGGCACACAAATGCGCCACCCTGGGCGCTCCGAGAGAGACCCAGGGGCGCCTCTTGTGCCGTTTCCGGGCGTCGGGCAGCGGAAGAGGCGAACACACGAAAATCCTTGAAAAACCGTGGGGAATCAATGATGTTCGCCCCTGGAGCCTCTCTTGGGGATGAGCTTGAAGCCCTCTTGGGGCGCCTCGGAGGCTGCCTGAGCCCGCATCGGAGCAATGATGGGCGTGCTGGGGCCTTTTTTGGGCCCTGAGGGCCTCGTTGATTTGAGCTTATTTGGGAGGCCGCCTGGAGCCCACTGGGGCGATTTCAGGCGCCTCTTGGGCCGTCTTGGCGCCCTCTCCGGGTGTCTTGGGACCTTCTTTGGAGCCTCTTGTGCCGTCTCCGGGCGTCGGGCAGCGGAGCAGGCGAGCACACGAAAATCCTTGAAAAACCATAGGAAATCTATGAGTTTCGCCCCTGGAGCCTCTCCTGTGGATCAGCTGAAGCTTTCTTGGAGCGTCGTGGCGGCCACGTGAGCGGTTTCGAAGCAAGCAGTGGTCGGCGTGCTGGGAGCGCTGTGGGGCTTGCTGGCCCCCTTGAAGCCCCCTTTGGTGCCCTCCAGGCCCCCTGGAAGGCACTTTTGGAGCGCGATAGCCCGCTGGGCTCCCCATGCGAACCAGAGGCATCGATTTTGGCCCTCCCGGGGGCCCTCTTGCGCCGTCTTGGGGCCCCCTCCGGCGCCTCGTGGGCAATCTTGGACTCCGCTAGTATCGGAAAAGCAACCATGATAAAAAATCGTTTTCCGAAACGGATGAAGCGATTGTGGCCTCCTGGGGCCTTCTTGGGAGGCGTCTTGGGTCTGCTCGAGGCCATCTTGGGGCGTTTCGGAACGCTCTTGGGCCTCTGTCGGGGCGTCCTAGAAGTCTCTTGGGCGATCTCTGGAAGCTATCCTGGGCGCTCTTGGAGCGCTCTCGGGCGGCCCGGGAACCTCGGGGACCCGAACCGCCTGCCGGGAAGGCACAATAATGTACAAATGAGGTGCCCGCCTGGAGCCCAGGGGCCGGAATCTCCCATGTATGTATAGATTACAGCATAAAAAGTTGTTTGATGTTTTTAGAAGAATCCATCATCAACAACAACAACAAACAAACAAACAACCAACCAACCAACCAAACAAACAAACAAACAAACAACAAACAAATAAAAACACAGCGAAAGCAACAACAAAAACAACAACAACACAACAACAACAACAACAACAACAACAACAACAACAACAACAACAACAACAACAACAACAACAACAACAGCATCAGCAACAGCAACAGCAACAGCAACAGCAACAGCAACAACAACAACAACCACAACAACAGCAGCAACAACAACAATCAGTATAAGACTGTTCGCTCTGATTTGCCCGTGTGTCTTTCAGAACGATTTCCCCACACCCTCGATACCCGCCCTGTTCGTCTTCGATCACACCCCCTTTGGGGGGATCATTTCTCTTTGCCGGGGGCGGCGGGCTTAGACAGGCGGGCAAACATGAACGGGCGGACAATCCTTCGTGGGCGTACATGTGCCCGCCTTTGGAATTGGTGTGGGCCCTGCAAAAAGAAGAGGACGAGAACGAGGGAGAGCGGGAGGAAAGGAGGGGGAGGGACGAAGGAAGAGGGAAAACGCCAGGAGAGAAGGAGCGAAGAGCGGGCGGGTGATTAGAGGCAGAGAGAGAGAGAGAGAATGACAGGTAAGAGAGGTATAGAGAAAGGGGGGAGAGAGAGAGAGAGAGAGAAAGAAAGAAAGAAAGAAAGAGGGAGGGAGGAGGCAGGAGAGGGGAGGGAGAAGGGAGGAGGGAGAGGAGGGAGAGGGGATAGGGCAGAGAGGCATAAGGATGAGGGAAGAGAGGAGGGAGAGAGAAGGGAGGAGAGGAGGGAGGAGGGAGAGGGAGGAGGAGCAGGAAGGTAAGAGCGTGAAGGTTCGAGGAAGTCCTAGGCGAAAGCGTCGTTCCTGAAGGAATTCTCGGGCGGGAGCCCACGACGGGCGGGCGATCCCCTGACGGGCGGGTCGGGCGGGTGGGACATTCAAGCGGGATGCCTGAGTATGGCGAGAGCGCGATTCCTACGTAAATTGTGACGGCGTCCTTGGCGCAGCGTGTTTCCTGAGCGTCGAAAACGCGATGTCTGAATGGATTGCATGGAAGTCACAGGCGAGAGCGCAATTCCTGCATAAAATGTGAGGGGTTCTCTGGCGGGAGCGGGGGTCTTGATTAGTCTTGATTCAATTGCGAGGGTGTCTCAAGCGGGAGCGCTGTTCCTGAGTAAATTGTGAAGAAGTTTCAGATGGTAGCGGGGGCCCTGACTACATTGCGAGGAAGTCACAAGCAGGAGCACCAATCCTGAGTAAATTGTGAAGAATTCTCAGGCGGGAGCGGGTGTCCTGAGCAAATTTGGAGGAAGTCTCCGGCGGGAGCCGTTGTTGTTGTAATCTGGGGGGCCAGGGGCGCAGTCTGAGCATCAAGACTTGCCCTGTCAAAAACAGGGTGCAAGCGTCGAAGGATACACTTTGATTGAGAAAAAAACAGTATGCACAGGTGATGGGAGATCAACAATAACTATTCTTCAAAAATGATAGTTCAACAACAACAACAACAACAACAACAACAACAACAACAACAACAACAACAACAACAACAACAACAAAGTACGAACCCGCGAGCCCTGCTCCTTCCTCCCAAGATACGAACCCTGCCTGCAAACCCCGTGGACCTAATTCGTTGCCCCCCCAAAAGAACAAAGAACCCAGCCGGAAAAAAAGGGAAAAGAAACCTTCGAAATTCCTTCAGAATCCTGAAGGCAACCAACCCAGTCCAGGGAGCTGAAACCATGTGCGCGCTGGCGCGCCTAAGATTCCCTAGGAATCCCAAGGAATCCCCCGGAATCCTTAGGGAATCCTATGACTCCTCAGGAATCCCTCGAAATTCATAGGAATCCCTAGGAGACCCTAAGAATCCGAGGAATCCGCACGGAATCCATAGAAATCTAAAGGGATCCATCGGAATCCCTAGGGAATCCATAGGAATCCGAAGGAATCCATAGGGATCCCCCGGGAATCCTAGGAATCTTAGGGAATCCTAGGAATCCGAAGGAATCCATAGGAATCCATAGAGAATCCTAAGAATCCTGGGGAATCAAAAAGAATCCCTAGGGACTCCTAGGAATCCGGAAGAATCCTAGGGATCCCAGGGAATCCTAAGAATCCTACGAATCCTAAACAATACTAAGAATCCTTAGGAATCCCTGCGGAATCCTAGGAATTCCTACAGAATCCCAGGAACGCCTACGGAATCCTAGGAATCCTGGGAATCCCTACGCGAATCCCTACGTCCTTAAGGAAGCATAGGAATCCCTAGGAAATCCTAAGAATCCCTAGGGAATCCGAGGAATCCCTAGGGAATCTTGGGAGTCCCTAGGGAATCCGAGACATCATTAAGGGATCCTAGGATTCTTTCGAAGCAACCCACGCATTCCAGCGAGCTGAAACCATGTGCACGCTAGCGCGCCGATCTCACAGCTCCACACTCGTATGGAATCCGAGGATTCCCTAGGGATTCCTAGGAATTCCTAGGGAAGCCAAGGAATTCCCATGGAATCCTAACACTCCCTAAGGAATCCGATTAGCCCTGAGGAATCCTAAGAACCCCTAGGAATCTTAAGAATCCCTATTTAAGAATCCCTATGGAATCTCTCAGGATTCCATAGTGATCCTATAGGATCCCCATGGAAACCCAAAGGATCCTCATGGAATCCCATAGGACCCCAGTGGAAACCGACAGGATCCTTATGTAATCCTATAGGATCATTATGGAATCCTATAGCACCCCTATGGAGTCCCATTGCATCCCTATGAAATCGCATAGGACCCGCATCCTACAAGACCCCTATGGAATCCTATAGAACCCGATGGAAACCGGTAAGATCCCTAGAGGGAGTCCTTTGGGATCGCAATGGAATCCTGTAGGTTCCCTACGGGACCCTATAGCACCCCCATGGAATCCTATAGGATCCTTCTGAAATCGTACAGGATCCCTATGTGATCCCATAGGAGCCCCATGGCATCCGATAGGATCCCTATGGAATCCCATAGGAGCGCCGCCGCGGGCGGGGACGGTTCTTTCAGTTCTTTGGGGGGGGGCAAAGGACCACGCGACGGGGTGCACATGTAGGGTTCCTTCGAACAACAGCAGCAGCAACAACAACCAACAATCAAAAAAAACATCCACAACAACAACAACAACAACAACAACAACAACAACAACAACAACAACAACAACAGCAGCAGCAGCAGCAGCAACAGCAACAACAACAACAACAACAACAACAACAACAACCACAAGCACAAGCACAAGCACCACAACAACAGCCACAACCACAGCAACAGTAACAATAATAGCAACATCAGCAACAACAACAACACCACAAACAACAATAACAACAACCACACCCACAACCATAACAACCACAACGCCAACGCCAACACCAACGCCAACACCAACACCAGCCCCAACGACAACAACAATCATTTAAAGACTGTTCGCTCCTATCTGCTCACGTGCTAATCAATACGTGTATCCCAAATCCTCAGTACCCGCCCTCGTCGTCTTCGATCGTACCCCCTTGGGGGTATATCTGTCTTACCTGCCACGTGTATTTGTGCAGCCCCTAAAGCAAGGGAAGAGAGGACGGGTGGAAGTAGGAGGGAGAATAATGGAGCACGAGAGAAAGTAGCAAAATGGGGGCAGGGAGCAGAAAACAAGTAGTAGAACCAGACGGGCAGATCGGGTGGGCAGACCCATAGCGGGCAGGTCGGGAAGGCGGGCCCGGGCGACGAGGTCGAGCAGGCGGGTTGCTGAAGCGTGGGTCCTGCATGAATCGCAAGGAAGTCTCGAGCGATAGCGCGATTCCTAAATAAATCGTGAGGAAAGCCAGCGTGGGCCACGAAGGGCATAAAATCCGAGGCCACAGGGGGCCACGAAGGACAGCGAGGGGGCCGCGAAGGGCGACAGCGGAGCCACGAAGGGCATGCATATGGGGCCACGACGGGCGCGAGCGAGCGGGGGCCACGAAGGGCCTTCGTATACGGGGCCACAAATGGCGACAGCGGGGCCACTGAGGGCAGCAAAGGGGCCACGAAGGGCAGCGAGGGGGCCACGAAGGGCGACAGCGGGGCCACGAAGGGCATGCGTATGGGGCCACGACGGGCGCGTGCGAGCGGGGGCCACGAAGGGCATATAATGCGGGGCCACAAAGGGCAGCGACGGAGCCACAAAGGGCAGCGAGCGAAGGCGACCGCGGAACCAGTACGGGCAGCGAGGGGCATCGAAGGCGGGCGAAGGGCAGCGAGCGGCGACTGCAGTCATTAACGGGCTGGTCGGGCGGGAAGGCCCCGACGGGCGGGTCGAGCGGGCGGGTCGTTGAAGCGTGAGTCCTGCTTGAAACGCCAGACAAGATGTAGCGAGAGCGCGATTCCTGAGTGTCGAGGACCGGCATCTGAATAAATTACGCGGAAATATCTAGCGAAGCGGTTCGGTGGTCAGTTCGAGGAAGTCCCAAACGAGAACGCGATTCTGCAGTAAATTATCAGGACATATCAAGCGGGAGCCGCGATTCGGTGGCAAATTGCCAGGAAGTCCCAAGCGAGAGCGCGACTCTTCAATAAATTGTGAAGAAATATCAGGCGGGAGCCGCTGTTGTTGTAAACCATGGGCCAGCGACACAATTTGAGCCTCAAGATTTTCCCTGTTAAAAACAGGGTGCGAGCCCTGGAAGGGGCATTACAATCGAAAAAATACAGTGTGCACCAGGCGGGGGGGATCAACAATATTTATTCTTCAGAAATGAGAGTTCAACAGCAACAGCAACAGCAACAACAACAGCAGCAGCAACAACAACAAACCACCCACGTCGCCACGAAGCGGGACTGAAAAGTCCGCTCGGAGATGGAGATCTGAAGGCTCCTGCTCGGGGGTACACCATGGCCGCTCTTCCGAGCCCATGTCTGGCCGAGGGCGACGGGAACCCTCCCTGACGCCCGAAACAAATATCGAGGACGACGACCCCGACCGCTGAGTCGGCGGTCGGCGTCGTCGCTTTCGATAACTTGGTGATGTTTCGTCGGTCTGCGGCGCCGCCCGACGAAACATCACAAGCGGCGTCCAAGGCATTGAAAAATTTGCGCGTGCCGCCGAGCCTCGATGCCGTTGATGACGATGACGCCTCTGGGCCGGCCCCACGGAAGGTCTTCCTTCTCCTCCTCCTCCTCCTCCTCCTCCTCCTCCTCAAACCTTCTCCTCCGCCGCCGCCTCACCCTCCGCTCGGGAGAAACCCGCCCCTTTTCCAGCGGATTTGGGTTGGTGCCTGCCTGGTAACGTTCGACCTGCGAGGTGACCCTCGATCGTTTCCTCAAGGCGGCTCTTGCTCCCGGTTCCTGCGCGTGCACCCTGCCGCTGGAAGGGAGTTGGTCAACAGGCGCGTGGTCCCTGATTGCTCGGACGGAAACTTGATTGCCTACCTACGCTCTGCCTAGAAGGGTTCTTACTTTATATGCTTGAAGGGCCAGGCAGTGTTGCCCGCCCCGGGCGGTTCCCCCGGCATCCGCCCCGCAGTTCCCCCAGTCCCCTGGGAGCTTTAGCTTTAGCTTTAGCTTTAGCTGTAGCTTTAGCTTTAGTTTTAGCTGTAGCTTAGCTTTAGCTTAGCTTTAGCTTAGATGTAGCTTAGATGTAGCTTACTTAGCTTTAGCTTAGCTTTAGCTTAGCTTTAGCTTGGCTGTAGCTTAGCTGTAGCTTAGCTGTAGCTTAGCTTTAGCTTAGCGTTAGTTTAGCTGTATCTTAGCTTTAGATTTAGCTTGGCTTAGCTTTAGCTTAGCGTTAGCTTAGATTTAGCTTAGCTTTAGCTTAGCGTTAGCTTAGTTTTAGCTTAGCTTTAGCTTAGCTTTAGCTTAGCTTTAGCTTAGCTTTAGCTTAACGTCAGTTTAGCTCCAGCTTAGCTTCAGCTTAGATTTAGCTCAGATTTAGCTTAGATTTAGTTTAGATTTAGCCTAGTTTCAGCTTGGTTTTAGCCTAGATGCAGCTTAGCTTTAGCTTATATTCGGCTTAGTGTTAGCTTAGCTTTCGCTTAGCTTTAGCTTAGCTTTACTGTTACTACTAATGCTGCTTTCCTAGGGGTTCCAACTCCTAGGTAGGGTCGCACTGGGATAATTTGGGCAATGATCTTACTTCAGACGCGCGCATGGCCAATGTAGCCAAGAAGGGCGAGCCTGACGAAGTGCGGCGCACAAAAGTCTGTCGTGGATGTGAAACTGTGGCCTCCATCTGGAAAAGGCTGCGGCCCCACTTGACCTCGGGACACCCTCTTGGATTTCCCCTCCCCTTTGGGCCCGCGACATTTTGACCCCTTTCCAGGGCCTCCCGGGCATCCCTCCCGCCGCTCAAAACAGCACTGGAGGCCACCAGAAAGGGACCAGTGCGGCCTGACAGAGCCGAAGATACCCGAAGATTGTTTCAAGACGGCTCAAGAGGCCCCGAGTACGTCCTAAGAATGCTCCACGATGCGCCCCGAGAGGTACCCAGGAGGCCAAACATTGTTCCTTGTCTGAAGGAAAACTTATATGTATGCGCATATGCGCACGCTGGGTCTTCACAGCGTCGCCCGCGACGCCCGGAAGATCACCCCAAGACGGCCCAAGAGGGCCCGGCCACAGAGAGCCGCGAATCAGTCCAAATGGCACTCAAAACGGCCCACGAGGGCCCCAAGAGGACCCCGAGAGGGGGAACTACTCCAACTGACATGTCGAGCCCTCCGCTCCCAGTGGCCCCCTGGGGTCGCTCGCAGGTCTTCCTCAAGAGGCCCTCAAGGGCACCAAAAGAGGCCCCAGGAGGCCGCCAAACGGCCCCCAAGACGCCTCAAGAAACTTCAATAGTAGCTCCACGAGGCGCCGAGAAGCATGCCAACTGACCCCTAACTATAGGTATCCATGAATCCTCTGGCCAAAAGCTCGGGCACAGTAGCAGTATGGGCCGAATGTCAAGGATAAGCAAACAATTGGCTTGGCGACGGACCCATCCCTGCGCAATCATGTGTAGCGCAAGACGCGGGCCTCTATTCATACACTGCGCGCTGCTCGGCAATACGGGAAGCGGGCTGCTGCGGAGCACGCGTGCACGGGTGCGCTCCTAGTGTTTTGCCTGGATATTCATAATCCCTGCAAGATGTCCCGATGATGTATCATGGTAATTGGGCTCCGCAGATGACATGGGTAAGAAAAGATATTGCCGTCAAGCATACACTAAGGTAACGCTGAAGGGAGAAAGCCGGCCCGCCGGCCGACGATCTCGCGCGCGCCGCAGGCTCGCTCCTTTTCCGCTTTCCTAGAGCAAGAATTTATAGCTGCGGGAGCCGAGCAAGTCAGTCCAGCAGGCGGACAGCGCGTGCAAGGAGAGAGAGCAGGCAAGGCAAACGAATGGTGGCGCGGAGGGGGGGCATCGACTCCCCCCGCGCCGGGATCCGTAGAGCCGCCCCGACCCCCAACCCACCTGGCCTGTACATACGCACAGCCACCGGAACGAACCCAAAAAAAACAGTTTACCGCTCGAAGGTGGTTGCCAGGGGGCGGAAGGCCGAAGAAGCCCGACATCCCCCGCCTGAGCAAATATTTCCAGATCAGGCCTCAATGCCCACGCACACCTGGTGCACCCGCTCCACGAAGTAGCACTGACCAGCATCGACTTTGCCGCACAGGTTCCATTGCGCACCACCACCTTCTCCATCGACCTCTCCACTCTCGAAAGTCATCCCAGGGATCGCTGTTGGTCCAGCACCACTGGTTCGGGTCCCTGGAGGAGCTGTCCTCTCTTCTGCTCGAACTCCAGCCACTTGGCTCACTCTTGCCCTGGCCCTTCTCCGACGGTCTCGCCTTGGGCGACGGCGGCGGGGGAGGCGCCGGCAACGTACTTGGCGTCCCAGAGTCGCGCTGGAACTTGTCGCTGTACTCATCCAGACTTAACCATTGCCATGTTTTGCGATGGCCAGTGACTTGATGATGCCGAGATGCACGTAGTATTCTCGAACATCTCCATTCTCGGTCTTGTCTCCGCAGTCGACGGTCGAGTCGCGCACGCCGCCCATGGCCGGCCAGGGGCCATCGCCATCGCGCGCGCGGCCGCCAACCGGCTCGACAGCCAGTCTTTGTGGGATGGGTTCCTCAGTCCAGGATTCATCCGCCCGCGACCGAATCCTGTCAGAATCGACCCAGCCAGCATTGGTGCCTGACGCGGCTGAGCCAGCAGACACAGGAGCATAGGGAGCGGCCCGACGGGATTGCCATCCACGCTGGAACCTCGGCCGCGATGCCGGGCGAGAGCATTGCTGAGTTCGCTGCCCCGAGGCGGCGGTGCCGCTCGGGGCAATGATTTCAGCGACTGGGGCTACAGCGTCTGCTGGCGCCTCGGCTGGGACTGTCTCTGCAGGGGGAGTTGGCCGTGCCACTCTCCTCCTTTTTCTGATCAAGGCAACTGGTGATCCCAATAGGGCCATCAGCATTGACGACCCCAAAAAGGCTGCTAGCGAGGCAAATCTCGACGCTAAATTGGGGCTCCGTAGACGTGTGACTAAAGACCATATTGAATGCCTGAGCAATTCCGTCTTGCGGTCTCGGATACTTCATTTCCTAATCCGCTGGTCCAATAATGAAGCAAATCAAATGTCTCTACAGCAGCTCGGATCCGACAATCCAGAGCATAAGCATATTGCAAAATTTGGGCGGACTGCGGATTGCGCTGCACCTCGTATGATCCCCGCGGACATGAATCAAGATATGACCTCTCGTAGAGCTAACAGAACGCGCCCCCATCTTCCATGGGTGGGGATGCGATCAAACGGTTGTTTCCAAATTCGATCCACAAATTCAAATAGTCCCGGTGGTACGTCATGGATAATGTCGGTGCCCAACGGGCTCGTATTTGGGGCAATCGATTAGTATTCAAGAACAAATGGTGCTGCAGTTCTGACAACACCTGGCCTCTCACAGGTTTCATTGTTGTAATTATGACCGCACACGCAACCAACATTGAAAGTCTGTCAAGCCCAAAAGGCGACGATCTATTCGGAATAAGCAATGAATGTCGCTGTGCGGTATGGGTATTCCATGTGCCATCCGACATCTTAGCCTTCTCGTCACGTTCCGAGACTACTTCATCACTGCGGCTTGGCCGATGATAAAGTTCAGCAGCGACTCGGATATCTATGTCCCCTACCTGGGTCGATGCAGATGCTCGGTTCGCGGCTTCCGAAGTATCCGTCAACACTCGAACGGAGGGAATGACACATCCTCTTTCCTCCATCTCTCGTTCCCACTGGTCCCAGCCCGTCTCTGGTCGGATTCGGTCTGCACTAACATGTCCCCGATCGAAAACGGCAAGTGCAGAGCATCTCATAGGGCGAGCATATTGGTCCAGATCTGGCGTCCAAGTCAATGGCTACCACTGGGCAGCCATGGGGCGAGCATCCCCATGCTTGTGCTCTAGCCAGTCAATGAACCTGAGCTTGAGGGGTTCAAGATACTGAAAGTATGGCTCGTGACGCGCCGGCGGCTGTGCCGAGACGCTGTCAGGTCGCCAGGAAGGAAAGGTCCCTGGTTGCGAATTCACGCATGTGCCGCCAGCCAAAGCAGTCTTGAAACGCATGCGTTCATCATTAACCCATTTGCGCTGGCGCTATTCGGCCTTGCTCAAATTACCCAAAGCAACAGCAGAGCTCTTGCTCATTGCTCCTAGCCTGTTGGAAATTATCTTAGATCGATTATCTCCTCTGGGGTGGCATCAAGGTGTGGTTTCAATCATAATCTCGTCCACGCAGCAGCTAATATTCATTTTCTCCCAGCGATTGTAAGTAATTCGCTCTGGCGCATGCTTTGTACCTGACACTGGTCAGGCGATGTAAACAGTATCCAAAACCAGCCCTCGCGGCATGGCATTGAGCGCAAATGTACCTCCCATCGTCAGTCCACATTCTCCGCATGATGAGGGCCTTTTCCCCTTCTGACAAAGCACTTTGCCCGGTATCGACCACTTGTTCATCGGAGAAGACCCACGTTCTGATGGTATCCGACGAGAAAGCAACCTCCCACGCAGACCACTCTTGTGATAATACCAAAGTCAACATCACCTGTGGCACGGTGTTTCTGCCCACCTGTTCAACCACTTGCAGTTGTACGATACGCGAAATATCATTGAAAGGTGCTCGTCCCGTGGTCACTAGAGTTCCATCACGACAGATTCAATACCTAGGGCGAGTCACTACCCGTCAATTAAAGCCAACAGCACATTGCCAATTCCCATTGCGCGTCACATCAGTGCCCCAGAAAGACGGGGTGATTGATCGAGGCCAGGCACCCCGATTGGGGGGTCCACGGCCGGCAGGGGCATTGCCCTCAGCCTGATATACTCTGGCCGGTGGAGCCTCACCATCCTTCCGCTGGCTGAGCCAGTGAGGGACGTGTTCAGCAAATTCCGTTGGGAACTCTCGCCTCGTCGGTATCAGTCTGAGAAGTCCGTAGTCAGGTGCTTTGCGCACAAGCCGCTAAGCTTGTTCAGGAACTTAAAGATCCCTTCTCCCAGAGTTGACTTCGTTATAGTTTCTACGGATGTAATATGCAGCAGGTGCCCATGGCACCATGCCATCCCCAACTCGCAAGGAGCAGACATGCGCTCGATGCTGTAAACAAAACAAGAGTGTCCTTGGCACGCACGAAAGAACAATGGCATGGGCCAAGCAGCCCGTTCATCCCTATGGATGGTGATGACTGGACCCCGTGTTCCTTATCAGCGATGTGTCGCGTGAGGCATCTGGAGTCAAAAAGGACCGCCAGTGCTCAATTAGATGCGCTTGTTTCAGGATCTCAATGTCATCGGCCCTGACGCCCAGAACATCCATGTATCCTGGCGGCAGCGTTGTTAAATCGCGCAGCGCAAGGGCAATAGTGGCGTGTGTGACACCGTCGTTCGTCATCTTCTGAATGAGGTCACCTACGTACACCCACCCACCCGATGATCGGGCGCACTCTGCGCAATGTCTCGCCTTGTACACCGCGAGCTTGCCTATGAATTGCGCTTGGGAGTGCGTTCGGCGGCTGCAGCTTCTCCAGAAACCCGAGCTTCCCAGCGTGGCGGGTTTTCGGCCATGCTTCAACAGCCTTGCCTCCGCTTCCTCGGCTGCGCCGGTAGCGTCATTCGGCAGCACGAGGGGAACAAATGCATTGTAGACCTCCTTGAAAACGGAGTCTGGTCTGTCATACGAGTCAAACTCTGCTTTGAAACATCTGAGCGCTGGCTCAAAACTTTCTACCTGTAGCTCCCCAAGCAGCGCAAATATGGGGTCATGTGCTACGCGCGCATTCTCCTTGATCGCATTATAGGCACGCCCACGAACAGCTGCGATGCGCGGGGGCACTGGACCAACCCCGTGGGCTTCAGCGACCTGCTTTCGGATTTCATCGCTCGTTCCATCATAAAGCATTATCCCGCTGTTGTCGATCGAAATACAGGGGCCTTCCATCAATCGTCGATGTCGCGAGACTGACATTCCTAATTCGACCAGGAGGGTCGAGCTGATCAGGACGGAGATGTCTATGATCAAGCGTCGGCGGAAGAGTCACGCGCATAAACAAATTCGCGACTCCTGGGCTGCTATCAGCGCCCGCGTCTTCCGCGATGAGCAAGTAAGACTTCTCCCCAAGAAAGGGGATCATTAGTCGATTGTCCTGCGGTTCAGTGGGTCGCGCGTCACTTTCCCCCACTGGATTCGCCGAGGCGGGCCCTTCGTTGTCCCTGGTTGTACCGGCCAACGCCATAGGGTCAACAATCATTCCAGCATTTGTGACTTATGCAGTGGGAATGTACTGCGGATAGCGAATTTGTAGAAAGTGACGTAAAAAACTGATGAAAGGCAAAAAGTACTCAGAGGGTTCACCCCTCTTCTCCCCTCCTTGCTTTAGATAGCGAAGTGTCGAGGTCATCATGTCACCCCTCCAAAAAGTCGCCTCTTCAACAGTGAGCTCCCGAACGCTGTCAAGCTGAAGCCCGCAAGGGCGAGCTTGCCAGATCATTATCAGCTCGCTGCGTAGTGGCAAATGTGCTCGGCTCGATCGACGCCCAAAATATATGAATAAAAAATCAATGGCCAATGAAATAACCACTGACACAAGATCATTGTCAGGGAGATCCTTTGGAGGCAACAACAAATCAAAATCATACTTTGCCCCGTCTCCGCCACCCTCATCAAGCCTATATGGTTGGGACGGCGCTTCCGGCTCTCTCTCTCTCTCTCTCTCTCTTTTTCTCTCTCTCTCTCTCTCTCTCTCTCTCTCTCTCTCTCTCTCTCTCTCTCTCTCTCTCTCTCTCTCTCTCTCTCTCTCTCTCTCTCTCCTCTCTCCTTGGCATCTGATCGGAGTCACCTGGCCTGGCCGGTGCCTTCGGGGCAGGCCCAGGAGGGGGCGGAAGCGGCTTCGACGCATTGTCTGAAACGGATGGCCCCCAAGGATTCCTGCCCCCTGGCGGCGGCGCCGTAGGAGACGGGCCCCCCTCCTGAGAGTCGCCATCCGACTCAGCAGCCGCCATGCCCCCTGACCTTTAAGCGTCGGCGGCGCAGGGGGCCCGGCTGATTTGGAAGGCGGAGGCTTCGGCCCCTGAGGTTTACCAAAACGCGGTGGGGGCTTGGCTGCGCCAGAGGCGGACCAGCCAGCCGGCTGCGCCGGGGGCTTGGCCATGGCCTCCTCTTGGCCACGAGCCGGACGCTTCCTCATTTGCTCCGTCCAAGAACGGGCGTTCGAAAGCGATTTGCAACCTCTGCTCTCCCGGTAATCCCATACGTTCTCCGTCGAAGGATCATACTGGGGGTGCGGTGAAGCATTTTCCTGCCACTCGATTGGTGAAAGATCGGAGACCTATTGGCATTTTCCTGCCACTCGAGCTCTCTATTTGCTCCTCAACCGCTCAACAGTGAAATATGTGTCGGCTGCCTCGCCTTCTTCCAACAAGCGTCGCAAGATTGTCCAAGCGCCACGCCCATGCGCATGATGCGCAGCAGGGTGCCAATGATAAATACGCATCTTCACCATGACCACTTGATCGGTGTTGTTGGTGCAATGTTGTGTTGGACCACCATCATCAGCAACAGATTTCAAACAACTTCAAAATATGATTCCGCAGAGTTCCGATATCCATCGTGGAAGATCTCTTCCGCCATCGTGCACCGCAAGTGGGTCGAAGGGTTATCTTCTGGGCATGCAGAATAATATACCCCGAAGTTCGCTCTCTTCACGTTTTCCCCACTCTGGGTCGCAGGAAGAATTCGGCATCCTTCGAAAACGGAATGGGGCATCCCAACGGATGTTCCGTGGGACTGCCTAGTCCACTTGTTACCGGAAATCAACTCTGCCAGCTTGTCCCTTTTACTCGAAGAGGCAACGTCAATTGGACGCATTACTCCTTCTCTGCACGTTCCACAACTGCTGCTTTTTCCGACACGACGCGGTCAACAATCGCCCTCGGTTCCCGGGGCGCCGCGCGGTCACGTCGTGCAACGAAGAATTTTGGCCGATTTGGGATCACATATTCTGCCGACAGAACCGGTCGTTTCGCATTGTCTTGGAGCAATTGATCCGCCAAGCACACTTCGATGCAACGCACAACCGATCATGAGCTTCGCTACGCACGAATGTCTCATTACTCCTTACCTTTTCGCAGTAACTCGTCGTAGTCTTCTCCAGGTCAACAGTCATCTTGCTGCGGGGGCGTGAGATGATTCCTGTAGATCCTCCATCAGCTCCTTCAGTCACTCCAATCGTCGACTGATGCGGCAATGTGACAGGCCATCTACGAACACCACCGGGCCCGAGAGGATGATATTTCTCATGTGTCTTGCTTAGGCCCGTCGATTTGCACGCTGGGCACTTCTCTTGCATTGCTTTCTCACAGTGTACCGCGGGAGAAACAGCGGTCAGTGCCCTAACAGCTTCCATTGAGCGTTCTCGATCGTTCGTTGAACCCTCGGCTGCGCCTGGTCCGACTCATGGCTCAGAGGGGGCGGCGAATCTAAGGGAGGGGGACAAACCTACCTCGCTTCTGACCGCCCTCGCTTCCATGAGATGCCAAACGACGCCAACTTGCAGCGTGTACTGGTCAAGCCGCTTGACGAGGAGGCGCATGGCATGGCTTGGTGTTGCGTGGAAGCGACAGCGGGGTAGGCAATTCACGCTCTGAGAATCAGCTGCATGTAACTGATTTTGCCAGCGCCTGCTGGCGCCAGATGCGGCCCTGTCTTGAGGAAAGGGCCTGGCGGCGGAACTGAAGCCAGTTACGTGCAACAGATGCCGCACTCCGAAACAAAAAACACCAAGGGCCCTGCTCCAGCAACGGCTGCAACTCCCTGCAGGTTCTACGCTAAATCTACGTCAAAAGAGAAGAAGCCCCACATGCCGCAAAGCTGGTTCCGGGCAGGCTGCGCGGTCCGGCGGAAGGGGACGAAGAGGGGGGAAGCAAGCAGACGACGACGAACGCCCACGCGGGGCCGGCGGGACGGGCGGGCGGCAAGAAAACGGGCCAGGCGGAAACAGCAGACAGGGAGCAAAAGCAAAGGAAAGGGAGGGAAGCAACGAGCAGAAGGAAGAGGAGGAGGAGGAGCAGCAGCAGCAGCAGCAGCCGCAGCAGCAGCAGCAGGGCCGGGCCAGGGGTCCGAAGGGAAAGACCACCCGCGACAAACCTGCAGACACTACGGCGGCGACAGGGAGGTCGGCGCGGGCGTCGGGAAAGGCGTCGGGGGGGGGGTCGCGGGCGTAGGGACGTCGGGAAGGGCGTCGGCGGGGTCGGCCGCGGGCGTCGGGAAAGGCGTCGGGAAGGGCGTCGGGAAGGGCGTCGGCGAGGGGGCGGGGCCTGACCGAACCCAGCACGCTGCGGCTTGGCGGGGAGGGAACCTCTGCGGTATCACCCACCGCCCCGCCGAGGGAGGGGCGGCCAGCAGCGCGGGGGGGCGCCGGCACACCATCCGCGAGAAGGCACGGGGGAGGCGCCCGCGCTGCCCGGCCAGGGCGGGGGGAGTGGGCAGGGGGCGTTAAGCAGCGACCGGCGGCGCGCACATGGCGTCCGCCGTGGAGGCCGCCGTGGCCGCGGCCAGGCGGGCCACAACCACTCCCGCCCCTCCAGACTGTGTCTGGAGGCGCCGCAACACCGCCCGCGCGTTCTCCCTCCGCAGGGAGACGGAGAGACGCCGGGCGTGTCGGTGCGCTGCCAGAGCGGCGTCTTCCCCCGCGGCGTCAGCCACCCGCTTGGCCAGGACCCCGAAGGCCCTGCGGCCCTGCGCGCCTCGCGGCCCCACCCGCCGCCATGGGCCTCCACGCCATGGGGGTGAAAGTGAAGCCCTGCTCCGCGCACAGCCGCGCGGTGCCCCGGCGCTGCCTCTTGAACTCCTCGCATCGCTCCGTCGGCGCGCTGGACGACGCGGCCGACGCGGCGAGGAGATCGGCGCTCAGCGCAACCCGGACGCGGCGGCAAAGTCTAAGGCGGCCGCCGCGCCGCTGCGCCACCTCGGCAGGTAGACGTCGGCGGGGCGGCGGCCGTTGTCGCCCGCCTGGGACCCGCCCTGCTCGCCCCCGGGGGTGGCCTCCCCGGCGGGGCGCGCGGGTAGCAGCCCCGGGCGCTCCAACTCAGCCCCGGCGTGACCAGCGGCCAGGGCGTCGAAGAAGGCCTGGTTGCGCAGGGCGTTGCGGCGCTTGGCCCCGTCGCCGCGGCAGGCGCAGACCAGGGCGCGGTCGCCGTAGACATCCATCACCTCGCCACAGGCTGGGCAAAAGCACTCCTCCTGCAAGAGCTGGACTCGCAGCCGCCTCTGCAGGCCGACCTGCATGAGACCGCGCGGGAAGGCGGTGCTGGTGGCCTCGCAGGGCGGCGCCTGGAGCCACGCGGCGGCACCCGGGGCCTGCGCCAGGGAGAGGCGCGCCTTGCCGGCCAGGCTGGCGCCCGCCAGGAGCCCTTCGAGCGTGGCGCTGTCCACCGCGTCGGAGATGGCTTTCTGGTTGCTGCGCTGGGCGTGGTCGAACACCGCCTCGTCGGCGTCCCGCGCGACTGCGTCGTGGGCCTGCACCGCGGCCGCCAGGCTACCTCCGTCGCGGTCAGCGCAGTTGGAGTAGCTGGGGTAGAGCCGCTTGTAGAGGTCTGTGCTTTTCGCTCGGGAAGCAACGTAGGCGGCGGCGTGCTGCGCGGCGGAGCGCAGGCCGAGCCCTCCCATGTCGAGCTTGAGCTGAGCCTGCTGCCAGGAGGCGTCGGAGGGAGAGCAGCCGCATAGCTGCCCCAGGCAAGCCAGGACAGCGTCGCCCATGGCCACCAAGGAGGCGGCGTGCGCGGTGGACGGCACCACGCGCGCGGAGTAGCCCAGCTTGCAGGAAGAAGCGCACTGCCGCAGGAGGCGCAGCGCGACCTGCGCGTTTTCGCGCGCCCCCAGAGCCTGAAGCAGAGCGGCGGCGTCAGCAACCCGCTGCCTCGCGTGCCCCGCGCAGAAGTCAGCGCCCCCTATTGGCGCGCCGAGCAGCTCAAAGCTGCGATCTGTGCGGAGGCGGAACCCCTCTCTGGGAAGCCGTCCAGAGACGCGTCGGAGGCGCCTCCGCCAATGGGGACAACCTCGCACTTGCCCGGGCCGGACTCAGCTGGAGGCCCACCGCGGCGAGCTCGGCCACGAGCAAGCGGAGGAGGCGAGCGACGGCCGGCGCGTCGCCCGCGAGGCAGCCATCGTCCAAGTAGAAGAAGCTCAGGTCGACGACACCGTCGGCGTCGTTGCGCAGCGCGCGCAGGGCGGCCTCGGCGGCGCGCTGGAGGGCAAGGGAAAACAGCAAAGGCCCTAGGGGGTCCCCCTGCTGCACCCCGCTCTCGGAGTCGACGGTCTTCTTGCCCAGGAAAAGACGGGCGGGAAAGGCACCAGTCGGCCCAGGGTGCCAGCGCGGGAAACTCTTCGTGGACAGCGCGGAGCAGGGCCCGCCGGTCCAGGGCGTTGAAGGCGTTGGACAAATCCAACTCCAGAACCCGCTGCATCGCTCGGACTTTGCACGGCTTTTCCGGCAGGGCTAGCAGTCGGAACCGCTCCAGTGAGGCGGAGCTCCAATTGGCCATCTTGCCTCGTCACGGGCTGTGCCCCCGAGATTCGCCATGCTGTCCGTCTGACAGACAGCGCGGGGGACCGAAAACGCGGTCGGGATTTGTCCCAGGCATCTAGTGCTTGCTGCATGAACAATGAGAACCTGTTTCCAGCGCGACGCATTTCCCGCCCTTCAGGAGGCATGCCAGGAATGCAAGGCAAGCTCCTCTCAATGAAGAAATGAACTTCCCTCCAACGTAAATATTTATCACACCCATTCTCTTTCGAAATATCCCCACTCTTGCGAGAACAAAGAATGCCGCGCTCCCTGTCCTGCCCCAGTCGCATTGACAGGAAATGCCCTGAGTGGGTCAGCGAAAAAAGTGTTCCCATTATCGAATTCGGAGTGCCGTTCTCGGTAGGGCACCAGTTTGTCCTATATGAGACGTGCTCCTCGCAGGTAGCTTCTATCATCGCAAACCTGCCTGCTCGCAGCTCGTTTTCGCAGACCCACCCCTGGGCGGCTGAGCCGCCAAAGGGTTGGCAGAAAAACCAAGCCGCAAGCCGTGCTGCGTTTATCAGATGATCAGCCATTAATTCACCCCCTTGAACCTCGACCATTGCACCGTATCTGTCCAATGTGTACCATTCATGCTTATTAACAAAATGATACGCGTCGCGCGGGGTGACGTAATTTCCGATACAGACGTGCGCCATCCAAAACCATTTCCGTTCCTGCAGCCTTGCACCGTTCAATGCGCTAGTTCATGCGTGCCCGCAGTAATGTGGCAACGTCATCCCATATGGCGCTCATTTTGAATGCGCCACTCTCCGATTGCCAACATCTATGGCCTCGACCGACGAAATATGATCTGCATGGCTCCCGTCTTGGAACGGTTCACCGCCTCGTCGATCATTCTCTCGGCTGTTTGAAAGAATGGCCCAAGCACTGCTATCAGCACCTGAGGCTCACCATTCTGCTTCGTTCCGGGAAGCCCCATGATGTTGCAATTGCTCCCATCAGAAATGTCGTTCATGGACCAGAATACGCATTGAATTGGCGCGTGTTGGCCCGGGATGAAACTACTCATGTGGTTGGAAACCTGCTTATTCCACAAATCCTGCTTCATCATGCAATGCAGAAGCGTTGGCCCACATACTCCGCATTGAATATCTGCGCCCGTTCTCTGAAGACTATTCCGCACGAACCACTGTGGACTCGAGGAACCGCCAAGCCTCATCTTGTGAATCGCTGAATTTACACGTCGAATCAGAAACAACATGAATGACAGCACCCCAAGATTTGTATCCTTTGGCAAACGCTTGTGCCAAAGCCCGGAAGAAATCCCGCGGGGGTCTGCCGGTCCGCACCATGGCGGACAGGTCCTCACCACTGTAGGGAATCCACCCATGGCCACGCACCTCTGCCAATTGTGTAAGGGCCTGACACATCTCCTGTTTACTAAGCCATGCCAACGACATGTGAAGGGAAGGGTCAACTATATCTGCGTACGCGTGACGATCTCTCTAATACAACGAGCCCATTCATCCGGCATTTCGCCGTCCTTCAGGGGCGCGGCTGAGCTGGCCCCTGTTTGCTCCCTGTGTTGCAGCACATTCCAGATACCACGGGCCAGATAGGGCGGATCGGACTCACCACCTTTTCCATCCGAACGAGGAGGTCCAGGTGGTCCCGGATCAGGAGGTCGGTCTCCGCCCCCACCGGCGTCTGGTGCATTGGGGTTATGTCCGTCGTTTCCGCCACTGGACCCGGATCCAGACCACGTTCCCCAACCCCCGGCTGTGCCGGCGTTGGGATAACAAGGGAAATTACCTCCGCTCGGGCCGCCACTTGCGGCACCAGAACTCGAGGAACCACCCCCCCACGGTGCGTCAAAGGGCGCATCTGGAATTGGAATGTCCAAAGGGATCACTTCCTCCTCAGCGCGCATGGGCGTCTCAATTTTGGCCACTTTCGCCCATCCGCTTCATTGGAGAATTAGCCTGCTGAAACAAAGCACTGTCTTCCCTCGAGAGCGGCTCTCCTCGCTCGGGCGACTGCGTCGCTGAGCGAAGTTTAGCTCTCTTGGTCTGGGGTTATCCATGCCCCTCGTTCCTATCATGACGTTTACTCAGAGCCTCCCCGGCTGGTGCTTGCGTGACCACATTTAGCTTCACTTTGGGCTCTCCTCTGACTACTGGGAGCGCAAAATCGGTTCCCCATTTATCAACAGCCGGGCTCCACGAAGGCCCATTCTTGGATAGCCCCCAAACGTTCATGAAGACAACTTGATCAGTGCGTCTGCCGATGGTTGCGATAGTGACAGAATGTCCTGCCCCTGCCGCGAAGGCGCGCTGAGCGGTCCCAAGAACTGGCCCAATGATTGCTCCCTGACCACAGAAACGCACAGGTTTGCTCTCTGGGTCTCCTGGAGGCCCAATGAGGAATCTACACCTTAGCGTGGTGCTCGGGTCAACATGCGACTGGAAATACTGCCATCCCTTGATTTGCGCCAAGTCTGGATGCGAACCATCAAAACTGCTTCTGAAACTACGCTGTGAGTCCCGCTTGAACGCCGCCCAGAAAACGGCCCACGGATCAGACATGTTATTGCACAATCGCTGAAATGCTGATTCATTGGCTGACTTCAACACTTCATTATTAAGTGCAATTGCGACATCACCCGTCCGAGAATACGTAAACAATTTGGGGCCATCGTAACCTGCAGTATCCACCATGCGCGAGGCATTTGCGGTACCTTTTCGCCACAAAGAAACTCTTTGTCATCATCTTCTGGTTCTAGATGGTACGTGCGTTTTAGTTCAACACCGGTCCACTCTTCTGTAATCACTCTTTCCTTGGGAAGACTCATCGCATTCGGCTCGCTATCTGAATGGCCCGTGACGATCAGCTCTGTAGCGTTCAAAACCCTCGGGCAGTGCTCCGAGGTGTACATACCTGGTACTGTAAGCTTCCCTGGCGGCTTTGACGCTTGGGAGCTAAAGATCTCAAAATTATCGACAACCCTGTTCGCAATGTTGGTCGGGTTGTTCGTGGGAAAATCGCATTTGAGGCACCTGTCATCACGAGTAAAAATATCATCACTGTCGCTTCTATCACGGCTGTCCCGGCAAGCCTTGCAACAATGATCCGAGCAATCTACATTATCGTTGCATTCTCTCGGCTGTGCCGTTATTCGTTCCTCTGCCTGTTCCTCGGGCGGCCCCCTGCCCCCCGCGGGGTTCGCCGTGGACTGTGTCCATTTGATCTCCGCGATGTATCTGCACCCGATCGTTTTGAACAGAGAGAACCATCTGTCCTTCGTCTTCATCTCAAGCGGTCGCACCGCCGAGAGAGCAAAAGTCTGTCGCCGCGAGCTGGGAAGTGGCCGGAAGGCTACAGATTGGCGCCCGCGGCCCGCGAGGGCGGAGCGGCTGCGGCTACGCGGCGGCCTACGGGGGGGCGCGGCCGATGGTGGCCCCGCCCCTGCCCGCGAAAGAGAACGGCAGCGGCGCATACCTCCTGATGAGAAGGGGGAAGATGGAGGGAGGAGTGCGATGCAGCACGCACAAGAACAACAACATGAATATGTTACGCAAGCTCGCCTGCGCAATATTCGGCAAGCCTGCAAATCCTCACCGCGCGCCTCCACGCGTGCGCGCGCGCCGTCGCACTTCAGCCCAAGGCCGTTGGTAACAATGCTAGATGTTGAAGCAATGGCCCACGGCTTCTTCATGCAAGTTCCTTTTCTATCCTTCAATCCATGCGCACATCCGCGCAACACTGTCTTATGCAACCCTTTCTCTCTCACAAGTGCTTTCACTTGAGGGCCCCTCCAATACCGACACCGACTGGGCCACTCAATACTAACTATACCCCCCGGATCATCGACAGCGCGTGCAATCTCTCTAAAACACCAAAAGAGATATCGAAAATCGGTTCGAAATCCTCGGAGCCTTCGAAGACATCTACACTCGCCTGCACGGAAATAGTGAGCTTCGTTACAAGATTGCCAGGGAGAACCTCCAGTGCACGGGATCGAACCAAAGCGAAATATGTTGTCCCTTGTTTTCTCCAATATTCAAGAGTGTTTTGTTTTGCCTTATTCAGTCCTCATATCCTCGCTTTCGGTGTATCGCATTACCCTACATGCGTTATCAACGAAGCTTCTTTTGGTTTACCTATCTTGCTACTTGGCCCACAGCAAGATTCAAATATTAAATACTTCTCCGTTCCATTTGTTTATGGCGAACGCTGGTTATTCCGCAAGTTGTGCGATCAAAGGCACCCGTTCATTATCATCCGACCTTGCTGCAGCCGCATCGGCAATTTCGCTGCAGTCATCTTCCTCAGGAGAATGTATTGGTGCACTTGAAGCGTCTGATTCACTGTAAGTTATCTCATACATAGCCATCGTCTCTTCACCTTCTCTCGATCTTCGAGGATGCTAGCTTATCCTTGAACCATCCTTGTCATCCTCGGAGGGTCTCTGGCTGTCAGCACGCCTGCCTGGCTGTGCAGGATGCTTCATGAGCTCCTTCTTTGATGGCTACCGCAGGGTCCGGTGAGCCTGTGCCTCAGCAGATGCGGCTGAGCCGTCTGTTGAGGTGGTTTTTAAGTTGGGCATGTCTTCGCGTCTTATAGGCACGGCAGTCACTGGCATTCCTGTGTTGGCTCTCTTCTTCTCATGCATCTTTTTGCTCTGCACTACACCCCTCGACGCACCGAAGGTTTCAGACCCATCCGCGGCGCGAGAACCCCCCCGGGTTTCAGGGGATGTCCGCCAGTGAACATCGATGCTAGATAGTCTTGATACTGGTTGACCTTCCCAAACTCAGGGGTCACTTTGTTAACAAGGTAGAGAACCTTAACCCATGCGAGAGGGTCAGTAAACGCTTCGCACCGTAATCGGCGGCTTCGTTCTGAGTGCGTTCATACGGGAAAGTAACGACTCCACGGGTAAACTGCTCAGAAATGGCGGCGGCATCTACACGGTGGGCGCGCGGAAGGTGCATCAATGTCATCGAACCTCCCGCCTGCATCGCCTTGCACACGGCTTGGTCATCCTCCATGAATGAGCATTCTACCTCTCGTTATAGCAGAATTTTCCACAACGACAGGGCCGGCAGTAACTCAGTGCGCAAGGTCAGATCTGCCGCAACAATTTCTGCCTCAAGCATGCTATGGGGCACACAGGTTGAGGCACACAGGTTTGTCGGCGAGAGGCCATACTCAGGTTAGCTCGCGTGCGGTGCCCAAAACAGCGGATGACTTGCACTCGCACTGCGATGCGTTCGTAGGTCACTGGCAAGGTCTGCATCGGAGCCCTGTGGGATCGAAACATACTCCGTTTCGTCGCCTTCCCACGACGTCATGTTATACGGGGTCGTTGACTTGATGTAGCATATCAAGCAACAAAAATCCATGTCCTGTTGTTCAGCCCATTTCGCGATGCAGCTGGCGGCGCGGAAAACGGCACGCAATAAATCACATCGGGCCATCCTCGCACCACAGAAGATCTGCATGAGAACTTTCGCAACGATAAGCTGAAGAACCCCGACTGTGTCGTTGGTTCCTCATCTGGACCGGGTCCGTTGCTAAGTCGGGGACCTCGACAGGCTTGTCTGGGGAACCTGTGTCAATTGGAATCCCGAGCGCGGCTGCTATGGCCTCTTCCGCAGGCCCCCCCCCCCCCCCCCCCCCCCCCCGCGAACCCCATGTCAATCCTCAAGATCAGTCAGCTCGGGGCCAAAAGGAATACCAGCAGCAGGATATGTAGCAGGGTCGGCAGCGGTCAATTGCGCATATAGTGTGACGCAGGATTCAGAGAACCCAGTCATATGGTACGCAATGGCTCTGACTGATCATTTTTGGCTGTCTAGGTTGGTATGGCTCAGTCGGCTGCGCCGCTGAGTCACCCCCCGATTCCTCGTCATCGCTCTCCACGGTTTGACCAGAGGTGGGCGTTTTCTTCACCTTCGGCGGCGAAGGATCAAGGGCGGCTGGTAGCTCACCGTGCCACTCAACGCATTGCGTGGACAGATGATGTTCACAGCCCAGATATCGCCCTACGTTAGTTGGTGGATCGATCTCAATGCCCTCGGGGCAACCGTCAGAGGCCTCTTGCAAGAGGCGCCTTCAATTTTCAATATTCCCTTTCGGCCCAACTAATTTGAAATCGCCGACATAACATATAAGGAACAAACGTAGCCCAGTATGAAGTTAGCAACTACGCCAAGGAGTGCATTGAATAAATCCTTCGGGAATCACGTGCCCCTCACAATGCTGTCCCAAATATCCGCCAGAGTCAGGATGTCCGTAGAGCGAGAGGATCAGAACATACAGGATTCCGCATGCCTCTCCAAGCGGACGGCCATTCATCCCTGAGGAGGAAAATCCACGTTGGAGCTCCCCCTAATTTGGACTGAGTGTAAGCCTGTTTGGCATCCGCCTGTTGAATGTCATTTCCCTCACATAGGCCTTGCTGGCCTGCGAGGTGGCCGGGCTGCTAGGAAGCTCCTGAAACAAAGCTACTTCTCGATTTTGGTCTCTAATGTCAGGTCCATCAAAGACAACACGACCTTTATACTTGCGGTCTTTGTGCCCGATAGAGAGTTCGGAGTTATCTGCGGTCGCTCGGCCTTCTCGTTGACGCCCGACTCATCCCAAATACCGATGCTTCTTAATCGACCCCATTCGGTTCCCAATGTTTTGCCAGCATCCTGGTCGCCCGCAACTTCGGCCTTAGACACGGGTCGTGCTACGGCAGCGGTACTCCCCTCAGCTGGTAATTCATACGTCTGCTCTATGATTCGAATATCATCAGTGAACAGATTGCATAGGTAGTTTGTGTCTAACGGTCCTTTTCTCACGACGCAGCAGCGGACATGATTCAGGCGACTGCAATGACATGCGGGGAACGCTACGTCGCGAAGCGGCGGCCGCCGGACTCGAAGTCAGGCTGTTCCCGTCGAGCCTGAAAGATTGTGGGAACGCGATGTCCTCTCCGACTGTGCCAGGAATGACGAAGGATCAACACGCACCCGCACCCATAGGGGAGACGGAATGAGCCATGGGCGCGCGTTGTCGGATAGGGGTCCCCGCTCGAACGGGGGCCTCCGCAGGGGTCCGACAACCCGCGCCCATACCCATAGCCAGTCCTTCTCCTTCCGACCTCCCTATGGGTATGGGTGCGCGTTGTTCGTTCGTCAAGGAAGAACCCCATCCCGCAGAATGGCCCCACCATGCCAAGTCTGTTTCCACCGTACTTCAGCGTCATCGGGGGCGCCCTGGTCACTTCCAGAGACTATATCAATGGAGCGTTCCGCTGCCGCTCCCGCGGGAGGCAGGAGGGCGCGCCAGTCTACGTCAGTTACCTCGGGCACAGACGCATATCCTTTCTTTCTTCGGCGGGTTTCAGCGCCAGGATGAACGTTGCCCTCTGGAGACTCAGTTTCTGCGTCGCTGCGTCGCGCGCCCTGGAGATCGACTGCGTCGACGCCAATATCGCGAAAAAGGGCAAAACAAGGCCCCGGGTCAACGACTCCGAAGAAACCTCTTTTCTCGAGTCGGATTTGCTCCACCGCCTGTCTCCGTCCTGCATGTCTCATGTTGAACCATCGACTTGGGCGAATCCCCGGATGGGTTGAACTGGGCAATTTCTTAAGCCATTGTGCTCCATGATGTGGGTCTGGGTCTGTGACCCAGACACGTGTCACGGGCACATACTTAGGATCGCAATACAAGGCGACCCTAAAGCTGCAAGTTGTCATTCTGCCTTTCAATGGCAGTTCTCCCGCCCATCCTTGCGAAGGCCCGCAACGATGCGTCGATCTTCGTAATATTCCATAGTGTCTAAGTTATGCGTAATTCGGGCGAGAAGTTGCCCTGGCCCGGACACTCTCGACCGCGGCCGTGCCACCGAGAAATTAGACTGGCGATCCATCCTGTACTCCGCATGTGCAAGACCGAGCTTTTGTCTCGTGTCATCATCGGGTCTAGAATCGCGCTGGGGGGCCCTACCGTCAGGCACCACAAGCAGGCCATCCACAAAAAATCCCCCCGGACCATCGTCGTCGGAGTCGCCCCCCTCTTGCGGCCTCGCCTCGTGCCGGAGGCGGTGGTTTTAAAGTGCTAGAATACCCTCCACGAACGACCGCGTCGCTTGCGATCCTGATCTGGTTCCCTGACCGGCTGGGCCGTCAGGGGCACCACTAGGAGGAATACGTACGTTTTTAATCGTCGTCTGTGCAATCTCAAATGCTTGACCCATAAGAAATTTGGGCTCTTGATCCGGTGCAGTACCGTCCTAAATATTGTTATAAACTTAATATGACTTCTCGATGATCGGGCGCATGCCAGCTGGTGTCCGCCCAGTCCCCATATTCAAACCCTCAAATTGTCGCAATGGCAACCACATAGCACATAGCTCTCTGGTCCAACCATGCCCCCCGCTTTGTGCACATAGCCTAGGTAAATCCCCGCGACAATCGCCCCGCCTACTTCGGCGATCCGAATTCGAGATTCGGGTGGGGGCACGAGGCGAATGAGGGAACCAAACGGAAGAAGCGGGGCGGTAAACTCATGTCCGCATCTGCGCTTCCACGATGACTCACCGTTTCCAGGTATCCTCGCGTTGTAGCAAAGACAAAAGTAGCGGACAGCATACGTCCAAAAAGGTGGGGGAAGGCCCGCTTGCATGAGCAGCGCGCGAGTCCCCATCTGAACAGCGCCATTGGGTCGTTCAGCGACAGCCATCAGCTTCTTGGCACCAGGGATGGCAGGGTCATGTGCAATCTGAAGTTCAACGCACGCCCTTGCAAGTTCTTTAACCCCGTCAGCAAAGCAGTAGTATAACTTTTCTCCTGGCGGATTTCTCGCGCACACCCTGCGCTGCCATAAAATATGTTGCCCGGCCGCGTAAAGTCACGCAGGCGGTCTCGTCGTGGAGCCCCCGCGATAGGTCATCCATCGCAAGCCAGTGATTCATGGTAGTCAGGTGTCCGAACGTTGTGGGATTCGCGCATGGTCGTGGTACCCTCAGCCCTGTATTTTGCGCTTCCCTTTGTTGGCACCGCGTGGCCTTCGCTCAATTGCACACCGAGCAATAAGGACTCTTAGGAGCATGAGTTAGCATGTGCGAGAGGGAGGCAGCGCTCTTTCTGAGTCGCTCCGTCGCAGAGACCGGCACCTCAAACTCGGCATCTTCTGGATCTAATTCGGGAAGTACGTCAGTATCGACGAAGTCACCCCTCCCGAACCCTCATTTGCATCCGCGCGTTGCCCAGGTGCGGCGGCTATGTTAGATGGACCCAGCCCGCGGCCTGCGCTGTAGGGCATGACCCCAGAGACCTCACACCAGCAAGGGTCCCCAAAAATAGTCGCACAACCCCCGGCTATGCCGTGGCGTGTCTTCTTACAACCAACGACTGTGTCGCGATTGGGGGCAGACGAAGAGTTCGCAAAACTCACGACGCCCGTCGGCGTTTTGCCCCACCCGCATTCACGAGCTGCGCGAGGCGAGTGGTAGAAACAAGCGACTGCATCCACAGTGTCTACAGCGGACGGACATGAGTGCTCGGCCGTTATCGGCCTTCCATCAGCGTAGCCATGGTTATCAATCACCCCATGTGCGTGCAGGTCTATTGTCACGCGACTCTGGATGGAGTGGGGCGGAGGACCTGCCGCAGCATCCACGTCATCCAGAAATGTCTCGGCGCCCGACGTCACGCAACACCACCGCGCGGGAGCGACAGGCTGTCCAGCGGCAGCCGCGCACATCCACTGACCCTGCTCCTCTCTGCCGGAGAGGGTCAAGTATGGTATCTTGCACTCAAAGATCAGGTCCACTCTGCGACCGTTGGGCAGAAGTAAGCAGGGTCGCTGACCTGCTGGCCAGGCGAAACTAAAGCCGTGATCCATGCACCGCCCTCCTACCGAGATCACAGCCGGTGTCTCCGGCATGACCAACGCTTCAAAACTGCCCACCCCTGAAGTTGGGGCATGCGACGCAAACTGAACCGAGGGCCCGCGAGGAACCGCCAGCAGCATTCAGGGTGGTCGATTCTTCCAATCGTATGATCATACCCATTGCTTCTGCAGCTCGAATGAAGTCTTCTGCGATGAGATGATGCCCACAGCCCGCGTCGACTATGAACCTGAGGGCGCCGAGGTGCAAAGGCGAACTCCCCCTGCACCCCGCAGCGGCTGAGCCACTCTGGGTGGCTCGCTCTTCTTCTTCGGACGCTAGCCAAAGGTGCCAAACTTCTTCGGCCGAATCAAATGCCCTGAGCTGCGCGTCACTTGAGGATGCTCTCCACTCGGATTGCATTCGTCTATACTCTTCCCTTGGGAATTTCCATCTGTTGTCAGCACTCGAAGGCGGCCCCCTTGGGCTGCGGCGACGCGCCTTCCTTCGAGCAATGGCCGGCTCAGTGGAGGGGCGAAACTTCACGCCATGCCCATGTCTCCCCGTCTTCGCAGGTCCGATGCAGCTTTTCCCGCGAGGTTCGCCAAAAAAGGGCGCGATAGCCTCCCTGGGGAGAGGGTGTAATTGAGCAAAGATCGCGACGAATTTCGCCCGCATCTCTCTGCGTTCGCGCTGCGCATCGGAAGCGGGAACGGCTTCCTCGGAAAAACGGTTAACATTATATAGACATGCATTGTCGGAGTCAATCGCAGTTGGTTGCCCCCTCGGAATTGCTAGGTAGGCCGCGTCATCCCTGAGCCAGTGGGGCCGCGCAGGCAAGCGTGACTCTACTGGCTGCGCCAGGGAGCACATGTCAGTCCTTCCGTCGTCGGCTGGGCCGATGGGACCATTGCAAACACATAGTCACAGAGCGAATGAGCATCAGCAAGAGAAGGGAGAGATACATGACGAACATCTCGGCGCTGGCCCATGGCACGCCAGTGCCCAGCCATCGTCGCAGATGATTGGGTGCGTTCTTCGCGGACCAGCAGTCTATGCCTCGTGAGCAAGCACTGGTCTCGGTGAACGTCATACATGGTCTATATTACCCTTTCCTTTGCCGTTGCTCCTGTTCCTTCCGCGGCCTTTGCTCGAGCCCCTACTTCTCGGGGTCTCGCTTTGCACGGCATCACCAGCGCTCGCAGCTGCAGAAACAGCTTGCCGAGAAGTTCTCTGGGATCCCAAAGACTTGCGAGCCGTGAGCTACGCTTCTTCGTATCTATGACGCTTGATTTTCTCGGAATCGGTCAAGCCTCTGCGTTGCTTATACCACCCACTCTGAGGGCCCTTGCAATTGCGGGGGTCTCGCGACCACGCATTGCACGCCATCTTGCTTTGACGCTCTAGCGAGGCTTCCGACTGGCCCCTCGTCCGCGACTGCGTCGCAGTCGAGCTGCCGAATTTGTTCGACGGGGTCGAGGAGCGAGGCCGGTCCTTTCCTCTCGGGCCTCTGCTCGCAGACCGGTTATTTCTGCCTCTGCGATCGCTCTGTCCGCCGGCAGCGCGAGCATCACCGCCCGCTCCCGGCTGCGCCAGTGCGGCAGGTGTCTTGGGCTTCTTGCGACTGCAGGGGCAACCTTGTCCTGCTTCGGGGCATTTCTTCCCTTGCTTCACGAACTTGCAGGTTCTCTCACCCTTCGTTCTTCCTCTTGCGAATCTATCCGCGGGCAGTCCTAGTCGACGGACTGTCGCTGCCATGGCAGAGGCCCTTTTTTCCGCCCCCGCCGCTTTCATGTTTCCCGCCTGTCTATGTCTAAAATTGAGGGTCGACTCGCGTTCAGAAGCTGCCCACTGTTCTCTGCTCAGCGCCATGAGGGATTCCACTTGAAGCAAGAGCCATTGATAAGTTCTCATACCCGTGCCCGGAGGACCCGTTGACAATTCATACTACTGAACTGCATGCCCAAGCCTAGGGACCTGTCGGATCTGTTCACAGAAATGTGCGCGCATTTAATGAAACCTTCATGGCATCCGATGGTTCCATGGCGCCGTGCAACTCTTGGCACCGCTCCATCCAGTAGCTATAGCAGCAGTACAAGTCCTGATCAGGCTTAGGTCGATCGATGGTCAATCTGCAAAGGTCTCGGCATATCCAATGTCGCCCGCTCTCCGACCTGACAGGACACCAAACGCACATGGCTCGCATCATCTCTCGACCTGTCAGGAGACGCCCTTCTATCTGACACGAATGTTCCGCACGTTGCACTGACGCGCGCTGGTTACGTTTCACCCTTGCAAATTTCTCGCGCAGGTTGGTAGCGATCATCATATCAAGGCGCATACATGCCCCTGAGTCTCTAGGATTCCCCCCCTCGAGCACATCCGGCCGCCATGGAAGGCCGGCGCGATCATTCGCCCCCCCCTCCATGGCGGGCCCCGGGCGGCTTGGATCTACCCGTCTCGTCAGACTGCGACGCAACGATCACCCCTGTGCTAGGGGCTGCACTCTGATCGTCTCTTTGATCGTCCGACGGCGAAGGGGGGGTGCCCAAGCGAGCCGAGGATGTTAGGGCGGTCCGATATCTTCGCATTGACAGGGGCGCTTCCAGGGCTGGAAACGCCAGCGCCCCCCCGCGTCGGACCTTCGCTTGCCCCCGAGGTCATCGCGACAGCCGGCCCAAGAATGAAATGCGATTTCGCGGGAGGGAGCGTCGGCAACGACGGAGCAGTCAGCATCGGCATCTTTCCATGATCCGACTTTTCTGATGTCAAAACTGGCACGCCCATGATGTCGGCAGGATTGCTCATCCGGCGTTCGGGTTCAACATCCTTAGGCGAGGCCGAGTGTCCCGGCGCCTCCCCATCAGGATCGTCGCCTGCGCTCTGAGCATCGGGCATGCCTCGGGCCCCCCCTCTTCTCGCAGCCCCCCTGATACCCTGACGTATTCCTCCATGCACATTCATCGCAGCGCTCAGCACCCATGCCCAGGTGGCCTTTACACGCGTGCTTCAAACAACCCTTGCGTGCATCGGTCGAAGGCCGTGCACAGTTGCGACGGGCCTGATTCGGAGCGCCCAATCGTGCTCGGGCTCGCGATGCGCCAGACGCCCTAATGGGGCAAGCAGCAGCGGGGCGAGGAGGTGGCTCAGCATGCACCGACTGTACCGGCGTTGACTCCACCTCTTTCTCGATCCGTCGTCGCTCAAGATCAGACCTCAACCTTCTATTATCCTCGTTTACGGCCCGAATTGCAAGGGCGTTGTTTCTTACATGTTCTCTTGCGTGCCCCTTCCAGACGATCCCGGGCATCGGCCAGTATTGCAATGATCCTCTTCTCTGTTTGCTCGGGCATTATGTTCAAGTTCTCCAAGGGCTCGCAGTGCCTCAGATTTCACTCTTTCGGCCTCGAGCCTAGCAGCTTCCAAATGATTGCGGAGCTCCTGATATTCTCGCGCTGCCTGTTCTCGGGCTTCTCTGTCTCCCCCCCTCCTTGCAGCATCAGCCATCCCCCTGCATTCAGCCTACTCTCTTTCGGCCTTCTGCTGAGAATCAAACACAAGTTATTCCGCTATGCTCTGGGTTCTCAATCTTCCTACTCCCTCTTGAGCAAGACGCCGATGTGCTTCGTCTGCAACGCCTGCTGCGTTGGCCCCAGCAAGCTGCATCAATTTCTGCGCGTTTTCCACAATGATGGTTTCTCATCAGCCCCGGAAGCCGCAAGCTGTCGTTGAGCCTCTTCGGCGGCCTTCTTATTCACCTGCGCCGCAGAGATAGTCTGCTGCACGCGCGCACTCGCAGCCCTCGGCTGCCCTCGATCCCGCCTGTTTCTTTCCGCCCACTCCTGAATCGGGGGCGATGGCAGTTGCGCTCTCCCATTGCGACGCACTCATTACAAAGCCACGCAAGGTACATTTGGAACAAATATTCGAACATTGAGACCACACTGGTGTTCGACATGAAACCCCCCGTTTGCGCGCTATCCCAGGGCGCCGATTCCCCGCCCGAGCGGGGCGCGTTGGCCCGGCGCCCCAGCAGCCCCCCCGCATAGAGTAGCTGCCGGAGGTTCTACTCGACGACGCTCGCGGCGAATCAAAGGCACGAAAACCTGGGGAACTGGAGCGCCCGGCCCAGGGGGCCTTAATGGAGCGCCTTCTTTCGCTGCTTCGGGTAGGCGCGCGTTGTTCTCTCGCTCTTACGCCCCCCTTGATAGCGTCAACGTCCGCGCCCCTTTGCCAGGTCGCCTGGTTCGCCCTGCGTGACGAGCTCATCGAGTTCCGGCACTCTATCTCTGATTGTTCTGGGCAACGAGAAATCAGGTTTGTAAAAACCATGCGATAAGGGCGAGGTATCCAAGTCGCCATTCTCACCCTTCGTTTTCTTCGTGCGCGGGCGGGGGGTCATTCCTGCAGCTTCTCGCGTATTTTTCACCGCGCGCATCGCGTCGGGGGGGGCTCGACATCGGCTGCGCCGTTGAGCATTCACCTTGATCGAGGCTTTCTCCGTCTCTACAGTCAGCGCCCGTATCGCTGACGGCTTTCTGACTTGCCTCTATCACTACCCGGTCAGGAGTGGGACCGACACACAGATCAAGGAGAGGCTCGAGATGACGCGACGGACCAGGCGAGGCGTTAAACTGGGCATGCTCCTCGTTCTTTTCTATCGAGTGCGCACTGTCCCCATTCAGACTGCAGGTCGCTTGCATCCTCACCCTGTCCACACAACGCACATTGCACTGCGTGCTCGGCGCGCAGATTTTCAGCGCCTGCTGTTTCGATGGGGGACATGATCCAACAACTTCCCCATGTCGAAATCTATGTCGATCGATGGCTGAAAGCCAGGGCGTACCGACACCAACTCAGACACCAACTCAGAGGGTGCACCGACACCATACATTCCGCTTGACTGTTGCCCTCTGGATCTCGTCACTGAATCAACCGACGAATCCCCCTCCGCTGCGTCGAACATAGTCTGTAATGCTTTCTTACTGGGAAGGCTAAGAGGGTTTGATCGCCTCGTTGAGGTATTCGATCTTCTGTTCGCCCGAGCGTTCCTTCTTGAGATCCCATGCTCTGCGAAGCGAACGGCTGTGCCGTCGTTTCAGCTGATAACCTGTCTGTCGCCTGGATATTCGTAATCCCTGCAAGATGTCCACATTATGTATAATGGTCAATGTGCTCCGCAGATGACATGGGTAAGAAGGGATACTGCCGTCAAGCATACACTAAGGTAACACTGAAGGGAGGAAACCGGCCCGCCGGCCGACGCACGCGCGCGCGCCGCAGGCTCGCTCCTTTTCCGTTTCCTCAGAGCCAAACCATATAGCTGCGGGAGCAGAACAAGTCAGTCCAGCAGGCGGACAGCGCTTGCAAGAAGAGAGAGAAGACAGGGCAAAAGAATGGTGGTGCGCAAAGGGTGCATTGACTCTCCTGCGCCAACACGCCCACTGAGGCCGCAGGTGGACCTCTTGGCACGACCCGTGCGAAGCATGTTCCGAAATGAGCGGAGAGAACGCCATGCGAAGCTGCCCATTGGCGCCATAGATGGAGTTCACTCTGGGGCATGATTCGCGTGCTGGGTGTGCCGACATGGGCGGGGAGGCTGTACGAACCGTGTTTCTGGGCCTTTAGGTGGCGTTCCTTGTGTGCACGATCCGCGTGATGGGGTGTGCCGCAATGGGTGGGGGGGCACAATGCGAAGCTTGCCTCTGGGGCCATAGGTGGAGATCCCTGTGGGCCACGATCCGTGCGAGAGGTGTGCCCAAGTAGGCGGGGGGGGCGGCATGCGAACATTGCCTCTGGGACCGTCCGTAGAACTCCCTGCGGGGCACGATCCGTGTGAGAGGCGTGCCGAAGTGGCCGGGCGACGGTGCTGCATATGCAGTTACTTGCTGGGCACGACCCGCGTGGGAGGCGTACCACCAGGCGAGCCTTATCTGGGGACGTAGGTGGAGATCCCTGAGGGGCGCGATCCCTTTGAGGGGTGTGCCGACATGGGCGGGGGTACGTTAAGCCAAGCCTCTATCTGGGGCCGTCGGTAAAACTCCCTGGGGGCTGTATGTCCTTCGACGTAGGACTCGTTAGGTTACAACTCGACCTTTCCTAGAATCTAAGCGCGCGAAGCGCGCGGGTGAGTCTAATTTCCGTATAACAAACTCCTCCCTGTCGCCCCCCCCAGACGTATCCGTAGGGCAAGCCAGTCGTGTTTCGCCTGCGACTTCCTCGCCGCTCACGACTCAGAAGAATCACATTCGCAACATCTTCACGGGTCAAGGGCGGGTTTGAAATGTGGCTCTCGTCTCAGCGCCGCGCACATTCGTGCTAAAATCTTGCAACGGTTTCACGGATGGAGAGCGGGTCTTCAAAAAAATGTGACCCACACCTCAACGCCGTGCACATTCGTGTTAGAATCTTGCAGCAGCTTCACGGATGGAGGGCGAGTAGTTTTCAAAATGTGGCTTTCTCCTGCGCGCCACGCACGTTCGTCATAAAAGTTCGCAACAGCTTCACGAATGGAGGGCGGACGGTTCTCAAAATCCTGATCTCGCCCCAGCGCCGCGCACATTCGTTTAAGTTAACATCAGTTTCACGGATCGACGGCGTTTGTTTCAAAATGTGGTTCTCGCTTTAGCGCTGCGCACATTCGTCGTACAATATTGCAGCAGTTTCAAGGATCCGTGCGGTCGAAGCCCCCGGAATAATGTTCTCGCAGATTCTTTTCAGAACGCCACAGTAACGCTGCCTCGCGGTGTGAAGTCCCAGGAATGGCGTTCTGGAACGCTGTGGGATTGTCAAGACGCAACAGTCACATTGATTTGCGCGCTGAAACCCCAGGAATGGCGTTTTGACACGATTGGGGGTTCTCAAACGTGGTCTTCCAATGGGCCACTTCTGGGAATGAAAACAAATTCCTTCAGGGACCGATGACGAGGGAACATCGTTGATTCGTCTTGGGTTTACACTTCTCATCCTTCTCCTCCACCTCCTCCTCCTCGCACTCCATTTTCCTCGCTCCTCATCGTCGCTCCTCCTTTTCATTTTCCTCCTCCTCCTCCTCCTCCTCTTCCTCCTCCTCCTCTGCCTCATCCTCTTCCTCCTCCTCTTCCTCCTCCTCCTCATCATTATCCTCCTCCTCCTTCTCCTCCACCTCCTCTCGTTCTTTCCTTCATGAGCACAACATGCGGCATTACTGAATCAACCATACCGAAACCACATCGGGGCGGTGATGTAGACCGGTAGTCTACACTATGAGAGAACCCGCTACACCTTCGCACTGAAGAGTCCGCGAGTCCCTGAAGAAACTGAACCGCCCAGTCCGAAACTTGTGGGGGACAAAGGGACGCCAAGTTGGAGACAAACAAGGCAGCGAAACAAGCACAGCGAGCGCATCCAACCACCAGCGGACCTTCATGCAATTGGAGCGAGACGAGGGCATGCAACTTGGACCTCTGGGCTCGCAAACGCGAGTCACGATGTCAGCGAGCACGGTGTATTTTGCAGGAGTGAGCTGGGGCACAGGGGGCTTTTTACGAAGGTGTCCAATGGAGTGCCCGCGGTCAGCCAGCCCCTCGCAAAAACGCCATGTCCAGGTACCGTTCCCCGCTCCTCCTCATCCTCATCATCTTTCTCCTCCTCCAGCCCCTCCTCCTCATCATCATCCTCTTCGCCATCATCATCGTCAGCCTCAGCATCATCATCACCACCATCAGCATCATGATCATCATCACCACCATGCGCATCATCGTCGTCGTCATCATCAGCACCATGTCCAGCTGCATCATCATCAGCATCAGCATCAGCCTCAGCAGCACCATCAGCATCACCATCATCAGCAGCACCATAATCATCATCAGCCAGATGATAATCACCAGCCGCAGCATCATCCTCATCATCATCCTCATCCTCACCGTCATCCCCCTCGTTTTCATCCTTATCATCATCATCATCCTCTTCATCCTCCTCATCATGATCATCAGCAGCAGCATCCTCATCCTCATCCTTACTCCTTATGATGAAACACCACCACATCCCCACCTAGCCCGCCGGTAGCACATTCCAACCGTCCGAACTGTGTATATATATAGTTTGTTTTTCGCGCCAACGTGTCGCCGAGTTGGGAAATGTGTAATACGAACGGGGCGGAATGAACATCGCTTGGGTGACGCTGAGCGGGTGGTCGCGTCCTGTCCATCCAAAAAAACAATATAAAGTCAACGTTGTTTCTCGTCCGCATGGACTTTTTTGTCGTCGGCGCTGCGAACCGTGCAGCAATAATGGGACGTGGCGCGCATCGCGCGCGGACGCCTGGCCAACCCTACGCGGGATCCACCGTCCTACATGCCAAAAAAACACAGCAACGTCGACGTTTTCTTGCCCACATGTATTTTCCCCTCGTCGGCGCTGCGAATCGCGCGGCGGGAATGCGACGCGGCGCACATCGCGCGGGAACGCCTGCTCGTCAACATGGACTTTCTTTTCGTCGACGCTGCGGCCCGTCGGGTTGAGGAGCTGGGCGGGCGGCAAATCATAATGCCTCAAGCAAGCGCGGTCCAAACAAGTGCCCCGGGAGACCCCCAGGTCGAACAAAAAGGCGTCCATGAGGTCCTGGGGGGGGCAACACAAAGATTGAGTTGCTTATGGTGTTCGAAAGATTGCGAGGTTGGCACCTATTTGCGTTGTCAATGTTCCGACCCGGATATATATATATATATATATACATACACACATACGTACACACATATCACTCGTACCTTGAGGAGTCCAGACGGGTCCCGCCGAACAGACCTAGAAGGGCGCTCTAGAGTGCTCTACAAGAGACTGGGCAGAACGCCGTATATTGTAACGATGCCTCCCTAGGGCCTCCTCACTGTCGAGAGGGCCGAGAGCGGGGGCGGCGCGGACAATATCATATATGTGGTAAGCCCGCACAATCCTCTCAACGATCTCAGGCGAAGGGTGACCATCGAGCCCAAGACCCGCGGAGGGACAAACAGGAGGCGGGTCAGGATGGTATACAAGCCTCCAAAGGGCAGGGCAATGAATATAGTGCAACATGTCGTCTCGGCATTGGGCGCATTGGCATCTACACAGGCCGATCTCTGACGACTGCAAACGTGCGCTGGTGAGCCATGCTCCTACAATCGTCTTCAGGTCAGCACTTTGCCATGCTGGAGGGCCTCCGTTGCGAACGAGATCTCTGAGGGCAGCCCAGAACGATTCCGAAAATGGGAGCTCCCAGGAGGCCATACGCTTAGCAAGAGTGAGGTGGAGGACATCGGGGAAAAGAGCGAGGCGAAGAGAAGAGGAAAGGGATCTCTGCACCTTCACGCGCCCCAGTCCCGAGGCTTCGGCAAGTGCGGAGAGGGCAGTGCGGGCGGCCGAGGCCTGAGCCTTCAAAGGAAAGGCGGCCTTGCTGGCCTCAGAAATGTGGACCACGATCGGTTTCGTTCTCCAGAAGTCAGGCGACCACCAGCCAGAGCCCACCTCTGCGAGGCTGCCGAAGGCGAGGGACGCCTCTTGCAGCGCGCTGAATAGGGGCGACCAGTTGGTGACCGTGCTGATGACATACGTACACACATGTATACATATATACATATATATACATATATACATATATACACCGAAGAAACCCTCATGCGTATACCAGAAATATCCCAGGACGCCCCGCGAATTCCCAAGAGGCATTATCCTCTTCCCCCTCAGGTTTTCCCTCCCTCCCTCTCTCCCTCCCCTCCTCCTCCTCCTCCTCCTCCTCCTCCTCCTCCTCCTCCTCCTCCTCCTCCTCCTCCTCCATGCGCGGCAAGAGCGAAACGATTTGCGGTGCAACGCGCGTGGCTGGAATGAGACGCGGCGCACTTCGCGCGCTGGACATGTTGTCGCCGACGATGCAACATGAAAGGCTGGAGCGGGGCGCGGCGTACATCGCGCGCGGTCTTATTTCTCGTCGACGTTGCTCAATACGCGGCAGGAATAGGACGCAGCTCATGTCGCGCGCTGAACGTCTAGTCGAACAGGAGATAAAATGAGCGACAGGCGTCGGACGCGACGCACTTGCTTCTTATGTTGCGGCGGGGCGGGGGGGAGTGGACGGAGTCCTCTGGCTCGTTCGAGCTGGCTAACTTGACCCTCACCCTCACCCTCACCTTCACCTTCACCCTCACCCTCACCCTCACCCTCTTCCTTCCTGTTCCTCTTCCTCTTCCTCTTCCTCACACCCTCCAGGGAGGGGCGCGCAGCCTACACAGTGCGGCCAGGACAGAAAAAGAAGGGGCAGGAATTGGAGAAGGCAAATCACACGTGCGACATGCGAAGGGAGGGAGGACGGAGGGGACAGCTCAGGATGGCCCAACAATGATCGGAAGTGTCTCGGAAGGTAGCAAGACGACTATGGGAAAGCCCCAACAGGGCCCGCAAGGTGGCCACAGTAGGCTACAAACCCGCGTGGGCGTGCGCACTGCTACGCAAGGCCAGCGTGAGCTTGCTTACCGACGCCCTGCAACACGAGCGTGCGGACAAGAGCGCACCGGCGGCCACCCTGCGCCCCGAAGCGGACGGCGAAGGCCGACGAGGCGTACCTTGATTGAGATGTCCTGCTCTCCAAGGGCCATCGAACGATCCTGCCTTCTTCCTCCCCCCCACGCGGCGCCCCCTGGGGGGAAGGGAATTGCGCATCGGGAAATCAAATAGAGTCAGAATCTGCGTTGGGTCGAGCTGCATCGACACGGGGTCAAGACCGAATCGGACCAGCTGCGCCAGGATACACAGCAGCGCCATGCAAGCATCGGGCCGTATCGGCTCGTCGGAATGTCGGAAATCGAATCGGATCGGGCTGGTCGAAATCGACATCGATTCGAATCGATCGGATCGGACAGAGGGACTCCCAGGGGCCATCGAGCGGTCCTTGCCCCCCCCCCCGTGGCTCCTCCTGCGGGCAACCTCGGCCTCGCACGCAGGTATTCCCCCCCTGGGCGGGCCTCGATCGCCGCAGGAGTAGCGGCAGGGGGCAGAGGAACAAAACACGACAAAAACGGCACACGGCAAAAACAATAACTTTCGGAGCTCTGCGCAGATTTTTTGAGCGGCGCTGGACCCCCTCCCTCGCGCGCGGGGAGCGCCGGGGGCGGCGCTAGAGGCGCTGCCAAGGGGTCCCAGCGCAGATCATAGAAGTCCGCGCGGAGCTCCGACAGTTTATGTTTATCAGTTTCTTCGATGGGAGGAGTGGGACTTCCTCCGTGCCACCGTCGCGTGCCTTGTCTTGGAGGGGGAACGCTGGGGGAGGACCAGCTCAGAGGGGGAGAACAGCGTTCTGGAATCGGCAATACATCGCTGATGGATCAGCGACAGGCCCCCGATAGCGAATCCGCACGATCCTGGGCGGGGTGGGCTATCAGGCTCCTAACGGCGATGAACGGCGAGGCGCAACTGCTGAAGAGATCCCAAAGCTGGGAAACCGACGAGAACCGACGAAAACGCCCGAAAACCTCGAATCCTCGGCGAGGTGCGACTGCTGGAAGGCACCTCGCCGAGACTGGGAAACCACCGAGAACTGACGAAAGCGTCCGAAAACCTCGAACCCTCTAGCCTCGTGCCGAACTCGCCGGCCCTCCACCCCCGGCGCGGCGCCTGTGGCCTCCCAGACCTCGAGGAGGTCGCCGTCGCGGAACAGGACCTCCGCCCGCGGCGGCGGCTGGCCCCACGCGCTCTCGCTCGAAAGGCGGCACCCCACGACGAGGAGGCGGCGCGGAAGGGGGAGGGGGTGGAGCGGCCCTCTCTAGGAGGGCAGGGGGGAAGCCAGACGACTCACGATGACAAGCCAGCCCCGGGGAATGAATGCGTCGAGACATCTGAGGCGCCACGTCGTTTCTTACCAACGAAACATGTTTTTGACATCCACGCCAACGCCCTTAAATCCTTGGACCGACCAGGGTAGCGAGCCAGCATCGGAGGGGGATGCTGGCTCCCCGAATGGCGACACATTCAGTCTGAGTCACCTAAATCAAAATCGCAGGATCGCGAGGCCAAGGGAGGAGCAGCGCCCCCCTGCCGCTCGAGCTCAAGACGTGCCCGGCGCGACCTCTCTCTCTCTCTCTTGGAGAGTGGACGGGCGCAGAGAACCGACGAGCAGGAGCAGCCAAGCTGCGAGAGCCAAGATCGAAATGATCGCTGGCGAGCGCAACGCCCACCTCGCCTATACCCGACGAGGGCGCAGGCGGGGCGACCATCTCGCTCCGCTGCGACAAGGAATGACCACCACCAAGCGCACTGCCTTCCACCCCCGCCCCGGAAACAGGAATGGAAGGGGAAGGCACCTCGCCCAGCTGCGGGGAGGGCCTGGGCAACGCGCCAAGCGCGAGAGGAGCGGCAGCACCAGAGCAGGCCGCCTGTCCAGGCTCAACCTGCGCGGCTGAGGCAGCGCTATGGGCAGCGCCGGAGAGGAAGTTGGAAGCTTCTTCATCAACTCCAAAGTCATCATCCCTAGGCCCAGCCTGATCAGGCTGAGGCCCAAGGGAATTAGGTTCAGAAGGTCCCCTCCCGCCCCGCCCCCGCCCCACCACCCGCCCCACCCCAGGGGGGGAAGGAGGTTGAGGAGGGGCCGCAGGACCTGGGGGATCCTGAGCGGCCTGATATCCCAGCTCGCCAGCGTTGAAATCAGGCCTGTTGCCACACTCGACGAAAGAATCAAGATCGACCGAAACGCCGCGCCTGCGCCGAGAGTAGTGGGGGTGCCTGCCACGGCAGAGCTGCACCCACCCAAGCCTGCCAGCACGAGTCGGAGGAACACATGCGTTAGCCAAGCCTCTGACTTGGCCCCCAGGCGAATGAACACTTGCACCTCATACAGATAAATAGCACGGAGTGGTCCGAGCATTCGAGCGCCAACGTCTCATGGCCAAAACGGTCTTGATGAGACGCGCGCAACTTACTGTCACGAGGGCGTCGTCCACTGGTAGGGGGAACCAGTGATCCACTGCCTTTGAGACAAAATACGCACCTCCAAATCCCCGCCCAGCGCCCCCGGCGATGACCCGCAGAGACAGCGGCAGGAGAAGGAGGAGGCTCAAGACGCCCAACACAAGAGAGATCGACCGAGGGCCAAAGGCGGAGGACAGCACTGGCGACTTGCAAGGTGGCCTTAGCAAAACGGGCCCGATCGTCGGCATCCTTGAGCAGACCAGCATTATAAGGATGGATGTGCAGAGCCATATTGGCTCCAACATAAGAGAAATTCTCACCTATGCGGCGCCGTCGCTCGTCGGCATCGATCGAAGGATCGTCGATGTCCTGGCGGGCATCATCCTTAGCGCAGCCCGAAACCGACGAAAACTAGCCGTGGCACTAAAGGAAGGCTCGAGAATAAATCCCCTGCCCGATAACTGTTCAGGCTGAGACCGAGCAGCGAGCCTAACAACATTCAAGCAACCAGAATAAACTTGGCATTCGTCAGGATTACGGGCTAAAGCGTCGGCCCAAGTGAAGGCGCTAAACTCCGCACTCTGGGGTGTCTGAGAGCAGGGGCCCCAGACGGGAGCTCTTAATTCGGCCACCAGGGCCCCTTCAGCATCGACCATGCAAACAGAGCCCGCAGCGCCAGAGAGCTCCCGAACGGGGTGCCGAGCACAAGAACCATCTACAAACAGCGAGCCCCGAACAGGATTGGCGACGGGCCCTCCGCCAGGGGCCGAATCAGGGGGAGCGTGCCAGGAGAGGAACGGACCATGACCAGCCCCCAAGGCAGGCGCGGGGCAAGAGTCAGCGGGAGGCCGAAAGGCCCCAGAAATAAAAACGAAGTAGTCTTCGAGCTCCCCAGAGGCCTTATCAGACAACGCAGCATCAATGACATCCTGGTTGACGGCTTCAACACGAGCCTCCAAGACCAACGCCGGCACCCCCACAGGCGGTGGAAGACGGTGTCTCTGGCGCCGCAGAACACGCCGTCAGGGGAGACACAGTAGCCGAGGGCCTCCGCCCTGGCAGCCGCGAAGAAGGCCTCGGCGGCGAAAGCTCGGACCCAGGCCTTCTGCAGGGCAGTGAACATCTTACTCCCGGGGGGGCCGCGCGCCGAACAGTGTCGTAGCAGATCCTGGCAGATACCCCCCTCTTCGCAGCCGAATCGCGCTCGAGCACGCGAAGATACCCCTCGCGGACCAAGGGCCTCACCAGGGCAGGGGAGAACAAACCAAGGGGGAAACTTGCCCAACATCGTCAACTAAACTCCTAAAATTGCCCATGTGCAACCCGAGGCGAAACAGCGACATGCGGGGGGCCGCGACAGGCCCGGAAACGCGGCGCCACGAGCAGCCATCGCGAAAAAACGCGAATCTCCAGGCAGCATTGAGGAGCTCGAGGCTGAGAGCCCAGGGGTAAGCAGGCGTTTGACTGATCCATATTCAGATTTGTTTCACCTGGTGATTGACGCCGTCGCTGCGCGCCACGTCGGATCTCCATCCAACAGGGCACTCGTCGTGAGAGACCTCAGTTGACCGCGAAGTCGAACGACCGAAAACTCGACGGCGCAGCAAGCTATGGTCGCGATCGCTGATGCCCGCAACCTCAGATCCATAGGCGGCCCCAGCTACGGGGCCACCCGAATAGACCACGAGCGCGGCCGTCCTGGAAAGGACCTTCGTTTGCTTGCCGAGGCGTCGAGCAGCGCGCGAAGACTTGGCCGAGCGAACCTTCACCTTGGCCGCCTTGCCTGCAACGCGAAGCGCCCTGCCCGCCGGCAGTCAACTCCGAGGTTGACCGTGGACGGCGAGCACTGCTGACAGAGGTTGCTGAGCTGATCCCACACCTGGGAACCCGCAGACTTCGAGCTAGCGACGATAGCCGTCTTATCGAAGGCGAACGAGCACCCGAACACTTGCTGGACCACCCGGTCGAGAGCTTCAGCGCCAGCCACGATGGGGGGGGTCCACAAATTTCGAACAACCAGCAGCCGGGATACCCTGATCATCGATATAAACGCCCATGCCGAAACCAGGGGGCAACGGAATGGTGTCATAGCCTTCGGCGCAGTAAACACGAATGAGAGCGGTGGCCATCGAACAGCCAGCGATGACTCCGTTGACACAAAGGCATGGCCCCTCGAGCCATCGTCCTCAACTAAAAAACCTGCCACAACGGTAGGCATAGACGCAAAGCCACATGATGACCAAGGGGAAACAAAGCCTCTCACACCTGTCGTCAAGCTTAGCCAAACAAACGTCATCGTGGAATTGGGGGAAATCCAAGGAAATGCCAAAGCTGAATTCTCCCCTGACCAATCCACTCTCAGCAGTGACAGCTTGCCTCCAAACAACATCCGTAGCTCCCCGAAACTGGCCAGCAGCCCAGCACCGACGAGGGCGCTCTATCTCCCAATCCAAGGCGAGGGGGCGCCCGCAGCGCCCCCAGGCGCTGAGCCAGAAACAGAACGCCCCAATCGGCCTGCAGCGACCAGTAGGCCTCGGGAGAAGCGCCAGCAAGGAAACCGAAATCTGAAGAGGAAGGCAGCCAAGAGCCTCAATCGCAATGAGGACGCCGCTGAAACAATCGAGAGCCCCGTCACACAACAAAGAAAATGGCAAAGAAATCCGTCGACCGAGACGGCCGAGGAAACGCCATGCGACGTCGACACGTCACGGATCACCTGGGCCGAAAGCCTGGGAAGCGGAACCACGATTTCACCAGAAGGGTGGGCGGCACCAGCGCCCTGGCCCCATAAGGCCGCAAAACGAAACCCCCTCCGCTTTGAGAAACGACAGCGGGTCCGTGACAATACACCCATCAGCCGACAGAGCACTGCTAGCCGCCCAGGGCGCGGGATCGCGCACTCGATTGGCACCCGACAAGATGCCGCTGGCAAGCCAAGCCTTCCAGTCAGCCCGCCCTCGCGCAGCAGACTTGCCGTCAGCGGCCTGGGCGGCCCCGCGCACCTGAATGCACAGTGCCGAGTAGGACTCAAGGCCAGCTGGGGCCCCCACCGCCGCTGCCACCAGCTCGAAAAGGGGGGGGCGTAAGCATCGCGAGCTTCAAATACACCAGCAGGCGACTGCAGCAATTGAAACCTCAGCCGTCTCGAAGCCACCGACTCAGCATCAGCTCGCGACGCGTGAATTAAACTTCCAAGCTGCTGGCCGAGCAAGCGAATAGCACGATGACCTGGATAGCGGACCTGAGCATCCCTGGCCAGAACAGCCCCCCAGGCAGGCCGGGTGCCCAACCCGCGAGGCCCGAATGCGACTGGTGAAGAACCCACCAAGGGCACCAACTCACGTTCAGCAACATCCGCCCAAGACGAACAGAACTACCCAAAAATGCAACGGGCCCCTCACAGCATTGCCCTCACCAACGAGAGTCTGCGCATAATCGGCCACCGCCTGCACGCCAGTCCAAACCTGGGAGAGCGGAGACGGGCCGAAGACCCCCGCGCAAGGCAGAGGGGGGGGGGGGGGCTCACGGAAAGACAAAGCTTTCAAAACCGCACTCCGAAGCAAAAACAAAGGATTTCCACGGGGCGGTGGGGCGGGAGCTCCGCGCCCAATATCGCATCGATACTCTCGATGCCCTCGGCCAGGCCACTGGGAGACACATAGAACTCAAACGTGGTGGGGGGTGCCAGCGGGATAGTGCACGCAGACGGCAGGGGCGACCACAGCGCCGCGAAGCTCGCGCGCGAACTGAGAGCCCTGCACCTCGCCAGGTCCCACGCTGAAACCAGCTCCTAAGATCCACGGGCTGGCATAAGGAGAGATGAAGGACCCAACGCTGGCCAAGAGTTCCACGTCGCGGTCTGGCATCCCTTCCGAATGAAACTGATAGGCAGAGGCAACCAGGAAAGGAGGGGCGCCAGGAAGCTCCACATAGCAAACAAGACCCCTGCCCTGGGACACGCTGCCTCCTGGAAGGCCCTGACACCCGAGCCACCTGTGCACGAATATGGCACCGCCTCCACTGGTATCCCCCGCAACGGTGGCCGAGGCGGGCGACCGCGCCGACTTCCATCCACGGCGGAGACACCAGGCGCTAGCCTGTCCAATATCCTCAGAGGAAATCAACCGACGCCCCTGGCAGAGCACAACGTGAGCGTTACATCCAGTAAGGAGCGCGCGGATGGTACCCCAGGAGCTGGCATTGATGGTCTGAACCTGCAGGGCAATCGCGCCCGACTGGTCAAAGCTGCCGGGCTGCTGGACAGCACAGGCCCCATGCAGAGATCCATGGGCCGAACCAGCTCTATCACTGCGTCCCGAGACCAAAGATCGAGCGCTTCGAGCAAAAGGTGGGGGCGGAGAGCGGCGCCGAGGACTCTGATCCACCAACGGTTCAGAGCCCCCAAGGCACGCGCTCCCAGACAGACAAGCAGCCTTGCAAATAGAAGCCCCGGGGCCAGGCAACGAGAGCCTGACCAAGGCGGCGCGACCAGGGGCCCCCATCACCAACGAGCTCACAGGAAAAACAATCGAAGGCCGAGAGAAATCGAAAGGGGCCTGTCGCCTGACTACAAAACCGCACGGGCCGGCAGTGCCCGGCGCCCCAGAAGCCGCATCAGCACGAGCCAGCATTGAGGACCGACCATCTGCGAGACGGAACGCGCCGCTGCAAAGAACCAGCCATAGACGCAAATAAGAAGGGGATGCCTCTCTTGCAACAGAAGGCCTGCTTAGCCGCTGCAGCTAAGCAGGATCCCTTGTACTATAAACTAAGAAATAGATCGCACCCCCCTGCGCGATATACGCAGATGGGCCAGCGCGGCTCCGAGAGCGCACCCCAAGTCCACGGGGCCCGAGGACGAACTCCCACAGGCCGCAGAAAGCAAGCCAACGCGGTCGACCATGCAGGGGGGCGGGATCCGGAAGGCTTGCCACTCGCAATGTCGCCAGCACGCGCACGCGTGGAGGCGGCATCACTGGCAGCGCCTGCCGCCGCCACCCCGCGGCAGCGGCGGCGCCCGCACCAGGTGCAGCTGCTTCACCTGCGCCAGCTGCTTCTGGGCCAGCATCTCCTCCATCTGTTTCACCTGCTTCGACGCGACGACGCTTCTTCTGTAACCGATGTGCGTGGGCTGCGCGCTCAGCTTTGATGGTATCCACTTTAGCTTTGGCCTGCGAAAGCAATTCCTTCGCCAATGTGCTGACACCGCGCTTGAGCTGTTGCACCCGAGAATCCAGTTCGCCTTGGTCGTCTGCCGTGAGATCGCAATCCTCCAACTTGAAGACGTCGCCAAAGTCGAAGTCGAAGAAGGAAGAGAGCTTCGACTCGTCGAACAGAACCTCGGCGGGCATACGAGGGACAGATGACTCCTGATGCAATGTGACATATCATTTCTGGACCAACTGTTTGTGAGGTTCTTCAGCCTCAGCGAGCTCAGACCGAGGCTGCACAGCATGATCTCGTTGAGCTGACAGTTGCTGCTGGAGAGAATTGGAACTTGCCAACCGACTGTTCCATTTTGCGCTCAATGGTCTTGGCACGCTGATGGGCTTTCTTGAGACGGACCTGAATAGAATCTGGGACTGACTTGGGCTCGGCGAGCGCCTTGGCAGCCACTCGGCGGGCAGCTGCTCCGACCTTGTCACCAAGCTTCTCGCACAATGTCGCCAACTGCGTGTACTCCTCGGCAGACAGAGGTGGCTTGGAAGCTTCATCACGGAAGCCCCTTTTGCCACCCTTGCCTCCTCCTTTGCCTCCACCGAAGCCGACAGATGTACCATGATCACCTGTGTGGGCTCCACCGGATGGAGGTCCTGCTGACCACGTCGAGCTTGGATCAACCATGGAGGCCGACACGACCGCGCCGAAGTGCTGGCAGAAATAGAACCTGGTTCCGTTCCTGCCGCACCCGAAGAAAGAACATTTCCAGTGCTGCCCCTTTGGCGGTGGACCACGCCGAACGCCGTCACCAGCAGGAGAAGCAGGCACTTGAGGACCAGGAGTGAGCGGCGGCCACGAGAACTCATACTGCATCTGGGGCCGATGTCCGTACTGTCCGCGCTGCTGACCTCCAGGCGAAGCCTGCGGGGCCGAGCTCCACGCACGGTGCCACGGGGCCCACGAGACCTGCCCTTGCCGCCGCCGCCGCCTGAGACGCCTGCCATTGCTGCCCAAGGGACGTGATGGCTGCGACTTTTGTGAATGAAGGAGGAAGCGCCCTCGACGAAAATACCGAGCCAGAGGCCCGCAACAGCACGATGCCGTTCTGAAGGCATGCTGCTGCAAGCTGAGGCTATAAAAGCCTGAGCCAGAACGGCTAACTTACCAACGAAATACAGGCGTGCCTCCTCTGAGGTGGAGGAGAGGGGGTGGGATTATGGGGCTATCGGGAATGGGTCGACACCTTGGGGGGGGGCGCTGCGAAAAAAACACGACGCCATGGGTTTGGGGGGGGGGGCACGGGGTGCTTCTCCAGGAGAGCCTCCCCTGCTGAGACCCTGGCGTCGCATGCGTCTCCCAACGGGCGAGCCCTGTTTCGGGGCCTGGGGCCAGGGATTGCCTCGTTGTCTCCGTCGTCGTCGTCGACGACGACGTCGTCGACGCCAACGTCCCCTGAGAACCTGACGTTGAAATGGGGTCCAGGGCTCTGGTCGATTATTGTTACGATGCTGTATTTTTGTTCGCGACGTCGGATGACAGGGTCCTGAGATAAGCCTCCATGGGAGCCTCCGATCTCCTCTGAGAGGCACCCCCTGCCCTCCCAGAAGGCCACCACGGTCGCCCCGCACCCCGGGCCCAGAAATTCGATCAGAGCGGATCCGTGGACACCTCCCAGGGCACATCCTGGCCACTCTGCCGAGCTCACGCCCAGCCGTGGCGACGGAAACCAGCAGAAACATCCAAGTCAAGTCGAGTCACCCCGCTCGCACGAGGGCGAGCCCATACAGGGCGAGAGGAAAAACTCAGGTGCCAGTGCACTGCGGGGGTGGTGGCCAACTTCGGGGCCAGGGTTGCTCTTGCCGCCAAGGACGCAGGCGAGGGAGGGCGCAGAAGAGCTTGCGACGAGGCTGGATCAAACATCCAAAAAAGCACCGAAACGACGACGACGGCCGCCGACTGGCGAAACCTCAAAGGCCATCGACCTTGGGAGAGGAACCCACCTTACGTGGGAAGCTTACAGGCGAATGTCCGCCCGGTCGACCCCGTGTTCTTCCGTCGCTCGACGTGTGAAACCTGCCCCGGCAGGTCGGGCTCGTAATCCAGAAGACGTACCGCAACTGAGTGAGTCACCATAGCGGAGGGGACGGGGGGCCCTATGCCCTGGCGGCGATTGAACCCGACGGGGAAGGGTTCGCGAGTGATCGCAGATTAAAGCCATTGTGCTGCCATGAGGGACGCTGAATGCCTTCTCGGAGCGCCGCTCCGATCGCCCCGCCCCAGGGCCAGAAATCCACCGAGGACCAGTCCCCAGACCCCTCCCGGGGTCCACAAGCGCATCCAAGAACACGAAGTCGCCCGCCGACCGGCGAAACATCCAAAACGATCTGCTGCCATGGCGGAAAGGGCTCCTGAGGGAAACGGATCCTGGACCCTGGAGCTTCCCCAGGACCCAACTTTGACGGTCCCAGGGCCCAGGGGGTTACACGGATCTACTCATATCATCGTGCCCTGGCATCTCTATGTTCCTATTTCTATGTCAGCTGTGTCAATCCTCTTTTCCTATGTCCACCGTTAATGGCCTGTGTGTCATGTTCCAGTGAGGGCACGTTTCACACAGACACCTATGTTTGTTTACCCTTACTTCGGTAGCTGTAGCCGACACGAACTGCGGCAAAGGACAGCCGCTACCTTGCAGGAGAGAAGCATCATCATCATCATCAGCAGCATCATCAGCAGCAGCATGGTCATCATCAGCAGCAGCATCAGCATTATCAGCATCAGCATCATCACCATCACCATCACCATCACCATCACCATCACCAGCATCATCACCATCATCACCATCACCATCATCACCATCACCATCACCATCACCATCACCATCACCATCACCATCATCATCATCATCATCATCATCATCATCATCATCATCATCATCATCATCGTCATAATTACCATCGTTTCGAAGACACCTGCGTTTACTTCACGAACACAGACCGAAGACGGTCAAAAACTCCAGGACCCGCTGCTCTCGGACTACTTTTCTTTGTGGTGAGATCTAGAAGAAGCCTTGCCTTCTTCGGAAGCCAACCCGGCCCGGCTCCCACCAACCCCTTCCGCGAGGCCGTCGACTCCTTCTTGAAAGCCCTCCTGCGAGTCTTCAAAACAGGTCCATCTGAGAGGCCCTCCTTGAAGCCCTCCTAGGAGCCTCCGATCCCTCCTACGAAGCGCCGCGCTCTCTTAGACACAGGAGGACGCCAACTATCACGTGCACACCGACGCTGGCAAGGACCACCCTGGACCCAGGATCGATGTATACTCCGATCTGCCGTGGCCAGGGAGGCACATGCACCGCTCAGCGCGAGGGAAACAGGTCCTGGAGAAACGGGGGTCCTGGAAGGTTTCTTCCCGTTCTCGGGGCCTGGGACCGTCAAGAAACACTGCGGGACGAAGAGCTGATATGGCGAAGACCTCCAGGCGCCCTCCCTCATTAGAAATCACGGCAGCCGACCACTGTCAGGGCAACTTCTGGGCCACAGGGCGAACCAAAAAAACGGCCCGCGACGAAAACCTGGTCCAGGGAAGAGGTCAGCGATAGGGGGCCCAAGTCGTGAAAGAAACACGTCGTCTCCAGCCGGAGCACGATGCGCAAAGCGTGGCCATCTTCGCGCCCACGCGGGCAGAAGGCCCGCAAAAAATTCTAGACGGCCCCTCTGAGGCACAGAGTCATTCAGGCTCGGCCACATGTTTCGAGAATATTACGATTGCCTCTTCTCCGCCCTCAACACATCCCACGGCACCGTTTCTTCGTGACGCGGGCCCCGAGACCTCCCAACCCCATCCGTGGGGCTTTGTTTGTCGTCCTGTGGAGTTTTTCGATGGGATGGCACAGGGTCCCCAGACGGGCCCCTGGAGACCATCACTGAAGAAACAACCAGCCATCCTCATGCTTCTTCCTGACGAAGGAGGTCTGGGGAGTGCCTGTGTGGTCGTGTCTTTCGTGGTAGCCTGTCCACCAAGAGGGGCAAGGAAGCGGAAGCAGCAGCAGGATGAACCTCTCGGACAGGACGCCCTTGACAACTGGGAAGACGATGACCTCTACGACGACGACGAAAACGACGAAGACGAACGAAGACGACGACGACGACGACAACAGCGGCGGCGGCGCCATGAGGACCTCCACCCGTCGGGAGCCTTCCCCCGCCGCGGCTCTCGCCACTACGCGCCCGCTGACCGAGACGAACACCGTGCCGGCGGGATCGGGCCAGGCGTTCCCAAAGTCCAGCGCCAACAGCCCCTTCGCGGGAGGGCGCCGACATTAAACTGCAATGATGATGGCAGGGCCCTCGCTGGAACCAGGATCGGCGTCGTGCACACCAAGGGATCATGGCGCCGCAATGTTTTCACAACGGGTGAATTTGCCATGCTTCGGGCCCCGAGGCCCTCACGGAACGACCCGCCTCGAAGATTGCCGCAGCATGATTGGATCCAAGGCTCAGGTCGATGTTTACGGTGTCGCATTTTTCTCGCGACGAAGGATTTCAGGGTTGCAATTCCGCACATGCACACAGAAACACACAAGCACACACACACACACACACTGTGGCGTCGTGGCCACGCGCGCAGCGGCGCGGCGTAGAACATCGGGCGAAGATACGCGCGCGGCCACCCCACGTCACAGGATCGACAGCGTGACTTGCGGGGGGGCAGACGCGAAGGGAGCGGCGGCGACGGGGAGACAGACGGGAAGAGCACGGAGACGGGAAAGAAGCAGCGCACAGTGCAGCGTGAAAGACGAGGCGCAAAGACGAGCTGCAAAGGCGGGCCGAAGAAGGGCGAGGCAACAGGTAGACAATGACCCTGTGCAAGACAAGCGTGGGGATGAGACAATAGCGGCGGCGGACTGCGACGAGAAGGCCAGTCACACGCCGCGAGTGGCCGAGCAGGCAGGAGGGCAAGTGGGCCTCGGGGGGAGACAAAGACAATGCAAGCCGCCGACCACAGAGCGATCGGCTGGCAGGGTAGCGAGGGCAGGCGGGGAGAAGCGGGAGCGGCAGCGCGAGACTCCGCGAAGAAAGATGCGCAGAGAGCACGCTGGGCTAGGGCCACGGCGCCCACCGCGAGGCGGGCAGCCAAGCGCGGGCGGCCGAGTGCGGAAACGGCCCAAGACAGAAGGCGTGAGGAGGCCCGATGGAGGGCGCAGGAGCGCCGCGTCGCCCTCGGGCGCCAACGTGGGCCGCACCCGAAGGCTGTCACCCAGGCATCGGGCCCTGTCAAGCGCACGACGAGCGCCGGCGCATCGCGGCCCCACCGCCAAGGCGCAGGCGACTGAGTGGCGCACAAAAGGGTGGACGGTGGAGATGAAGGCGGCTGCTCGGGGCAACGCAGTGTTGCACGAGAATCGCGTCCTCCACCACCGGACCACGGCGGCCGCCACGGAAGGGGAGACGGGGCGAGCTGGCGCCACGGAGAACGCGGACAAGGCACGGGGGGAGGGTGCCGCTAAGGGTGGCGGCCTCGGCCACGCGCGGGCTGGGCGCGACAGGTCTCTGGAGGATCGTCGCTTAATGTACCTCCCAATGTCCCGCTGACGCGTGGGGTCGCCGACCTGTTTGTAGCCGGGAATGAAGCCCAGGAATTCCGTGAGCTGCGAGGCGGTGTAAACGCCAGGGCCGGCAGGCCTACACCCGACAAGCTCAGGGCCGCGAGTGCTGAACCAGACGCGCCAAACTTCGTTGGATCGATGCTGGAAGGCGCCACGCGCGCGCGGGTGTCGGCCTCGCGTTGGACCAGGGCGCGCTCTGAATCCTCCGCCTCTGGCGTGGCGGCGACGGGTGGGGCGAGGTTGCATGCGGACGTCACTGCGCGGTCTGACAGAGGGAAGGGCGCCGTCCGCGATCGCCAGCGGAGATAAGATTACGTTTCTCCTTGAGCCCCGATGCGGACACGGGCGAACACCAACTCTGTTGTCTCTGTGACATGAACAGATCCTGCCTCTGAGGAGGCCTGAACTTTCGCTTCTGCACTGCGCCCCGACTTGCAAATCTCAATAACAAATACGAACTTCAACTCGCAGGAGCCAAAAAGGCACATCAAGAAAACGAGTGATGATTGAAATATCATCGCGCGCTTTGATATTAACCTCCCACACACATACGAACAAGATGTCATACTGATCTACTGTTTGCAGAGGCGTACAAGCGAGAAGGACCAAAAGGTCGGCCTCGTCGAGGACGGTCCTGGGCTCGATGATATCCCTCAACGCCACGAACCTGTTCTTGGGGTGCTCAATTTTCCACGCGCCTGTCGCCATGTGAGCCATCAGTAGTTGGAATACTCCAAGCTCGGTGAGACCGTCAACGAGCATGACCTCTGTCGGGAGGTGCAGGGCATGGCGCGTACGTCCTGACAGACGCTGCTCTCTGATTGACAAAACTGCCACTCGCGGCCCCTTCATCAGCGGGAATTCTTTCCGCCTCACAGCACACCTGCAAGTAATCCAGTCAGTTCGTGCAATGATCAACTCGAGTCTGATGAAGACGCCGATCGCAGATTTCCAGCATGTCCACTGATTCGGGCCGCTTGCCCATGCAGGTAACACTCTCAGTGTGTGGCGAAAGGCGATGAACTGAGCACTTTGTTTCACTTTGCAGCCAGCATTGGTATCCGCGTGGCATATTGAATTAAACATACGCTTTGCCTTGCCTGAAGCCAATGATAACGCGCGGTGCAGACCGCCAACCATGCGCGTATCATTTGGATGAACCTGATATCGATGTAGTCAAAGGTGATGCATACGATCAACCATCAAGCACAACGCCGTTCCTTCCTGAGGATAGAGTCGCGCCACCATGACTAGGGTCGCCAACACATACCAACCTCACAGGATATGTTCGTGGAGCGAAATGAACACCTGTCTAATGAGTGTTCTGTTGTGTTCGATATACGATGAAGTACGCCAGCTTCAGATGACTGATTTTAGCGTCCCGAGCATTCTGCTGCAGCTGGACCAAGTCACAGTGGATGTCCTCGTCTGACACAGCCACAGCAAACTACACAAAGCGCGCCTCTGAAGCCCTACTGCTGCACTTGATTGCACTCCATCTCCACCTTGTCCTCCAGTGCCGGCTTAGTGAAGATCTTCTTCAGAGGGTCCGTGATACGCCCCCGGCGGTTGAACAGGAGCCTGGGCCCGAGCTGCTGGCAACTCATACCCATGCACGTGAACGGCAACTTGTAGCGCTTGAGTTCCCCAGCTCACTTCTCCTTCTCACTCGCGCTCCAGCCCGGATAAGCCAGCTTCGCCAAGACTATGAGATCGTCCACGCGCACTGCCCACGCCACCATGATCTCCACCATTGATCCACATCAAGGAGTCATCGTTGAAGGCTGGTTTGATGCCAGACAGATCCTGCATTACGAAGAAGGACAATGCCAACTGGCAGCGGAGCGGGGCGTCGACAGCGCCGCGAATGGGCTTCAAGAGCTGCAACAGGAAGACTTGTGCTTCTAGCTCCAGAACCCTGGCGTTCGACTTCTCATAATCCCTGAAGTGGCGCGAGACGCTGGCCGACGGCATGAAATACACCTTCCGTTGCTCTCTGACTTCGATGCCCACTCGCTTCGCTTTCTCGCGAAAGTCCTCGCGTGAAAACCCCTGCAAGAATGCTGTCGCGATGCCCCGTGTCTCCACAATCAGCTCCTCTCTTCTCAGAAAGAACAGCAAAGCGAAGGTCCACCGCGATAGCCGCGACGCCGTCGAGGAATGTCTCATCACGAGGTTCTGCTGCGCGTCTAGAAAGCTCCTGCCGCGCAGACGAGACTCGACGACGTGGGTGACCTCGTTTTTGTCGTTGGAGACCTTCTTAAGCGTCTGACCCACGTTGCATCGATCACGCTGTAGGAGCCCAAGGTTCTAGTACTTCATAATGTCGTCCTCCATGAACGTCGTCGGGTTGGGCGTGGATTGCCCCGTCGGCCATCAGGTCGGAGCAGAGTTCGATCTTCCTTGACAAGGCCTGGCATGACCCAGCGGGCCGCGGATGCTGACCAGCTGAGTACCCCTGCCCATTCGACAATAAATACCAGATACCTACCGTACCATGTCCATCACAATGTGATGGTGTTCATCCAACACCTCAGCGATCACGCACGCGCCGACCATCTGCCTGTCCTAAACCGGCGCCGGCGATGTCGTGCCAGATGGAGGCCCATCGCGGAGGGCGGTGCCCTTCTCCTCTTTTGGCGCGTCGATGCTGGTTGGTGTCGATTCTCTTCATCGCGAACGTCCGCAATCTAGCCCAATGACTTCGCCCTAGCCGGGCCGATGGCCGATGCGGGCGCTGCCGCGGTGGAGCATGTCGATGGCGCTGCCAGCTGGAGGTCGAAATGACCTCGCTAAATCTGCCTGGCTCATTCCGCTGTCGACTCGGCCACCTGCGCCTCGCGATCTTCTGGGTTCTGCCTAAGTAGGGGAACTCGGAGTTGGTGCCAATTCCTTCGGATGCACTCCGCCATCGGCCTGCATGAATTCCCTGCTTTGTTCGAGGAGTGTCTGGCCAGGCGGGCGCCCCCGAACGCCTTGGGGAATGCGCGTTAGCGCAGGCGTCCTCGGCGCTGGAATAGCTGTCCTCGGTGGCATGTGCCCCTCCTCACTCGAGCTGTTATTCGGCCATGCTGGAACCACCACCAGCCAATCACGCACGAGGCTGAAAACACCAGCACAATACTGCGGCCCGCGCAAATCGAACAAATGCAGCGAAGGTCGCCCTTCTCTGCGCGCCTCCTGAATCGCGCAGCCCATGCTGACACTGATCGCAGAAATTATCAAAATAAGCTTGCCCTATAGGAGTCCAAGCTCATCATTAGTGATTGGCCTTTAGGACTCCCCCCCCTTTCCAATGGCCTTCCCCCCCCCCCTTTCCAATGGCACCCCACCCCCACCCTTTTTTCCAATGGCACTTGCTTGCTTGCTCTTGCGTGCTCGCTCTCGCTTGCTTGCTCTTACTTGCCCTCGCTCGCTCGCACTTGATCGCCGGCGCATGCTTGCTTGCTTCCGATTGCTTGCTTGCGCTTGCTTGATTTTGCCCCTCCCGTTCCCCCCCCGCCCTGCTCCCGCCCCCCTTTCGCCCCCCTCCCATCCCCCTTCTCGTCCTCCTCCTGTCCTCTAATCTATTTGGGGTCAACGCTGGCTGATATTGTGATTGAGCTGGTCGTCGCAATTCAACTGCCGGCAAGATGTGACTCACCCCAGATCCTGCTCATAGTTGGGTTCTTGGCGATGTAGTCCGCGAGGCCCGTCGTCGTCTGCTCATGAGCGTCCGCTACCCGTTGGAGCAACGGCTGGTCCAGGATTCTAGCTTCAGATTACGACTCAAGATCTGCCGCAGCGCTCGAGGGCGACCAAAACGCGCACCCTGGGGGGGGAACACTCGAGTCATATCCCGATGGTTTAGTTGAACGTGTTGACGATGTCCCGACGCCCCCGCAATCTCAGATCCAAGCCGCGCCTCATGTCCGTCGGGAAGACCGCTGACACATCGCTGCGGTAAGCCCGTAGTGCCAGGGAACTGCTGCCGCTGAAGTGCCCACGCATGTCCGCGCTCGCAACGTCGATGCCCATCAGGTACCGCGGGAACTGGGCGGCGCCGCTGGGCGCGATGACTGGGAGCCTTGAACGAGAACGAAGCTTCTCAGGAACACCTGGATAGGTATTGCGATACGTTGCTGTCTGCCGCTCGTCAGGCCCACCTGCAAACGCGTCGCAGCAGCAAATGGGAACTTTGAATTGACTCCTGCAGACCTCTCAGATACGCCTCGCCCTCGCGACCATCATTTTTCGGGCCACGCGATGCGACGGCGGCGTTGGCGGCGGCTGTGCAGTGCTCGCCGCCGTCGATGTCTCCGCAGCCAGGAAGCCGCCGATGCGGTTGGTGTCCGGCTGAACAGACTCTGAACGCCGTTGCTCAAGTTCTGCAGATGCCGAATGATATCGCGCTCGTCTCCAGAAGCGCTCGCACAAGTCCCAAGGCATAGGGGCGCCTTGTCTTGATGGAGATCTACTGTAGGAGATATGGAAGATCTGGACGATGATGATGGAGGCTTGCAAACAACTAACCACTGGACATGCCTCTTTACTCCTGCACAGCCACGTCGTCGACTGCACGAGTGCATTGCTCATGCATTGCTCAGACTCTGCCAAAACCTATATGACGCAGATTGGCGCGGGTCGTCGCCCACCGCCCACCTGAACGACGAGCCAGCGGAAACAACGTTGAGATACCATCACCATGCACAAGCGCATGCTACACGTGACCGCGAGACACCTCATGGATGTAGGCCATGGTCCTTGTCCAGGACAGAAGCTTCCAAGGTCGCCAATCATGGAGCCAATGACGGCCGCCCGCTTGACAGCTGGCATTATCACTGGCAATGCAATTTGGCCAATGCCTGGCGCGGGCTTGCCGTCGACGCCCGTGAAAACTGACTTGGTAGGTCCCGCCTCGATGGTTGCGCCAAAGCAAACATCGCGATGATGTTATCTAACGGTATCCCTGCCGATAATGCCTGATGCCGCTCCGGGATCACACAAGAGTCCATACCGCTATCGTCCTCTCACTACGTGATAACTGGTGGAAGTGTTGTCCTGCACGGGATAATGCCCGCCGTCGGCAGTGCCAGCGTCTCGAAGCATAAACTCAAGGTCCCCAGGCACGAAGCCACGCCTGAGCGGGGTCTCCTCGGGTTCGCCCCAAGCAGTTGGACCCATTTTTTCGTTTGGGAAGCTCAGGCTGGGCGCCCATGACGACGGCTTGTCTGCCGATGCCGGCCCGCTCGGAGACGCTCGTGGAGCGGCTGCCCTCGGCGCGGCGGAGGGGCCACAGGTCCCCGCGTCTTCATTCAGACGAAGATAACTCCTACTCGTCCCGACAATGAAATTCCGCTGTCTGAAATGATGTCCATGACGGCGCGCCTGTGGAGAGTGGGGCATCGCCCCCGAGATGGAGACGCCGCGGCTGTCATGGTCTGAATCGGCGAACTCGTTCCTTCATCGAGTCCGCTTCATCGTGATGACAGCTGCCAGTGCTGTCCATATCCCACCAGCCATCTGCTACCCCACGTCGCCGCAATCATCCTCGCGGTGGTCCCGACGACTGACTTCGTCGCATCGTTTGCCTTTGCGTCTTTTGCCGCGCCCTGACCCTGCCGCCGCCGCCGCATTTGCCCCTTCCTTCGCCACGATTATTGCCTTTATCTTGATATCGTTTGCTCTTGTCGCGCGGCTTCTCCAGATGACCGTTCCCGCCCTTCTGCTTGCCCTTGTTCTTGGAGTCCGCCAGACCGCCTGCGCTGCGCCACTTGGATCCGCACTCGGAGCAACTGCCAGGGCTAGTGTTGCCTGCGCCCATGCATGTATCGCCGTTGTTCCCCTAGTAAATTTCGTCACACTCGCACTGGTTGCCGCCCTGCCAATCGTCGTCACCGCAATGGCGCCAGCACCCCAGACTGTCGCAGCAGCCGTCCTCGTACTCCTCGCAACGCTCGTCTGCGTCGAACCAGCAGCCGTCGCACTATCCTGGACGATTTTGCGCTGGGGCAGTTTCGCGAGACGAGACTGAACGATTTTGATCTCCCCGCGTCGTTTCCAGTCGCCGCCAACAATCCGTTTGATATCGTCTACTCTCTCGGATGCAAGATCGCAGCCAGGCAATAGGTAGCAGCTTCTTGCATTGTCACTCCCACTAGATCACTGGCCTCGCTCGATCCGACATTGATTTATATGTGCAGACATGCAGGCATACCCATACACATGAATACATGCATACATACATATACATACATACATACATACATGCATACATTACATACATACATGCATACATGCATACATGCACACATGCATACATGCATACATGCATACATGCATACATGCATACATGCATACGTACATACATATATATTAGTTACATACATACATACATACATACATACATACATACATATACATACATACATACATACATACATTACATACGTACATACATACACACATACATACATACATATATACCTATGTACATACATATGTATGCAGAATGCATACACCAACACATACATGCATATGCGATTATCTGTTCTTCGCGCGCCCCTCACCAAGGAGACCTCGAGCCAAAAGACCCTGGGCGCCAGACGGCTGGGCCCCCAGGGGGCGACGCGGACCCTCTCCGCACGCCGGCGCACAGGCGAGGCGCCAGCCGCCCGACTAGGAGGGGTTCCAAATCATCTCCCCAGGGGCCCCACACCACCTGGCCCCTCAGATCTGCTCTTCACACTCGGAGGCCAGCGGCCACGAGCACAACCGACATCTGAAGGAAAACTGACCCTCTGTCTGCGGGTGGGCCATCATAGCCATTGAGATCGCACAGAAATCAAAGGCGAGGCAAGACACATCTACACGTCATAACCATAGACACCATTGGAAGGGCACCATGCGCGATCCCCTTTTCATAGCCCAAAAAACGCGCAGCGGTTTGGGGGGCAGGGAAATCTTCAGCGAGGCCTTTGTAGGCCTCTTGGCTTCTGTGCATCTGGGCTTCCTCCCTTCTCACAGCCTGGGCACCGCTGAGTGCGCTGCATTGCAGCAGGTGGTTCTCACGGCCGCGCGCTGCGTAGCGGCAGGCGGTTCCTCCTTCTCCTGCCGTTGGTTGGTTGGTTGATTGGCGTGCCTTGGGCCGCGCTCCGCTGCGCCGTTCCTGGGCTGGCGGGCGGCGGCGGCGTCGCAGGGAAGGCTGCGCGGGGCCGGCGCCCACCGCCGTTCCCAGGCCGTGCGCTGGAGCACGCCGTGTCTGTACACCTGACCCCCTATGACGCGCCCCTGCTGGCCTGGGTGGTGCACTCAGGTCGCAGGGGGGGATAGGGGGCAGGGGGGGTCTTCTGCTCTTTTCCCTAAACAGCGCTTCCCTGCGGGGTTGGCGCTGCACGCGCGGCCGTTGGTGGCGCGGATGCAGTTTGGCCCTGGTGCTCTCGTCGCCAATGCCTTCCCACTGCTGCAGGCTATCGCTTCTGAACGCCGCCGCTCCTCGTGCTTTCGTTTGGCGGGTTGGCCATTTGGTGCTATTCTGGCCGGATTGGCCCGCCCAGTGGCCGGATTGGCCCAGAAGCGCAGGGTTGGCTGCCCAGTGGCCGGATTGGCCCAGTGGCGCAGTTGGGGCCGGATTGGCCCGCCCAGTGGCCGGATTGGCCCAGTGGCGCAGTTGGGGGTCGGATTGGCCCGCCCAGTGGCCGGATTGGCCCAATATCTCAGTTGGGGCCAGCTTGGCCCGCCCAGTGGCCGGATTGGCCGAGTGTCGCGTTTGAGGGTGGGTTGGCCTGCCCAGTGGCCAAGTTGGTCCAGGCGCAGTTTGGGGCCGGATTGGCCCACCCAATAGCCGGACTGGCCCAGGTTGGCCCGCCTAGTGGCCAGATTGGCCCACTAACGCAGTTGGGGTTGGGTTGGCCCGCACAGTGGCCCGATTGGCCGAGGGGCGCGTTTGGGGCCGGAGCGGCCTGCCCAGTGGCCAGGTTGGCTCAATGGCGCTTTCGGGGCAAGTAGCTGCCGCCCAGTGGCCCGCAGTTGGTGCCGGACGTGGTCGACCGGTGGCGCGTTTGGGGCCGGATCGCCCCCCAATGGCGGGATTGGCCCAGTGCCCCGTGTGGTCCTGGGGTTGCCTGTTCTGGCTGGTTTGGCCCAGTGGCACGTATGGGACCCAGTTGGGCGCCGTGTAGCCGGCGAGGCCCAGGGGGCACAATTCGCGCCAGGACTGCCGTCCAGCGGTCGGATTGGCCCAAGTCCGCAGTTTTGGGGCCGGATTGGCCCAATTGTCGCTCACGCGCTTGGGGGCCTTGGCCTTGTGACGGAGTTCGGGCCGAATGGGCCCTCACATTGGCCGGATTACCAGCTGGCCTGACGGGCCTCGCTGTTTTTGGGTCAGTTTAGCCCGCCCGCGGGCTGCGACCCGTTTGGGGTCGTTTGGGCGCCCTGTCGCCGAGTACCTTGTGGCACAGTCTGGGGCTCGGCGTCAGGCCCACTCGTTGGCGTGTCCCGGTTGCGCGGTCTGCGGTCCAATTGGGCCCAACCGATGGCCGAATGGGCCTGCGGTTGTTTTTTGGGCCCGGTGGGCCGCGCTCTCCCCCTGGCTGGCCCGCTAAGGCGATTGGCGCCGAATTGGCCGACGCAGTGCCCAGATTGGCGCCGCGCCCTTCCAGCGTGCCCGTGCTATGACCCAATCGGCCCAGTCGGGCCACCAGGGGTTGGATTGGCCAGTTCTGGGGTGCAGTTCGGCGCCCGGTGTGTTCGCGGTTGTTTCAGAGAGCCGTTGGCGCTGTGTCGGCCTGGATTGGCCCCACGCGCAAGGTGCACGCTAGGGTGCATGTCCGTTGCCTGCCAGGCTCGAGTGACAACATCCGCTTCTGCACAGCTACTGCACTCTCTGGCGCAGATTTCTGCGAGACATCTTCGCGATGGCTTTCGCAACCTCCGAGGTGTCAGCCTTTGTCGCCGCGCTTCCGAGTGGCGCGCTCACTGGGGCAGAGCCGCACGTCATGGAGGAGTGGTGCAATTTCCTCCTGAGCGTCGATCCCACGCCGAAAGCGCGCCACGACCTCTTCCAGTATCTGTCGGTTGGGCGTCTTCTCGGTGATTCGATGGGTTCCATTTCCCCGCTCGATTTCGCTGACCCCGCGATGCGGGACATGATCACGAATCTGGTGAAGAACGGGGAGAAACCTTATGACAAAGAGGGCGAGAGCGCTGAGTTTCGTGCCTGGAAGGCGCAGCCTGCCCAAGTGGCCTTTGCTCTCCGCGTCCAGGGGAAACGTGCCACGTCCGCCCCGCCACCTCCGACTGCTGAAAACACCCTGGCCAGGACAATGGCTGAGTATCTCGAGGCCCAGGCTGCGACGCACAAGCGCTCAGTGAATGCTCTTTCGTTCAAGTTGTCGGACCGCGTCGCAGAGCTGAGCATGGAGAATTTCCCTGAAGACCTCCTGCCGTCTGAGGAGGGCCTCGCTACCTTCGAGGACCGCGTGGCCAAAGATGAGGGCCGCCCATGCGTGGAGAGCGCTGATGGAGAGGATCTCCAGAAGCATTTCCGCCCCGCGTGGTCGAAGATGCCACGCATTGACGTTCCCGTTGGCGAAGGCAGCGTTGCTGAGCGGCACCGCCAGATGGTGGATTTCAAGCGCGCCAAGGCCAGCGGGGAGCTGGAGTATCCTGGGTACGCGTCCTTCCAGTCGCACCTGATGGACTGGGGTACTAAACTGATCCTCATGAAGCTTGCGACGCCCGTGGACATCCTGGGTTACACGGGCCTCCTGAGCAAAATGGCCGAAGTGAATGGGGGCGTCCGGACGGCGCGCCAGTGCGACCTGCTCAACCGGACCGCCATGGCCAAAGCCTTGGAGAAGAGCGATGCTGGGTGGAAGCGTTTATTCTCCCAAATCGACATGGACAGGCTCCGCGAGGCCAAAGACAAGGTCACGAGCAGGGCGGCCGAGGCAGCGAAAGCAGCTTCTGCGATGGGGTTCTGGTGGGCCCAAGGGCGGCAGCGGCGGCAAGGCTCCAAGGTCTCTTTCACCAAAGGCGCCGCCGCGCTCGCGCAGCCCCCGGGACAGCGGCTGGAAGCAGAGCTCGGGCTGGAAGCAGGACAGCTGGAACCAGAACGCCTGGTCGAAGAAGAAGTGAAGCCAGAGCCGGAGCTGCAGCTCAGGCTCCAGCGACGATTCCCGCCGCCTTGATGCGGAATCGAGCGACGTAGCATCGCATGCTTGCCGTAGTTTAAGCGGCGCTGCCAGCGTGCCCCGCCCCCCCCGGGGGCGGGTCGAGCCCGGATTTAAGCTTGAATTTCCGGCCTTTCCTGGCTTGTCCCGGATCCGGGGGCTTGTGCATACTTTCCTGTCTGCTCCAGGCGTGGAGACTTTAAATCCCCTGCAGCATCTACAGTGGGCATTGGCCCTGCCTCCTGGCGCAGACTCGCCAGTTTTGCCTTTCCAGGTCCAAAAGTGGCTCGACAGAGAACTTTCTCTCGACCCGCCCCGTTTAGCGCAGGCCCGCTACGATAGTCTGCAGCATTGGCGTGAGCGCAAGCGCGTGCTGGACCCACTTTGGGCGCGTGAATGGGCGCTGCTGCCTGAGCACGTGCGTGGTGTGTTGGGTCCGAAGAAAAATCTGCTTGCACTTTCCGAAATGCCCCAGGCGCTGGACTGGCCCGACCAGGCTCTCGTGGATGATGTCAAGCGAGGTTTTCCTTTGATAGGCGCACTCCCGCGGATTGGGGTTTTGCCAAGCAGCTCTTTTGAAGATTGCTTGGAATGTGCGTCCAGTCTGCGCGAGCAGGCCAGCGATATCAATCGGGACACGATCCGGCGCGTCGGGCGCCCAGCTGGCCTAGAAGCCTCCGTTCGCCAAGTTTTTGAAATGAAGTGCGAGCGCGAGGTTGCCGAGGGCCACGCTCGCTGGCGTGCTCTAGACGACAGTTGCGTTCTCAGTGCTCGTTTTCTGGCCGACGAAGGCTGGAGAATGAAACTAGGCAAATGGGAGCGCAAAGTGCGTTGTATAGATGACTTCACAGCGTCCAAGGTGAACTCGGCAGCATCGCCAGGCGAGGTCGCCCAGCACGACACGCTGGACAGCTTCTTGGCTGTTCTCTGCAAAGTCATGCTGGCCAACGCTGGCGGAGCCGCGTTGCGCAAGGAGGATTCTGTAAACGCGTTGAAGACGCTGCCCCTCGCCAGCTCTCACTTGCAGTTTGCAGTTGTGACGTGGGGATCTGCCGCCAGTCGCGGCCAGGCTCTCCAGCTCCTTGCATGCCCATTTGGGGCTACGGCGTCAGTGCACAGCTGGGAGCGGTTCGGCGCAGCCGTTTGCGCCATTTTGGCTGAGCTGTTTTTCGTTGTTTTCTTGCGTTTTGTAGACGATCTGTTCGGCGCAGATCGCGCGCTGCACGGAGCGCCGCACTTGGCAACGCCAGCCGGCGCATCCGACGTCGCGCGCGCCGTTGTCACCGATCTGCTCGGCTGGGAGCTGGACAGCGAGAAAAGAGTTGCGCAGGCGGACGCTGCGCCAGTTCTTGGCGTCGATTGCGCAATTGACAAGGACGCGGGGTGCTTTATTGTGGCCATCCCTCCGGCGAAGATCGCTGAGTGGACGAATGAAATTCGAGACGCGTTGGCTCAGCAGCGTCTGCAGCCAAACGCGGCGAAAAAGCTTGCTGGGAAGCTCAGCTGGGGCTCGTCTGCAGTGTTCGGCCGTGCTGGACGGGTGCATTTGGCCCCGCTCTTTTACCACGCGTCGCGCTGCAGTTCGTCTTTGTCCGGCCGCGTGGAGCGCGCGCTGCGCTGGTGGCTCTGCTTTCTGGAGCGCGTGCCCCAGCGAATCGTTCCCTGCGCCAGTCCACTCGCTAGGACTCGGTGCATCGTCTATTCCGACGCAAGAGGGCATGACGACGTGACGTGGGCCATCTGTCTGCCTAATGCGCGTCTCTGGGCGGCTTCCCAGGTGCCTAAAGCTGTGTGGCGCTGGGCGCGCTACAGGAAAACACAAATTGCTACGTGGGAGCTGCTTGCAGCAATCTGCGCGCTGCAATGGCTTCTGGGGCAAGGCCTCGGGGACCTCGATGTGCTTCTTTTCGTGGACAACAAAACTGCGCTGGGGACCCTGGTCCGCGGCTCGCCCAGGCAAGCAGACTGGAACGCGCTGATCGGTGACCTCTGGCTCCGCGTAGCCAGGACAGGCACGCTGCTGTCGAGTTTCTACGTACCTAACCAGTTGAATCTCGCAGACGCGCCAACAAGACCGAAAGAGAAATATGCTGCGCTGGAGGCGATGCAGCGAGCAGGTTTCACCCGTGCACCGTGGAGCATGCCATCAGACGCACCATGGCCCGAATGACTGCCTTGCCGGCCTGCTGTTGGAAAATGCATCGCCCGCATCGTCAGTCATCGAGTGTGGCGTTTGTAGCGCTTGCGCGCTTCTGCCTGCTGCAAAGGGGTCTAGCCCCAGGGCCCACATGCTTCAGCTCATTCGCAAAGGCCGCGCCCAAGCCATAGCAGCAGCCAGCAACGCCGCCAGTGATGGGCCAGGAGGCGGCCAGGCCGAGGCCGCGCCCCGGCTTGGCCTCTGCGGCGCCCTGCCGGATTTAATCCGACAGGCCGCGGGCACGCGTGCTCCGGGAGTTGGATTAGAAGAGGTGTGTTCCGGATTGGCTCTTGCTGGCGCTGAGGACCCCCTGGATTTTTCAGGATTGGACCCAGACAGCGCCCGTATCATTTGGAAGCCGCTGGCAACGTGCACGCTTGAATTCCTTTCCAAGTTATTACGTTTATGCGAGAATTACTCGTCTCTTGCTCAGCGTGGGTTGGCGCAGACAGCGCCATCGCCAGTCGGCGGTCAGACCGATGATGCCGAGGTTGCCGCGGCAGCTCAGAAGCCCTTCCCCGCGCAAACGCCCGCCCCTCTGGCGGCGCAGCCTGGGGCGCAGCGCGGGGACCGAGGCATGGCCGCACTGGCGCTTGTCGCGCAGGCCAGACAGCAACGAATGGCTCTGGCGCCAGACGCGGTCGCCAACGCTCTCCGGGACATGGCCAAATTGCCCGACCAACCGTTCGGAGTGCTCGAGTGAGGCCCACGGGCTGTTGCAAAAAGAACTCGGATGGACGACGCAAGCGTGGATTCGTTCGAGTTGCAAGCTACGTGGCTGGAATTCTCTGGTTGGAAGCGCAGCGCGTCGCAATATGCGAGCGCGGTTCATCTCTGGGGTCAGGCCGCGGCCCTGGCACGTCAACCGCCGTGGCCGCCTTCGCAGTCTTCCGTGTATGCTTTCTGTGCCTTCTTCCGCAGCAGTGCCTCTCTGGGACGTTATTTCTCTCATATCCGGTCGGTGTTGGCTCTTTTACGCGTTCCTGCTGGTGAATTGAGCGATGCGACGCGGCTAGTGAGAGGCGCCCAGAAGGCAGCAGCCAGTCGAGTGCGCCCACGTATATGGGCACCCAAGGCGCAAACGCGGAATTTGGCACAGTGGGCTACTAACGCCAATCGTCGTGACTTGGCCCTGTCGCACGTGGTGGCTCGGCATTTTTGTCTGCGGCATGCATCCGAGGTGCTTCCTTTGGGCGCGCCTTCGGCACTTTTCCGTTTCAACGGCGGAGACACAGAGGCAGTTGTCACGTTCACGCGAAGAAAATGCTACAGCACGCCTGTCGAGGTAGTTCGCAAGTGTTTATGCGGGGACACGCGAAGTGACCTTTGTGGCGTGTGTGGCCTGCGCGAAGCTGCGCATGGTAATTCTCTGCCTTTCGCACACATCACTTATGCGGAAGCTCTGGGATTTCTGAAAGCAGGTGCTGCGGTTATAGGTTTGCCCCAGAGTGAGCACTGGGGCACGCATGCGTTCCGGCGGGGTTTCGCCAACAACGCTCTCCAGGCAGGTGGTCTGTCAGCCCTTTTCTGGTCTGGAGGGTGGAAGGGCGTGGCCGCTTTCGGCTATGCCACTGCCCAATCTCGAGGGGAATTTGCAGCTGCGCAGTGGCTCACCGAACACTCGGAATCGAGCGGCGACGAAGACGAGAGGGCGTCTTCGCATGCATAGGGCGCGGAAGCAAAAACAAAGATCCTCTCATCGTCCGAGGCAAAGTTCGCCCTGCGCCTGGCGGCTTTCCGCGCAAGCTGTCGCTTCGGGCAGGGTAGCCGTTTGGCCCAGACTGCGTGCGTTGGGCCCTGGTGGATTTCCAAGTCTGGGCCAACCTGGCGGCGCCAAATACTTCCGCTCGCCAATTGTTAGCGCGGAGGCGACGCCCAACTTCACGGTCGCATGGCCGAACGCAGAAGATTTTCATAGCCCCAAAAACGCGTAGCGGTTCGGGGGGCAGGAAAATCTTCAGTGAGGCCTTTGTAGGCCTCTTGGATCCTGTGCCTCTGGGCTTCCTTCCTTCTCACAGTCTGGGCACCGCTGAGGCGCAGCGGATTGGCATCTCACAGCTTTTCGCTGCAGCGCAGCAGGCGGATGCTCACGGCCGCACGCTACATTGCAGCAGGTGGTTCTCACGGCCGCGCGCTGCGTAGCAGCAGGCGGTTCCTCCTTCTCCTGCCGTTGGTTGGTTGGTTGATTGGCGCGCCTTGGGCCGCGCTCCGCTGCGCCGTTCCTGGGCTGGCGGGCGGCGGCGGCGTCGCAGGGAAGGCTGCGCGGGGCCGGCGCCCACCGCCGTTCCCAGGCCGCGCGCTGCAAGCACGCCCATTGGGCTCGCATCCCACCCATTCCCGCCCTTATGGCTGCGCGTTTGTTGGGCGGCGCCTTGGTCAGGTTGGGGCCCTGGTGGATTTCCAGTCTGGGCCAACCTGGCGGCGCCAAATATTTCCGCTCGCCAGTTGTCAGCGCGGAGGCGACGCCCAACTTCACGGTCGCATGGCCGAACGCAGAAGATTTTCCTTCGCACGCCCCTCACCAGGGAGACCCATAGCCAAACGACCCCAGGTGCCAGACGGCCAAGCCCCCAAGGAGCGACGCGGACCCCCTCCGCACGCAAGCGCGCAAGCGAAGCGCCAGCCGCCCGACTCGGAGGGACCCCGCATCAGCTCCCCAGGGGCCCCACACCGTCTGGCTCTTCCACGGACGCGCCGCTCGGAGCCGCGCTGCGAGAGAGCGACAACGCTGCACCTGCTGCGCCAACAGGTTCAGCGCGGCGGCCTCAGCGACGGCGCCCTGCACGCACAATGACGCCGCTGCACTGAGGCCAACCCCCCACGCAGCAGTCTTGCTCTATGGAGCCGCGGCCCGTGAGTCTGCAGCGGCGCAGCCTCGCCTCCACTTGCACACAATAAGTTCTCAATCCTCGACACCCAGCGACTCGCGAATATCACCGAAAGGCACGCGGAAGGCGCGCGGCTCCACGCCCAGGCACAGCTCGACATTGTCTGCTGCAGCCTTCGCCTGCATCGGGAGCCTGACTGCAACGCGGCCCCGCGCCCTCGCAATTCCCCAGCACCTGGCTGGCGCTGACACCTGGCGTCGCGCAGCTGCAGCCCCGCAGAGCAGGTTGACGGGCACAGCTACACGTCGCTCCGCCAGAGCGCCAACATCTCTCCAGCGCGCAGGGACGCGACCTACCCAGCCGCGAGAAGAGCCCCGGCACCCACCCGGCCAGCAAAAGCTTCGCAAAGGCAGCAGCGGTGAGAGGCCCGATTGGCAACGCCCGCCCAACTGGCTCCAATCGCTGCTAGTCCGGCCAAGACGCCAGGACTCCCGCAAGTGCCCTCGCACTGGGGCAAAATGTGAGATATGACTGCAATGGCATTGTTGGACTGGAACAGCGAGACCTCATGCCCCCAGCGATGTTCAACGCATGCTGCAAGGTCGGCGTTGAACTGGGCGGGCGTCTTCGGATCTCGCCGCTCTGTTAACAGAAACCGAAGACATCATCGACTGCAGCATTATGCCGCTCTGGTGTGAGAGGCGCGACCATCGCCTCGCGGAGGGGCCGCGATCTTGCCATCGACCGACGGGCCACCGCCTCGCCTGCCGCTCGCCGCACCTCTGCTGTTGCCGAAGTCCCAGCGCGAGGGCGCGCCGGCTGAAATGTCACCCGCGTCGCAGTAGCCGCACGTCGCGAGGTGCTGGGCGCTGATCCCGCGGAGAGCTAGATGCGGTGCCCTCGCACTGGATCGGCCGCTGGCGCTGACAGCTGCGATCACTCGGGCATCCAAGATGCGGAGGTAGCCACGGACCAGCATAACCACCGCGCGCCTGCCACAGCTGCCAGTCAATCGCATGGACACAAAACGCGCTGTCGATGAGAGACTCGATGATAACCGCCACCTGGGAATGCAATCAGTCGAACCCATGCGCGCGTCGCGCTCGCGTTGCGCCCCAGAGAAGAGCGGTGCCCTCATGGTTGTTGACCTGGCAGCGGTAGCCGCATGCTGCCCAGCGGGCCCGCGCCTCCGCCGAGACGCGTTCGATGCTCACAGGCCGTAGCGGCGGACGCCTCCGAATGATCGGCCTCGCGAAGCACAGGAGACCCACTGCGGGGTCGAGCGGGCCCCTGCCAGGACGCAGAGCAGCGGCCACCTGCGCGCGCTCCACCTCCAGCTCGAGCGTGGAACACCGCGGCCCCGTCGCCCTTGAGCGCGACCCCGCAGCCAGCTGGGCAATACTCAACCACCGACCAAGAGCACCAAGACATCCACGGACGTCTAACACGCGTGAATTCCCTGGCGTCCAGCAGCACGGCGCGACCCCCGGCGCGCGAGAACTCAGCCCGCGACTCGAGGGCCACGACGCAGACGCCCCCCACGAACCACATCACGCGGACAGGCAAGGCCGCCTCAGCAGCATGGATCAACTCAGGGACGTGGTAGAACAGCCGTGTCCTCGCACCTTCCAGGTCCTCCCCGACAGCGCCGTGGCCCGCGGAGTCCCAGCGCGGGCCCCCGGCGGCAACGGTGACCCAGTCGGCGTCGCGCCTGATACCCTCAAGGACGGCGGTGAACCGCGCCTCCGCGACGGCCCCGATGCTGCCCAGCTCGATGACCCCAGCCCAGCGACGCCGAACCAGCCGTCGGGCCGCTGGGTCAACCTCGCTGCTGACATGCGATGCAATCGTGACAGGGGGGCCGCGACAGCGCCACAGCCGCTCCAGAGGACCCGCTGAACAGCTCCACGAGGACAGCTCGCGGCCGCCATCGGGTCTCCCTGACCGCGACGGTGGCCGACCCTAGCCGCAACGTGACCACTGAGGCGGCGCCACGGGCGCGCGCGAGGACCTGCTCCGAGAGGCCCGCAGGCCGCCCGCGAAGCACGCGCCGACGGCCTGCGCGCGCGCGCGCCCGCAGCAACGACGCAGGGTTCGATCCAAGCCCGCGGGCCGCGGAGGCCAGCGTGAGTGCCGCGAGAAAGCCAAGCAGCTCGTCGCGCGCGTCCAGCGGGACAGCCAGTGGGCGCGACCACCTGCCAGCAATTCACGCGCTGCTGAGGAAACCCACAAACGGCTACCTGAACTCGGTAGCGCGCGCGCACCGGCCCAAGATCACGAGCACGGCATGCGACGCGCGCGCAGGCTAGCCCATGTCCCACAGCGCGACCCGGAGGAGCCGGTGGAGCTTTTCGACCGCGACGCCGACACGCCTGACCCTTCCGTCGATGCAAGCGCCCGTCTGCTCGAGGACGAGCCCTCGATGCTTGGCCTCCCCGACAGCGACGCTGACGCCTGCTCGCTGATGGGCAGCGCGCTGGTCTGCTCGCGCCGTGCTGATCGCGCCGCGCAGCTCTGCAACCGAGCTCTCGGGGACGACCCCGCCGCGGACCCAATCGTCGATGCAGCGCTGGATCCACTGCCGCTCTAGCACTTTGGACAGGTAGGGTAGAGGCCGAGACTTCCGCCACTCCAGACCTGGGGGAAAGCACGCTGCCAGCGGAGGGTCGCCGCAGCCCGGCCCCCGACGGCAGCGCTGGAAAACTGCGACAGCCTTGACCCAGCCCATGGGGATCACCCGCAGCGCGAAAAGCGTCTTGCCTGTCTCGGGCTGCCCGATGATCTCGTTCGGGATCGCCTCCGCGAGCGCCAAGAACGGCTACGACGCCCCCCTGAGCCCGCAGCAGTAGATGGCGGACGCCTGGTCGTCGGATGGCCAGGGCAGCACGCGGCCGTCGGGAACAGGAATGGCTACCCGCGGCGGCGAAGCGCACAAGGTTCCGACGTCGTCTCGCATGACCCCAGGTAGCTGTTGGCGGGGGCCACGTTGATGATGGGCCGCTGCGCGCGGGGGCGGCCCGGCGTCGCCGCGCCCCCCGCGCCGACGCCGAACGCCCCTGCCAGCACCCTGCGATCCCCAACCTCGAGGACGCGGTCGCTGGCGACGGGCGTCGCGAGGCCGAGCTCGACCAATTTCTGCTTCGATTCGACCTGGACGGCTGCCCTCGGGACCTCCTGGGGCCACTCGGCCTTAGGCGGCAGCGCCAGGAAGGGGCGTGCCAGCCAGCTGCCCACCTGGGCGTCGGCGACGTCGAACGCCTTGACAGGGGCCGCGACGCCCGCCCGCGGCAGCCCAGGAAGGACGCTGCCCGCGACGCCTCCTCGACGCCCTGAGAGGCGACGAAATCACCCTGGACAGGCAACTCCACTGGCCCCAGCGAATCCTGACAGAAGCGCTCGCAGGCTCGCCACACAATCCCGAGCGCGCCGGCCCGAAAGGCCGCGGGGCGTCGCGGCGCCGTCGCCATAGCCCGCATGCGGCCGACGCACTGGCAGTTCAGGCCGAGCACGACCAGCTGCGCCCAGACCTGGGCGGTAGCCTCGCAGATCTCCGGCTCGGCCGCTGGGAGCTGCCGGCCACGATGCCAAGCCGCTCGGAGGCGCTCGAAACACGGGGCGCCGGGCACAGGCGGCGGCCACACCTCGCGCAAGGTCGCGAAGCTGGCCGCGGGGCCCGGCGAAGGGCACGCTGCCCGAACGCACCGCACCGCCCGAGCGCACCCAGCGCTCCGCGCGCAGCCTCGCGAAGGGCAAGGGCAAGCCGGAACTTCGAGCTGCGCCCTGCGCCGATGGCCCCGATGTCGCCAGCGTCTGCACTGAGCCGCGCCGCAGCACTGGCGCTCGGACGCGGAAGGCCCCGCGTCTGGCGGGCGGCCCACCTCGCCCAGGGCGCTGGCCCGGCAGCCCTGAGAGCCCATCGCCTCCGCACACTTGGCCGTTGCCTCGCCAGCCGCGGGGCGCGGAGTTCGCCCAGCACTGACCACGCGAGCCTTCCACGCGGCGCGGCTCTCGCTCTCCTTCTCCAGCACGTCGCTCCGCAAGCCGCGCCGGCAGCTGGGGCGGCCTCAGGCGCGGGGGGGGCCACCTCGCTGTCCGAGCCGCTGGCGAGGAGGACTGACCTCGCCGGGCTGCGGCCCGCGGCCCCTGCAGCCCGGCGGCCCGCCGCGGCCGCGCGCAGCGCTGCTCTCGCTGGCGGTGCACGGCCAGCCACGATCCGCAGGGCCTCGGCTGACCCGGGCACCAAAGCCCCCGAGGCCCCGCGCCTCGCCATCGCGCGGCTGCGGCCTGCAGGGGCCGCCCCCCCCTGGGCTGGGGGCTGCCCCCCGCATGGCCCGCGGCCCTGCCCCCCCCTGCAAACGCTGCCAGAAGTCCGCGACCTTCAGCCCCCCAGCCTCGACCTGCTCCGCGGCGGTCTCCTCGTCGAGAGCGCCGTCGGAGGGGGGCTGCTTCTGCGGGCGCGGGCGAGCCACTGCGCCGCGCGCCAATGGCCGCCCTTCACTGCCATCGCCCGGGCCTTCAGCCCCTGCACGAGCAGGTCGCCAACCTCGACCACTCCGCCGCGGCGGATGTCGTCGTGGGCGAGCCCGGATGCGCGCAGGTCCCCGACCTCCCCGGTGCCCCGCGACCGCGCCGGGCGCGCCGCGAAGAACGCCATGTCCGCGAACTGCGCGACGCAAGGCGACAGGGCGTCGCCCTCGGCCCTCCGCAGCTGCCGCGGCCACCGAGGTACGTGAGTCTGTGCTCGAGCAGCGCGCCATGCCCGTCCCTGACGATAATGCGGAGGAGGCCCCGCGTGATCCAGACGCCCTGGAAGCGGTCCATGCCGCTGGCCCTCTCGACGTCGCCGTCGGCATCCTCGTCGCCGTCGTCCTCGCCGCGGCCCAGCAACGCGGACGCCAGTGCCGAGGCGAGCTTGGACCGCGACCCAGCAGCACATCTACGAACTGGGCCGTCGCCTGCCGCTGCCGCCCGCGCTGACGCAGCCGCCGTGAACCGATCTCGCACGGGCGGCACAGGCCGCGGTGAGTTCCTCGACACAACATCGCCAGGCTGGCCACGCGGCCCTCCCCTCACGCCTCGCAGGGCGGGCGTCGAACTCCGCGGGTCCTCGGCGAGGGCGGTCAGGCAAGCGATCCCGGCGTCGAGCGGGTTGCCAGGGGCTGCGCCCGTCGGCGCCGCTGCGCCTCCAGCCTGCAAGAAGGGGAAGGCCCCCGAGCTCCTCGTCCTCCAGGCCGTCGCCCACAATTGGCAGCTTGACCTCTGGCCCTCGGGGCAACCCGCCCTCGAGGACCGGCCGGCCTGGCGGCGGTGCCGCACATATCAACTTGCTCTGCTCTCGCTCCAGGTCACGGCGGTCGATCACCGGCCAGACGCTGATGTGCTCCACCTCCCTGCCCGGCAGCGAGATCGCGTCACCGCTGTCGCCACCGCTGGAGCACAGGTAGAAGATCGCGGTCGCAGGGCGAGCTCACCGCTGCTCAGCACACGAGGCATACAAGCTGAAGTAGCCGTCGCTGGCCACGATGTGGCGGCCCTCGAAGCACTAGCCGCACTCGTCGGCACAGTGCGGCCCTCGACCTCGAGCAGCTCCGTGACCGCCCCGCTGTGGTCCACTACCTTGGCCAGGATGTGGACTCCGCACACGATGCCCACTCCGCTGACCTAGATGCCGTTCGTTGGTGCGTCCAGCCAGGCGCCACGTGGGAAACGGCCACACAGGCACAGAGGGCCGATCCATCTGAGAACTTCGTCGCTTCCCGAGCCAGCATTCCGCTCGGGCGCCGGCGCTCAACAGAGTGCACAATATCGACTGTGGTGGCCAAGCCTATGTACACCTCGGGGGAGGCAGGACCCCTGGCTGCCGCTGGCGGCGATGATCGAGCCATCCTAACAATGAAGATCGCACAACAATCAACGGCGAGGCGAGACACATCTACATGGGATAAGTATAGACCCCCTTGGGATGACATCATATTTGAGTAGATCGCGTCGCCCTCTCTTGTAGCAACTTGTAGCTGAAGAATTTGCTCCAAGCGACTCCCACACTGCACTGGTCATGAAGAATACGTTCTCTCGTGAGCATTGAGAGATCACATGCTTGAGCGTGTACGTTGACGGCTGCGTCCTCAGGAACCCTGGACAAGGCGAAGGCGGTCTCTCCAACATAGTCAACCTCATCTCGAGAAACTTTGAACCTCAACGCTTGTTTGAGAGCTCCGCCCTGAAGACTCTGAAAGACAAGTAGTGTTGCCACGCTCTCATCCTCGATGCGTTGTCCTCCACAATTAACTCAGGTTTTCGGGATACATGTTGATTCCGTACTTGGCAATGCCCGGTCTCCCGCCGGGTGGCGTCTGATGTGCGTTATCCTCCAAGGGCAACTGACAGCCAAGAATGTATCCTGCCTATATGCTGGACGTAGATCTTGAGTAAAGATAGGCTGATGCAAGTGGATAATCGCCGTACCTTACCGGGTGTAATGATGTCGCCAAGCCGTAGGCGGGGAGAAGCAGAACTCCTCGTCGGTGGCGTCGCTGTCGGTGATGAAGTAGATCGTGAGATTTAAAGTACATGCTGATCGGTGCTGATCGCCTTCGCGAGGTAGGCGTTCAAGAGCTGATAGTTCCTGTTCCGTTGGTCGAAGCTCAACCTCGCGAAGACTATCGCGATGCCCGGCCTGGCGGGGCCACGCGCGCCGCACCTTGAGGCGGCTCCGCTCCCAGAGCGGATATGAGAGAATGTTTCTCCTTCAGCCCCGATGCGAATACGGGCGAACATGCACTCTACTGTCTCTACTTGCTGACCTGCTGAAGTAACGCACACTAATATGAAAAGATGGTGCCTCTGATCAGACCTGAAGTCTCGCGTCGCCCTCGACGAGGCACAGCTGACAAAAACCACCCAAAACCCAAAACTAAATCCGAAAATTCTAAGGAATTGGATGAGTCGACCCCTGGACCTCTCCTGGGGTGCGTTCTGACCAGAATCTCGAGGCGGGATCCATCCAGGGCCGCAGGGGCGCCCGAGGACGGTCTAACATGTCCAGAGAGCGAGCTTCGAAGCTCGAACCTCCGTCCCCTGAAAATCTACACTCCTAATGTTGCCCCTTAGCAGCCGACCGTCCCTCGACGGGGGACGGATACACTAGAGGCCTCCGAAATAGAGTCCGAGTAGATGGGGTCGGGGGACCGCGCCGCATCGCCGATGCCATCGGCGATGCATCAGCCATGCATCGGCGACGTCGGCGATCCGTCGCCGTGGAGAAAGCCGGGCTCCACATCGAGCCGCATCGGCGATGCATCGGCGATGCGGCGCGATTCCCCGACACCATCTACTCTTTGCGGCGAGCCCAGGGGAGACGGCAGAGGGAGCGCGGCTTCTCAGAAGGGTCAGAAAGCCTTCAGCCTTCTGAGAAGCTTGCTAAACCGTCCCCGAAGACAGAGACGCCTTCTCGGAAGGCCGGAAGGTTTCTGTGAAGCCCCGCCGCCTTCTTAGAAGGCCTGCCCTCTCTCACTTCCCCCCTGGTCGCGCCGCCGACCATTCGCGAGGCCTGGACACGCTCCGATCTCGGGCCCCGCAGGGCCGGCGTGTGCCAGGCGCCCCCCCCCCCCCGATGCCTCGCCCGAGAGCGGGAGGCGCAGGCGCCCGTCGCACTGCGAGCAGAAGCCCCAACGGAGGGGGAGCGGAGAGGTCACGAGCGGTGAACGTGTCCGCATCAGCGCCTTCGCGGTCCTCCTCCTCCCCCTCCTCCTCCTCCTCCTCCTCCTCCTCCTCCTCCTCCTCCTCCTACTCCTCCTCCTCCTCCTCCTCCTCCTCCTCCTCCTCCTGTGAGATATACGCTGTACATCTTGTGTTCTTGTGCAGAGCGTGCAGAGCATGACTGTAGCATAGCGAGCGTACTGTTACGTTTGGGCCCAAACCATTTAGGGCCCTTGAGTCGAGCGCGCCAGCGGTGTGAAGATATCATCGATGTTCTTATGGCGTTTTCAATCTTGTTGATGCCATCAAAGATTTCGGGGGCTTTGATAAATCCCACCAGCCCTCTGGGCGTCGGTGGTTTAGAGCGTTTCCTCTTCCACCCCTCCTTCTTCCCCTTCGGGGAGGGGTTTACCCCTCCCCCTACCCCCTCCCCACTGACCTGGACAGGGGGGGCGGGGAGCGGTCAGAGCGTCCAAAACGGCCTCGCCGAGGAAGCCAAAATCATTGATTTTACTAAGGTTTTGGCCCCATTTTGGCCCCCAGAGGGGGCAGCACTAATTGAAGCTCCCCTCTTCTTTGATCGATTTCCTCCAAGATGGCCCCAAGAAGCGCCCAGGAGGCACCAAGAGGCCCCAAGATGGCCCCAAGATGGCCCCAAGAGGCCCCCAGGAGACCCCCAAGAGGATCCCAAACGGCCCAAAGAGGCCCCCCCGAGGCACCCAAGACGCCGAAAAGCCCCTCAGGACGACCCTCTACTCGCCTGGGCGTCGTTTCTGGACGGGCTGGTGGGGATACGCGAAGCGTCTAGAATTCATATTGGTAGCGGAGCCTCGTCAGCCAGGCTCGCGCTTCGACCTTCCATATCTCAGCGACCTCTCTTCGGATCTGGTCGCCAACTACATGATAGGCTTCGACCCAGCGGCGGATATCATAGACCGCCTGGTCAATTTCTCGTCAGAGTCCACGTTTGATTCAACAGACCGGGGCAGTTTCAATTTCGTGCAGCACACGTCGGACACCAACCCCTTACAGTTTCAGTTCAGCAGGATGTCTAAGCCGACGGCGGACATGCTACCCGAGCGAGGAGTTCCCCAGTTCGACGGCACGCTCAGCAAATGGAAAGAATACGAGAAGCGGACGATGATTTTCATTGCGAAGCTTAAATTGGAGAAGAAGGAGGGCGAAGCGGCTCTCATGCTCAGCGCAGGTGTCACAGGCGAAGCTTGGGACGAAGTGGAGGATCTCTCAGCAAACGAGCTCATCAAGCCCAACGCGGCGAAGCAGCTCATGGCCAGATTACGGAATCGATTCAAGATGGACGACAGGAAGGAGCTCGCGGACGACTTTGAGGAGTAGTTCTTCAAGCTCATGCGGTACAAAGGTGAGACGCTGTTCGCCTACATATCACGAGTGCGAGCACGAGCAGCAGAGCGGAAGCTCAGGACGCACGACATCGAGCTACCGGCGAAGGTCCGAGGCTGGCTCACGCTACGACGAGGAGGATACAGCTCGGACCAGAAGGCGGTCATCATGTCAGTAGTTGGTAAGGATATCACACAGGAGAAGGGTATCCAGGCGATGGAGACAACGCTCGGGCAGGAGAGTATCATACACGAGCCGAATCACGCACGGGAGCAGTATTTCGTTGACGAGGACACAGCAGAGTACTACAATGAGGAATTCTACACTGGCGAGCCGGAGGACGAGCCAGACGACTACGACCAGACGTACTGGGCGGAGGACGATGAGACCTGGTACGACTGCGAAGAGAGCTACTACCAGCGCGACCCCAACAGAGCTCAAGAGCTCGGCCCAGGCGAGTAGGACGAAGTCTCCGCGGCCTACGCGGACGCCAGGAAGCGGTTCAACGATCTGAAGCTAGCTCGCGGTTTCTACCCAGTAGTGGCGATGGTAGGCGGAAGCTCAGGTTCGGCCGCAGCATCAGCAGGAGGTTCACACGGACGAGGCCGGTCAAGCAGCAAAGGCACCAAAGGACGCGGCAAGTCCAAAGGAAGAAAGGGCAGCCCAAAAGGATCATCACCTCCAGGCGCATACAGCAGACAACGACCTACGGCAGCGGACCCAATGGGAAGGGCAAGGGCAGCTACGAAGCCAGTACCGACATCAACACCATCGGCCAACTGCCTACGACGCGGCAAGCCCAGCCACTGGACTAGGGACTGCACCGAGCCCCCCAACAAGAAGCGGGTCCACACCGACGACAGCTTGATGGTCGATGAGGTCTGCTGGGACGAAAGTGTCATAGCAAGACCAACGCCAGCACAATACAAGCAGTGGAGACATGGACTGTGAAGCGACGACCCACATGTCCGGCTCAAAGACGATCAAGGACTACGTGAGGGACCGCAGGCAGAAGAGTTATCCCATCGAGGACCTCAGATTCTGCAAGTGCCGACGGCCGTTTCGGTTCGGTGACGGCAAGATCGAATATGCGCAGTGGTGTGGCACAATACATGCCAGCTTCAAGAAGAAGTCAGGCAGGCTCTACATCTACGTGCCCATCCTATTTCCGAGGCCGTCGCTGGAAGTATTCGGAGTTCAGGTCGACTACGCCAAGCAGACAGTTGCTGGGAACGGCGGCGAGTTCGAGGCTGCAACGCTATCACCTCAAGGACACTACACGGTGGACCTACTAGAGGAGTTGGACGGGAAGACGAGTCACCACACGAACGACTTCGAGTACGAGCCTGTCGATGCAGCGCAGTTCCTGGACCCCAGCAACGAGACCATGAGTGGCATAGAGTTTCTGGACAACGCCTACTGGGCGGACTCCAGCGAGAACGGCGAACAGCAGGAGCAACCACAACGGCGACCTCACACAGAAGGCTGTTCCCGACGCGCAGTACAAGTTAGTTGCTGCAAAGCCTACATGAAGCAGTGGCAGTGTCAGCAGCATTCCTCATGTGGCAACCTGTACTTCACTACGACAGCCATCGAGCCAGTCGACACCACGCTATCGGAGCCATGCCGGTGCCTACTGTCACCTACGTCGGACGAAGTCAACTTCAGCACCGACGACGACCCCGATGACGGCGTCACGCAGATTTCGACCAACTTCGTTCAGAAGATCGACTCAGCCGTGAAGCATGCCAGCGAGCAGTACCTACAGACCATGAGGAGGGTAGCTCACCAACGGTGCACTACGAGACGGACGATATGGGAAGTCTACGCTGGAGAAGCCAGACTTTCACAAGCCCTGCGAGATCTAGGAGCACGCGTGGAAACGCTTGGGCTCAATACCAGATGGGATCTCGCAAAGGAGGATCATCAGAAGACATTCCTTATGAAGCTGACGGAGGAGCAGCCTAACGAGGTTCATCTGTCACCGATGTGCGGACCCTGGTCCAACACGCAGGAGCTCAACATCCACCAGCACCCCGGTTGGAAGGAGTACCTCACCGAGCTACGAGTTTGGCATCATCGAGTACATCAACAGTTTGTGGCCAAGGCGTATCGCATGCAGCAGCAAGGATGGCGACAACATCCAGCTACGTCGAGGGCGTGGCATACCGAGGCGTTCAGCCGCCTACACGGCGAACACAGCACGTTCGAACAATGCATGTACGGCCATGCGATCGAGGGCAGCACGAAAATGGTCAAGAAGCCGACGACGCTTAAGACGACCAAGAGGCTCGTGGCAACGGTACTCAGCGAGCGATGCGAGCGATCACATGGACACGACCTACTGGAGAAAGTTCACAAAACCCGCCGAGGACTACCCGTTCATCTTAGCAACGACGATGACACAAGTCATGGTCGAGCCGGAGATCGAGGACATCTACGCAGCGGAGGACTCAACGCAATCGGAGGAGGGTACCAAACCCGAGCACTCGGACTCCAGTCGCGAATCTCACCAGCACGCACGCCTACGAGAGCAGCACGGCACGGAGGCACTACGCTACGTCAAGAGACTTTAACGGGATATGAGACACCCCAACCCAGCAGTGCTACATCGTCTACTTCAACAGGCAGGCGCCCAGGACAACATCCCACAGTGTGCATCGGAGTATCAGTGTGAACACTGCATGGCCAGACAACGTCCACCACAAGCACCCAATGCATCAGCGAAGCAGGCCACCAAGTTCAACGAGATCGTCTATACGGACGTTTTCTGGGTCAAGAATAATACCGGCAAGACGGCAGTTCTTTCGATGATAGACGGGACCACGCGCTACTGTGCACTACGTACCATCAAGACCGAGACGGCAGAGGAACTGATCAAGGCCGCCGAGCGTGGCTGGATCAGGCGATTTGGACCTATGGGAGAATTGCGGACAGACGATGGTTCAGGTTTCGCTTCAGATCGCTTTACACAGTTTTTAGAACAGCATAGCATAGCATTCCGATCGTTATTTCAGCAGGCGAGGCGCATTCCAGTCTGGGAGTGGTGGAACGTCGGCATCTAGTTGTTCGAGAGGCAGTGGAGCTTCATTGTGCAGATGTTATAGACAGTGGCGGCAGGACGGCTATCATGGAGGATTTGGTCACGGAGGCTTGTATTAATGTACCACATCAGGTCAATCGGTTGGCTTTCACAAAGGGCTATTCGCCATGCCAGTGGGTTTTGGGAATGGATCTGACTACTACCATGACCAGCTCTAGCGACAAGTTCTCACCAGCGACCCTGTACCAGATGATGGAGGACGAGGACTTCAAGAATGTACATGAGCGAAGGTCAACGGCGGCATCAGCATTTATGAAGGCGGACGCCTCGGCCAAACTACGACGCGTACTTATACGACGCCACGTTGCCCTCAAGCACGATCTTGCGATCGGCCAGCGGTGCTACCACTGGAGAGAGGGCAAGACCAACAAGCTCATCAAGAACAAGTGGAAGGGACCTGCTATCGTGGTCTTCAAGGAGATGAGGCAGGACGAGAGCGGACCGAGGATCTACTGGATCGCGCATGGCACGAACCTACTACGCTGTGCCCCCGAACACGTTCGACCAGATGTTAGCGATCAAGGATGTGTTCTCCTGGAGAACCTCACAGCAGCAACCGTTCGACGCGCCAGACGACTCGGACATGGACATCAGCAACGACGATGGACCAGGAAACGAACCACCACCAAAGCGACAGAGGGAAACACCGTTTACTGGAGCAGCAGCTTCGGCAACAACGGAAACGGCACCACCACCCTCCCCCAGTCCAGGGATACCCAGCACTACAGAGGACGAGCAGATGGACGTCCCTGGCACACCTCAACAAGAAAGACAGCCAAGAGCAGGACAACCATATCAAGAACCAATACCACCGACACCCCCACCTCAGCCTATGGGATCACCAGTACACACCAACCACGCAGACACAGTCACCATCACCTCCAGTTCAGCTGCTACCACCAATACCAGCACCAGCTATGTTGGGACCAGCGGCGACAGCATCGTCGCGTTCACTAACACCGGCTCCAACATCTGCTACGGCGAGTTTGGAGTTAAAGGAAAGTCACAGGCGATTGGACGCAGCAGAAGCTTCCATCTTCACCCGACCTGGAGGAATATATCGAGGACCACCGATCTCAGTACCAACAGCAGAATCTCAACCAGTGGGAGACGACAGCGCAGACGACGAGCTCGCAGCCATGCAGCTCATGCTAGAGGACAAGGACCTACCATTCGGATGGGAGTTCGACGGCAATGAAGCTAAGCTTAATGTCATTTAGGCCGACATCAGTGCCAGGACCATGGCACTACACGAGCGAGCAGCATTCATGGATGGCAAGCGGAATGAGCTTGAGGAGTTTTTCGGGAATTAAGTTTGGGAGTTTCATAAGCCTACCGCAGACGAAGACCCCAAGCGCATCCTGAAGGCCAAGTGGGTACTGAAATGGACCAAGAACGATGACGGCACACCGAGGGCCAAGGCACGTCTAGTGATACAAGGCTTTAACGACCCAGACGCACTCGACGGCAAGGTACCGACGGAATCACCTACAGCATCTCGATTGGGACGTCAGTTGGCTATGTTACTTTACTGGCAGGAAATAACGGATGGAGATTGTGGACAGCGGACGTGGCAACCGCATTTATGCAGGGACGGCCGCAAGAACGAATACTTTACGCCAAAGTACCACGAGACGCAGCAGACCTCATGGGCATCGAACCGGACACTCTCATGAAGCTGATCAAGCCTATGCACGGACAAGTGGACGCACCACGACGTTGGTGGCAACGAGCAGTTGACGACCTCAAGGCCAGCGGGCTCAAGCAGCACCCCCTGGACCCATGCCTCTTCGTTAGCTATGACAAGGACGGCAACTGTGACGGGATTATCCTACCCCACGTAGACGACGTGCTCGGAGGAGGAGATCGCAAGCCCGGCAGCAACTACAGCAACATAATCGAGGCAGTCAAGAGCAAGTTTAAGTTTCGAAAGTGGATGGCGGAGAACAAGTTGGAGCATTGTGGATCGGACCTACATCAGACCGCTCACTGGGACAACAAGCACTCCAACGGCACGGAGGTCAACAGCAAGATGCAGACCTACGCCTCCAACCTCAAACCGATCACGATTGATCAGAGGGACGGCAACAACGACGGACTACTCACGCCAAAGGAGATACGCCAACTTCGAGGACTACTTGGAGCTCTACAGTGGCCAAGTGCGCAAGCATGCCCACACACGTCAGCATCGGTCCGCACTCACCAAAGGCAGCTTCCAACAGCGACAGTGGCGACAGCAAGAGAGGTAAATAAGACGCTAAGGTTCTACAAGCAAAACGCGGACGTCGGTCTCAAGATGAAGAAGATTGGAAAGGTCAGCGGCACCGTGCTCGCAGCGATGACGGACGCAGCTTGGAGAGTACGACAAGACGGATCTAGCCAAAGAGGATATGTGATTATGGCATGTCACTCGATGGTTATTGACAACAAGGATTCAGATTTCTGCGTTGTTGATTGGAAGTCTTTCAAGTTGATGAGACTAGCCAGGTCATCACTACATGCAGAATCCCAAGCAGCGGCAGCAGGCATGGACGCACTAGAATTTGCGATGCGATTCTGGGCAGCCCTCATCTACGACAACGTGAAAGTCAACATTGACGAGAGCACGCACTACGCAAGAAAGTCAGCACTCGCGATATATGCGAAGCGCGCTCTACGACGCAGCCAAGAAGAAAAGCATCACCAACTTCCAGGACAAGCGCAACGGCATCGAGGTATTGGCACTACGAGAACGGATGGATGCCACACAGACGCAATGGAAGTGGGTCTCATCAGAGCGGCAGTATGCGGATGGTCTCACGAAGTTAGCCGCAAGGCAACTCTTCGCAGACAGACTTCAAACTGGGCGACTTCAGCTACAGCATGACCCTGACTATACGGCAGCCAAGCAGAAGACCAAGGAGGAACGACAGGAGATCATCGAGAAAAGTAAGATGGAGACGTCATCAGCTACGAAGGCGAGATCACCACTCATGCAGTTGGCAGTCTTTGCGACGTGTTGTTGCACGTCAGCGGCAACCTACACTCCAGAGTTCGACTACAACACAGAGTACAAGTATTACTATGACGAGATCGTGAAGTGTTCGTGGTTTTCTGGAGGCATCTTGGATGCATTAACGTTTACTATGATTGGAATGGCAGTGGCAGTTCCAGCACTCTACTACACATTGCGAAAGTATATGGATCATCGAGACGACTCCAGTGTGAAGTACCAGACCGAGCCCAGCAACAAGCATGAGACGACCGAGAAGACAGCGACGACCAGCGTCGACAAGGAGACGACCATCCACCTCAAGAAGACGATCAGCAACCACATGCAGGTGCGACGGCGGACGGTCGGCGCACAGAGTATGGTCACTTACCGGCTGCAGGGAGATCAGCGGCGATTCCGTCACAAGATGATGAATGGATTCACGCGAGCAGGGGAAGCTTCAGTGGAGACGACTGAACCCAACCGTGGCAGGACGGCTACGATCGGGCAGCAGGCGACAGTTCTAAGGGCTGCAGTGAGCGAGCCAACACACCAGCGCAGCTTCAGATGATTTGTTTGCACGTTCCACTTTTTACTGCCAGTCATACACTTCATGTTCCCCTTGCTGACGCGGGTTTGCATGTCACAATTATGCATGTTTAAAATATCAATGTCATGCAGTCTCTGCAGCGTACGCAGAAGATGATTAAGATGTTTAGGTGTGGGGTTCCGGATCTCACATTTCATAGTGACGGGAGGCCCTGTTCTATGTTTGAAACGATTTTGCGGGTGCGAGATATACGCTGTACATATTGTGTTACTGTGAAGGGCGTGCAGAGCATGACGGTAGCATAGCGAGCGTGCTGTTAGGTTTTGGCCCAAGCCCGTTAGGGCCAAAGAGTCGAGCGCGCCAGCGGTGCGAAGATATCATCGATGTTCGTATGGTTTTTCATTGTTAGTATTCCCATCAAAGACTTCGGGGGCTTTGATAAATTTAAGCCTCCTCCTACTCATCATCATCATCATAATCCTCCTCCTCCTCTACCGAGCTCGGCTATTGGATTTGAATTATGTTGCTCCTGATCGGTGTCAGGAGTTGATCAATATGTGTTCTGCCATTCTTGGTCGAGCCTGAACTCATGCTCGCGCTGCTTCGCCTAAGACCGTTGAGGACTGGTTCCTCCGGGCTTTGCCCCGAGGCGCCAAAAAGGGACGCGCGTGGCTGGGAAGGGACCAGGGCGAGCCGTTGGAGCACTTCGTCGCTCCTGTTGGCGCACTGCAGATTCCCGAGGACATGATGGCACACCGCACTGGTCGATGGAGTGCTTTTTGGACAGCCTGCCAATCCCACCTCGAATTGTACGGGGATTCTCGGGGTGAGCTTAAGTCCCGCACCCTCCCGGCGGTCCCAGGGCCCCCCGAAATCGAACATAAAGATGCGCATGCTGCGCGCCGCATTTCCTCGGAGACCATTGCTGCGGGGGTCGACCATTGGAAACCCCGTGATTTCCTTCATCTCGACCCTAATGCCCTTGAGGCCCTTGTTGGGCTCTTTGCTGCTTGCGAATGGACCATGATGGGCCCTACTCAAATCCACCTCGGAAACATGGCCCTGCTTCCTACAGGTGCCACCGATGAGCGGCACGTTTGCAAATGCCCGACCCTGCAGAGGGTCGATCGCAAAATCAATGGGATTGTTCTGGACCAATGGTCGAAGGAACACGCCCAGCTTTGCGACAACGCTGCGAGGGGGAATTCTGCTCTTCAGGCCACACTCAGGAAAGAGGCGCGCCACGAGGTGGCGATGTTCGAAGGATTGCATAGCGCGACTGCGCACTATGATATCACCAAAGTTCTTCGACGCGGTCGCCCCTGCTAGGCTGGCGCGGTTCGCCCGCGATTTAGGACGCCCCCCCCGACGTGCTCTGCCTTGGGCTCCTGGCCCACATGGCTCCTCGGATATTGGAAGGTTACGGCGTCTGTTCTGGCATGATCGCTTCTGGAATTGAAGTACTCTCTGGATGCGGGCAACCCGTGGCTTGGGTGAAAGTGCAGATGCACTAGATCCTGCATGCTGTCCATCACCCATATTATGATGGGGGCGCCACTCATGCGCACGTCGACGAACATTCTCAAGTTGCCCAAGGCAGCGCGGATGAGGTGCGCTCTCAAGAAGTTTCGGCCGCGGTGTATCTCGGCCACGCTCTTGAGCCTGTTGATTTAATCCTCTCCGACAAGTCGGCCCTGGTTGGGAATCGGCAGCCGCTTGCCCTGCTCTTGCTTCAGGATGTGCGCGATGATGGCCTCAAGCTGAAGTTGTCTAGAGCCACGCGTGATATGGGCACGTCTACCACGGCGGGGGAACGACGGTCTGCGAGCACCAGTCAGCGAGGGCGTCGGGATGCTGCGAACAAAGCTCGTCAGTGCAATGCCTGACTCATTTTGTGGGCGCTTGTAAGTTGTATAAACCAAGGGCCCTCGCCGTCGGGACTCGGGGCAACTCGGCGACGCGCGCGCCTGCCGCGCGACTTCGGAGCGCTCGAGGGCAGCATGGCGTTTGCTCTGGGTCCCGGCAGGCTGGCTCGTGCACCACTAACTTGATGGGGGGCCATGGGTGGTCTTAAAAACGGCCCCATGCATCGGCTCCGGCGCGAGCATCTCAAATCCGCTGTCGCTGCATGGTGCCCCCTGGGCCATGAGACGCAGATTTGCCGCCTGGAAGAGGGTCGCGAAAACTGTTGGACAGGCTCTGGCCGAGATGGGCCACTGATGCTCGCGAGTTGCGATCTTGGGGCCCTCCTTGTTGGGGCGCCCTCGGCGCCTGTGCCCCGCTTCCTTGCATATGCCACACCTCGTGATCTTCAGCAGCTGCTGTGGGTTAAGCATGACTCGACATCCTCCGCAGCCACCGCCCTTGCTTCGACCTCGCCCCCCTCCTCGCCCAGGGCTGCGCGGGTGTGGCGGGGGGGGGGGGGGGGCTGACCAGGAAGCTTGGGTCTCGCCCCGCTGCACTCGCGGTCTCGCCTCGCTGCCTTCTCGAGGTCTTTGCTTTGCTTTCCTGTCCTACCGCTGGAGCGCTGCATCTCCAACGTTGCTGACGCCTCGTAAAACTGCGTCTCATCCAAGTCCAGGTCCTCCAGCTCGGCGACAATGGGATCCTCGCCCTCGCCTCCGTCGTCGTCGTCGTAGGTGTCTCCGCCCTGGCCGTCGCCCGGGTAGGACTCGCCCTCGGCAACACCACCATCACGACCGACAGGGCACGAGGGAAGAGGGAAGCTGCCTGCTCCGCCGCCGAGGCCCTCGCCCTCAGCAGCGGCCATGGCACCCCTACTTCTGCTCGGCAAAAGACGCTGTGAGCCCGATGCGTCCATCTGACGCAGGGCCCAGCCCTCGCTCTCGAACTCGACCTTCCCGAGGGTCATCGTCTCCAGATTCTGAAGTCCCTGGGCCATCAAGCCGGCGCCCTCCTCCAGGAGGAATCCCTTGACTCTCGCCGGCGGCGCCAGGTCATGGGCTTCTGCTTCCAGAAATTGCCATTCTCGTCGCGCAACGCACTGCGTTGAGCTCTCCTTCTGTTCGCAACAGGGCGTGCCTACCAGCCCCCCGCAGGTCGTCGCCCCCCCGCTCCCCGATCATCAAGCCCACGCGCTTCAGCACCGCCTCGACCCAGCCGATCCCCGACAACGTCGACTCGGGGAGGTCGTCGAACTGGAACTGCATGGGATAATCAAAGAGCCGGAGAAATTTCTCTGCTCTGCGCCACATGGGCACGTCTGTCTTCTCATTCCATCTGCTGATCACCTTCCACAACTGCCGAAAGCGCGTCAGTATGGCCAGGCTGGTGGGTCGGAGTAGTCTCCTTTGGTGTCCTCTGACCAGCCACCCCCACCACCACCGTTGCGACGCCAATCCTTCCAGGACCAGTCCGACTGGTCCTCGGCCCAGGTTTGCTCCGCCTCGCCCTTGTCGTCCCAGGAGCCCTGGCGCCGCTCACACCGGTCCTTCCACTGATCCGTACTTCACTCGTTCCCCGGAGGGGCCGCCGCGTTCGTGGACACATTTGCCGCCGCCTGCCAGGGGCCCTGCGCGTGGAGCTCATCCTCTGAAGCCTTGGGTTTCGCGTCTCCGCCGCTGCTAGAAGCGGCCTCGGACATGGTCTCGCGAACAACCCTGGCCACTATCTGTCGCAGCTGCTCGGCCGAAAGGGTGCCCTTCCCAGCGCCAGCTGTCTGCGCGCCTTGCGCGCCCTCTCCGCCGTCGCCGCTCATCACCGCCATGTTGACGTCCGTGTCGTGTTGACCGTCCGCGAGCATCTCCGCGGTTCGCGCCGCCTGTCGGCGCAAGCCCAGCCTGTCAGGGGCTCGCGAACGGCGACCGGCCGCGACCTTCACGATCGGCAGTCACCGCCAACGGCTCTCCGGCGGGGCCAGGCTCCGCTACCAACTGTGGCAACCGCAAAGGCATGCAACATTTTTCTCTTGAGCCAAGACGTCGAGTAACGTCGGAAACCTTGGGTAAATGACACACGCAAGACCTATAACGTAAGATTTGCCGTCCTGATTCACGACGACGACGGCGGCGGCGGCGGCGGCGGCGAAGGCAAAGGCGACTGCGACGGCGGACAACAACGCCCTGCGGATGCTTCACGGGGGGAGGGCGGGTATGCGGCGCATGCCCGATGTACCCATGTAACCGTCAACGACGACGACAAAGACGACGACAACGACGGCGACGACGACGACGCAGTGCGGATGCCCACTGGGGAACTGTGTAGGACCGCTGTACTTGACGACGACGACGACGACGACGACGGCGACAAAGACAACGACGACGACGACGACGACGACGACGACGACGACGACGGCGACGACGACGACGACGACGATGACAACGACGACGACGACGACGACGACGACGGCGACGACGACGACGACGACGACGACGGACGACGACGTCGGACTACGGACGACGACAACGACGACGAAGACGGCGACGACGACGACGACGACGACGACGACGACGACGACGACGGACGACGGACGACGGACGACGGACGACGACGGCGACGACGACGACGACGACGACGACGACGACGACGACGACGACGACAGCGACGACGACGACGGACGACGATGACGACGACAACGACGACGACGACGACGACGACGACGGCGGCGACGAAGACGACGACGACGACGACGACGACGACGACGACGACGACGACGACGACGACGACATCGACGACGACGACGACGACGACGCAGACGACGACGACGACGACGCACTGCGGATGCCCCATGGGGGGGGCTGCGTAGGCCGGCTGTACATGACGACGACGACGACGAATGACGATGACGATGACGATGACGATGACGACGACGATGACGATGAGGACGACGACGACGACGACGGAAGACGGACGACGGACGACGGACGACGAACAGACGACGGACGACGACGACGACGACGACGACGACGACGACGACGACGACGACGACGACGACGACGACGACTCTGGCACGTCAGAAATCAGCATGGGAGAAGAAAAAATTCGCCTCGGATGTATACGATCCCTATAACAACTCTAGGACAATTTCTATGCAAGAAGCAGTCGTACTGAGGCTGCCATGCAATTTTGCACACGATCCCCTCGGCGGTGCTCGCGACGACCCCCTGGCGCGCGTGATGAAAGAAAATGTTTCCCGCCCCGCGGGGTCTGTTCATCAGCCCTGGAGGGGGGTGCTGCCGGCAAGAGTATTTTTTGGCAAGATGACACCCGCGGCATTCGGCGCGCGGTTTGCCGATCGCTGAATGCGATGCATGCATGGCGGCCTGCGAGCAGGGGTTCGGCCCGAGAACGCAAGATCGAAACCGAATCGGAAACCACTGCTTCGCACGCATGTCTTCTCATTGTGTATGGTCTCGGGGCGGTATGGGGGGAGCCGGCTGTCATGCTGTTCGAGCGCTAATGATTCAAAACTACTCGGGAGGAGAAGGAGGGAAGAAAGGAGATTCACACAATCAGGTGTTGCGACTACCGCATGTGGGCGAGATGTTGAATTCTTGCGTAGGAAGCACGGTACCGCATACTTACAAACACACAGAACATATACTACTTTGTGGGGCCCCACGGAAAACAAAAAACAACAAAAAAAAAAGTTGTGTCAACCGTGGATGATCCCCTCCAGCTCCCCCGATAGGACGCCCCAGGCGCACCCGCCGCGAACAGGCCGCGCGCGGGCCTGAACTTGTAGGGGTCGTCCCAGCTGAACTCCCAACCTGCACGCGCCAACGGCCAACCGCCAACGGCAACCTCGCAACCTCCCCCCCTCTTCCCTCCCCTGCCCTCGCCTCTGTGCCCCTCTTCGTCCTCCTCCTCCTCCTCCTCCTCCACCTCCTCCTTCTAATCCTCCTTCTGTTCCTCCTTCTGCTCCCGCTCCTCCTCCTCCACCTCCTCCACCTCCTCCTCCTCCGTCTCCTTCTCCTCCGCCTTCTCCTCCTTTTCCTCCTTCCTCCTCCTTTCTCCTCCTTCGTGCCACTGCACAACGCCAGAGGGCGACGATCCCTTGACTCCGATGGCCCACACTCGTGGCCACGCGGCCCGCACGCTGCCCGCAGAACCGCCGAGCCTAAGCTGGAGCCCGGACCCTTTCCGGAAATGGGTAGGATGCAAGAGGGTATACCACACACTGAACCATCCAATACAGACAAAGGCGCGCTATTTCAAGCCGTGCTGGTGGCTCGTTTGGGCCCTGTCTCGGGACCCTGGTACCCACCCAGCACCCCAGGGGAGGGACTAAGGACCTCCCCCAGGACCCCGAGGGCACGCCTCCAAACAGCGCCTGCGCGAAGAGACAAAAAAAACAAACGCACCGTTTGGAGTCCAAGCGGCCCCAGGGGTGTGGCAACACGCAACGGCCTTCTCAAGTTCACATAATCGTCCGGCGTGAGGCTAGCCCGTACCACCTTCTACTCGAACTCGGCCTCTAGGGTCGGGGATGGACAGACCCCCCTTTAGTAAAACGTGGTTTAGTGAAAACGACCTGAGGCCCAAACCTGGCGGGCGCAAGCCTGGAAAATAACGGCCACGGCGCCCTCTCGAGAGCCGAAAACGGACAATTCACTAATCGACGTGTCACTGTTGGGGGTTCTGTCCACCCCCGATAGGGGCGCCCCAAGTCATCGCTGGCCAGGTCATATTACTCTGCATTCCAGGTGTCATCAATCGGGTAGGCACTGCCATCCTCAAAGCCATCTGGGCACTCGTCGCTGCTGGTTTGCGAGTCCTCGTGCCATCGCAGCAAGTTTGCGGCGGAACAGGGCATGGGTCGCTGGCCCACAAGTATCCGGTCCTTGTGTGCCGCGTAATGGTTCTGAGCGGACAGGACCACCTTGGTGGGTCCGCGAGGGCCCAGCGCGCGGACCATCTCGCCCCTATCCCCATAGTGGCCGCCAGCGCGCATGTCTACGGGCACCATCGTGTCGTAGGCCTAGTTCTGATCGGGGGTCGTGCATTTCACGATGGCTCCGGTGGAGAGATCCTCAGTGATAGCCCCCCTCGTCTCTCATAGTCCGGAGGAATTCCGAACCTTCCAGTACGGCGTGGATGATGATGATGATGATGATAATGATGATGATGATGATGATGATGATGATGATGATGATGATGATGATGATGATAATAATAATGATGATGCTGACAGTCAGAAAACGTGATCCACCGCCGCTCTACTTTGGAAAATTCCCCCCCTCCCTTCCTCCGGAACCTGGGGATTCTCCCCCGCTTCGAAAATCCCCCCCTCCCCCTGCTGGACCCCCCCCCCTCCCCCCGGCAAAACCCCCCGTCAACCCCCCCCCTCTCCAAAAAACCGCGGGGGGGGTCACTGCCGGTTCGACCCCCCCCCTCCAGAAAACTGGGGGGGGTCACCACGGGTTCGAAGCACCCCCCCTCCAGAAAACCAGGGGGGGCTCACTACCGGTTCGAACCCCCCCCCCCCCTTTCCAGAAAACCGAAAGGGGGGTCACTACCGGTTCGACCCCCCACCCTCCAGAAATACGGGAGAGGCCACTGCCAGTTCGAACCCCCCCCCCTCCTACTTCACCGCTGGCAAACGACTCCCAGGTCCCCGCCACCGTCCGCACCACATCCCCTGTGCTGTCCCCAGCATCAGTCACCACCACCTCTGTCCCCACTGTTCCCACCACCGCCCCCACTGTCCCTACAAGTGCCCCCACCAATCGCCCTGTCCCCACTGTCCCCACGACTGTTCACACCACGGTCCCACTCTCCCCACTTTCCCCACGGTCCCCACCACTGTACCACTGTCCCCACTGTCCCCACTGTCACACTGTCCCCGCCGCTGTCCCACTGATCTTTCCCCACGGCCCCACCATTGTCCCCATTGTCCCCACCACTCTCCCCACTGCACCACCGTCCCACTGTCCCACCACCGTCCTCGCCACCGCCCTCACAAGTGTTCACACCACCACTGCCCCCACCACTGTCCCACTGTCCCCACCAGTGCCCCACCGTCCCCACACCACTGTCCCCACCACCACCGTCCCCACCACTGTCCCAGTCCCCACCACTGTCCCATTGTTCCCACCATGGTCCCCACTGTCCCCACCAATGCCCCCACCACTGTCTCACTGTCCCCAGTCTCCCCACCATTGCCCCACCACGGTCCCACCCTCCCCACTTTCCCCACGGTCCCCACCACTGTCCCACTGTCCCAACTGTTCCCACCACTGTCCCACTGTCCCCACTGTCCGCGGCGGTGTCCCACTGTGTCCCACTGTCCCCACCGTCCCCGCCACTTTCCCGCTGCCCCACAGTCCCCACCAGTCTCCCCACTATAGTACTGTCCCACCACCGTCCTCACCACCGCCTTCACAACTGTCCCCACCACTACCGTCCCCACCACTGTCCCACTGTCCCCACCGTCCCCACCACTGTCCCAATATCCCCATCACCATTGTTCCCACCACCATCGTCCCCACCACTGTCTCACTGTCCGCACCACTGTCCCACTGTCCCCACATCACTGCCCCTGCCACCACCATCCCACACCACTGACCGAGGAGCGGGAATCGTTTGCCGGCACCGAAGAGGAGGGGGGGGTCGAACGGGCAATGCCCCCCCCTTTCATGATGGACTGGGGAGAGGGGTCAAACTGGTAGTGACCTCGCCCGTTTTCGAAGGGGGGGACGGGTTGGGAACCCCCAGTGCCCTTCCCCGGTTTTTCGCCAGCAACGGTAGAATATGGTCATTATACCGATGACGATGATGATGATGATGATGATGAAGATGATGATGATGGTGATGATGCTTGTTAGTATCAGTATTATTATTAGTATTAGTATTAGTATTAGTATGATGATGATGATTATGTAAATGATCATACTGGGTTCGCTCTGCGCTTCGTTCTCATCGTCCTCCTCGGGCGAGCCCAGCTTGCGAGGCACAGCCTGTGGCCCTCGTAGCCCACCAATGTCATCGTAGCTGTGGCAGTGGCTCTCGAAGCTCTGTTCGCGGCCCTTGTAGATCAGCTGGTGGCGCTGGCCGCTCTGCTGGAGGCTCTCGCGGCTCTGCTCGTGCCCCGCGTAGCTCAGCTTGAAAGCGCCCTCGAAGCTCAGTCGATGGCCCTCGTAGCTCAGCCGGCGCCCCTCGCCGCCCTGCCTGTAGCCCTCGGAGCTCAGCTCGCGGCCCTCATCGCTCAGCTCGCGGCCCCCGTGGCCGAGCTGGTGGCTCTCGCATCTCAGATCGTGGTCTGTGGGCTCTGCTCGCGGCCCTCGGGCCCCAGCTTCGCGCCTTCGTCGCGCAGCAAGTGGTCCACGCAGCTGCGCCAGTGGCTCTCGAGGATCTGCTCGCGGCCCTTGAATTTCAGCTCGCGGCAGCTCTGCTCGCGCCCAGCGCAGCTCAGCCCGTGGCCTTCGCAGCTCAGCGGGTGGCCCCCATAACTAAACTAGCGGTCGCCGTAGTCCTTCTCGTAGTCCCCGGACCTCGTCCGGCGGCCCTCGCAACTCTGCTCGTGGCCTTGGTAGCTCTTCTGCTGGCCCCCGTAGTGGCCCTGGTAGATCAGCCGATGGGTCTCGCAGCTTTGCCCCTGGCCCTCGCGGCTCAGCCTGCGACCCCCGCGGCACCACTGCTGGCTCTCGAAGCCCAGCAGGCGGTCATCGAGGCTCTGCGTGTCGCCCAGAAAGTTCGACGCTCGACCCTCCCAATTCTGCTAACGCCGGTGCAACTCCGCGGGTGGCACAGGTGGCTCTGCCCGTCGCCCTTGCAGCGCTGCTCGCGGCCCTCGGAGCTCTGTCAGAGGCTCTCGCAGCCCCGCCAGCGGTTCCGGGAGCCCTGCAGGCGGCCATTGCGGCATTACGCGTTGCCGTTGAAGTTCGGCCCGAGGCCCTCGGAGCTCCGCCTGTGCTCTGGCAGCCCAGAGCCCTGTGGCACAGCGCCATCGTGTAGGCCCCCCCCCTCCTCCAGGTCGACGCCAACCCAGATGCCGGGCGTCGAGTCTGGGGGGCGGGGGCCAGCCGAGACCAGCAGCCAGCCCCGCCCTTCCCCCCGGGGACGCAAGCGCCCTGGCGGCGGCCGCAACCGCAGCCCAGGTAGCTGTCGCAGCCGTCGCAGCCTGCGCGGCCGCACTCGAAGGGCCCGGCGTTTCCCAGGTGGCCCCCGCTGCCCTGGATGGACGCGTCGTTCGGAGGCGCGGCTGCGCCAGGGGAGGGTACCTCTATGGTCACGCAAGCGCGGCACTCGCGGTCATAGTTGGCGCGCTGGCGGTCGAGATCGTAGTTGCCGTTTTCGCTGTCGCAGCGGCCGCAGTTGCCGTCGCCGCTGCCATGCTGACCCTCAGAACCTGGCTGCGCGCAACGCAGCCACGCCCTTCGAATAATGATCGCGCTGTGCGCAGCTCGTCGCGCTCGGTCTCGCTGGCGGCCTTAGCGCAGCCAGGTGCATTGACGCAAGCGGCGTCGGCGACGATCGCGATGTGTTTCGAGCCCCCCCCCCGCCACTCGCCGCAACGGCCTGCGCCGCCGCCCCGGCGCTCGCACCCCGCGCGGCGACCTCGCCACGGCCCGCGCCCTCAGCTGCGAGACGAACAGAAATTCGGAGCAGGGCAACTGGCCTTCATGCAGCACGGCCACCTCCGCGACGATCACGTCCTGCGCGGCACGCTCTGATTGTTCACCACGATGGTTACGCATCCTGCGCGCCCTTCCTGGATGAGCATGCCCTTCTTGCCCCACCTCGCGCCCCTACCCCCCGCGGGGCGCCTCTCAAGATCTCCGAGACGACGCGCGACGTCTTCGGGGCGAACTGCACGAGCCCCGCGCCCTCGCGCACGCGCGAGGCCGCCGCGCCGCTTCAGCGGCCAGCCAGACAGCCAGACCCCGAGGATCAACAGCAGCAACCCGCTGCAATTAATCCGCGCACCACCGCTCTCCCACAAGGCCGTCTTCAGCGCCTGCGAGGGCATCGGCAAGCCCTGCGCGCTTCGCCGCGGCCCATGCGACCATCGGCGGCCCCTCTGGCTCCGTCGGCACGGCCTCGCTCTCCGGCCCTCCGGGCCCCGGGCCTCGTCTCTCGGGCCCCGGGGCCCCCCCGCGGCCGCCGCGCCACTTGGGCGGCCAGCCGGGCCCTCCTGTTCGTCGGCGGCGACCCCCTGCACATCGGGAGCGCCCTCGGCATCATAGGCACGGCGGGCCTTCCCCCCCGAACGGGCCATGCTCACCCAGCACGCGGCCTTCGCGCAATTCGCCGCTCTCTTCGACGGCGCGACCTCACCCGCCGCTGTAGGCCCTGCGAAGGCAACCCAGGGCAAGCAACACACGCTGCCCCAGGCCGCGCGCTCGCGGGCAAAGGCCCCCACGTCGCCCGCCAGCCGCGCGGCCGCAGGTCGCGGCTCGGAGTCGGCAGGCACCCTAGAGGGCCCCGGGGCGGCCCTGCCCCCAAGACCCCGACTGGCCCTGACCTCGGGATTCAAGTCGGCGCGGAGGTTGCCGTCCAGGGCCAAGTGCAAGATCCAATTAACAGTCTCCGCGGCGTCGTCTGCGGCCGCTCCGGCGACGCCAACCAACACTGGATCGCCACGCTCGCCAACGGGCGCGCACTGCCCACCTGCCCCCCTCCAGTTCGATCGTCGACGCCCCGGCACCCAGACCCGATGCCCCGCCCCTCGGCGCGCGCAGCCCCCCCGGCGCCCCGCCGGGGGGCCGCCCCACCCACCCGCCCCACACCCCCGCCGTCTACGCACGCGGCGCGGCAGAGGAGGCGAGACAATGAGGGAGGAGGAGGGGGAGACAAACACGACCATCATTACAACCATGCGCCCAGTGGCCACGACGCACGAGCACCCGCGACAGCCCCGCGCCCAGCCGACGAGGCCACTGGCGACCGCGCCTCCGAATGCCAATCGAGAGCCGATTTTTTCACAGTTCCTGTCTTGCAGTTTCCGTTCGCAGCGTCTAGCATAAACGCGCCACCACTATCAGCGCCATCGCCGCCAGCGCCACCAGCGGCCTTCGCGCCACCACACATCACGTCGTCCACGCGCGCGCCAACTGCCCCGCGCACCTCCGACGGACCTGGCCCAGGGCGCGGCCAGGGGGGCAGCGCCAGCAGGCCCGCCTGACCGAACCTCCCCAGGAGCGGCGCCGCTGAGCGCGGCACAGGCACCGCGCCCCAGCGACCCCCCTCACCTCCCCCCCTCTCCTCTCGGGCCGCCTTCCGATCCCAATCGGCGGCAGAGGAGGAGGAGGAGGAAGAGGGGGAGGAGGAGGAGGAGGAGGAGGAGGAGGAGGAGGAGAAGGAGGAGGAGGAGGAGGAGGAGGAGGAGGAGAAGGAGGCTGGAGCTGGAGGACTCCCTCGACGACGACGACAGGCGGACGTGCGGCTCCCAGGCGGTCTCGGCTGACCCCGCCGCAGCTGGGCCGACCCACAAGCGCCGCCGCCCCCGCCGCCACCAGGTCACCGACCCCCCCCCGATGCCCCTGGCAGCCAGCGACGGCCCCACCGAACCTCGCTCGGCCTTCGCACCTGTCTCTCTTGTGCGCTGGCCGCGCACCTGGGTCATTCACTGTCATTCCACGCCATCCGGCTTGACCTGCGTCTCCGCCGGCCAGGGGGGGTCGCCCTCGGCCGCGCCAACCTGCAGATGACAGCCCACCGATGCATCGAGCTGCGATCCTCTGCGACTCCCCACTCGCAGCACCCGCCTGTCTATCGCTCACAGCTCGTTCGTCCTCATGTCCTGCCTGGACGAGCCCCTCGGTTTCCCAGGCGGCGGTGACAGCCCTGGTTAAGCGCGCCTTCTCAAAACGCCTTCGCACCGACCCTCACTTCTCTTTACGGGTCTCAACCTGGTCGGACGCCCTCGAAGCACGACTGGGCTACAAGATAAACTTGGCCGCTCTTGGATGGTCCACATCTCGGAATGCCCCGCTGCATCGGGCGCGTCGCTTCCTTGCCTCGCCAGGGCGCTGCCCCCCTGTGACCGCGCCCACGGCAGTCGCGGCGCCGACGCCTGTAACACTCTCCGCTGACGTGGCCGCCCTACAGCAGCCACAGCTTCACAGCGGGGGAGCCGCTCGCAGGCGCATTCACGCTCGCTGCCACCAACATGGCAGCCACGCGTCTTTCACCCCGCCCTTCCACCGCAATCGTCTGTCGGTGCGCCCTTGACCGCCCACTGTGAAATATGTTCGTTTACGCTGCATGGCCTTCTCGGTGCCACGCACGCCCGCACAGGGCCTCGACCACGGCCGGTGGCCTCACTTCTTGCCAGCCCGATTGCCCGCGCGGCCACGCGCCATCGGGGCCTGACTGCGACGGCGGGGGAGGCCCCCTCGTTCGCAAGCCGCCGGTCAAGCCCTTGCCCCCCGGCCGCCAACCAGGGCGTCGGCGACCTGGGCCCTGTTTCCCGCGCTGGGTGCCGAGAGACGTGGCGCATCGCCTGCTCTGCACCCCGTCGCTTGCCTCAGTCGCTTTGCGCTGGGGCGCGGTTGTTTCAACAGCCCCCATACTTCAAAAAATGCCGCACCACCGCCACGAATGCAATGGCGGCCTTGACTACCGCAGTAACGGGTTGTCGACGGGATTCCCGTGTGTTTGTCCGATCATTTGTTCTCTCTCTCTCTCTCTCTCTCTTTCTAAGTGCCTCTCTCTCTCTTTCTCTCTCTCTCTCTCTCTCTCTCTCTCTCTCTCTCTCTCTCTCTCTCTCTCTCTTTTTCCCTCCTCCTCCCCCTCCTCCTCCTCCTCCTCTTCCTCCTCCTCCACCCCCCCTCCTCCTCCTCCTCCTCCTCCTTTCAGCGAACCCTTTCAATGCGGGCTCTGGGGCGCGCCGATGGGCGGCGCGCCGTAGCCCGTCAGTCCGACGGCCTCAGGTGGGCGCCGAACTCGCCCTCCACGTCCTTCTTTGCGACGGACGCCCCTCCTTTGCTCGCGAGCTGAGGGGCGTCCGACCTCCTCTTGCCGCAAGGCAGCTCGGCTGAGCTGGCGGCCCCCGCATGTTACACGGGGGGCGGGCCCCGCCCCCCTTCGGCCCGAGGGCTGGGGACGGCCTCGCCGCGGCGCACGGTGCGCCGCGTCCTCCTCTTGGCGTGTCCTCCTTTGTGCGGGCGTTCATGCTGGGAACCGCTTCTGAGGACCCTGCTCCGGCCCTCCTTTTCGGCGACCTCCATGCGTTCACGTCCTGCAGCTGTTGAGGACCCTGCTCCTGTCCTCCTTGCAGCTGGCGCAGTAGTGGATTCAGCATGCCGCACTGCTGAGGACCCTGCTCCTGTCCTCCTTTCAGCGGGCGGATCACGTCGAGGTGATGGTCGTGGCTGATGGGGTGGTGATGCTGGAGTGGATTGTCTGTGCACTGCCGCGCAGCTGAGGACCCTGCTCCTGTCCTCCTTTCTGCGGGCATTCATGATGGGGGCCGATTCTGAGGACCCTGCTCCTGTCCTCCTTGCCGACATCTTCCACGCATGCTCGTCCAGCCTCGCTGTTGAGGACCCTGCTCCTGTCCTCCTTTCAGCTGGCTCCGCAATGGTTACGTCTTGCCGGGCTGCTGAGGACCCTGCTCCTGTCCTCCTTTCCGCGGGCGGATCGTGTCGAGGTGGTGGTAGTTGTTGGCGGGGCGATGGTGGTGGGGTGGGTGGTCGGTTGGGGGCGACCCCAGGCGTTGCGGTTGATTGTCGTACGTGCCTTTAGGTAGGTCGTTGGGAGGTCGGATTGTTGCTGGTGTTGTGGTGTGGGTTGTGGGCGCACTTGTGAGGCCCCCATGCACCGACTTCAAGTGGGGTTCGTGGCGGCCCCACCTCGCCCCGCTATGACTAGGGGTCACGGTGCCCTCGGTGGGGGCGAACCCCAGGCCTAGTGCTTGCTTCTGTTGTCGGTGAGGGATGTCTCGCCTGCCCTCAGCTTCGCCCCTTGGGCGATCGGGTGAGCTCCGTCTCCGCCATGGGGACGGTGGGAGTGGCGAGCTAGGGCGGACCGCGGGGGCGCGGGCAGTGGCCGCCCTACCCCCCTCCCTCCCCCCCCCTGCCCCTCACCATCCCCCTGGGCAGGCGCGGGCAGTACTCGTCCTGCCCCCCCCCCCCCCCCCCACACCCTTCGAGGCCGTCTCGAAGTTTGATCCTTGCCTCACCAGGGCAGCGTTGACTTGTGGGGTGGTGTGGCATGCCGTCCTGTGGGTCGTGGGTGGTGGTTGGTCGGTGGTGCTTGGCAGGAGTAGAGATCGTGCATCGTCAGGCTTGCTGGTAGCCGCTGAACTTGTGCTCGTGCGGTCGCTGCCTGCGTCAATACTACAAAACGTGGCGACTTGTGCCTGGGGTATCCCCACGCATTCGGGGTTTCCCCAGGACTTGCGTCTTCACGCCTCCTGCAAAACTTGGCGGCGCTGCCTGAGATGTTCCCACGCACTCGGGGCTTCCCCAGGACTTGCGCCCTGGCGCCTTTGTGCTTGTCGTCGAAGACGCTCACCGCAGCGATAATCCTCGGCGGGAGGCGGCACTTCGGCTTCTCGTTCAATGTAGTACGCATCGTTGCTGTTCAGGTTCTGGCTGGTCGGCGCCGCGGCTGCGGTTCTGAGACCCCATCTAGCCACGATGTTGCCGTCGAGCAGGTCGGCGATGGCAAAATCGATATCCTCTGCGTTTGCTGTGGTCATTATTTTGCGGAGGTCGTCGCGGGTGCCGTTGTCGAGGATCTGTGTGGCGCCGAGGTCGCAGTGCTTTGTCGAGGTCTCGTTGACCGTCGTCTGGTTGGCAGTGTGCTCATATTCGGGAGTCTGCCTGCAGGTCGACTCTACCGAGATGGCAGCGACGAAAAAGGACGTGGGTTGTGGTCGCCGCGAAGAGCATCCGCAAGACCTCTCTGGCAACGTTGTTGGCGGCGAATATCTCGTCGGCGATGGTCTCGGAAACTTGAGGCAGTCCCCAGGGCGCCTCAGGGGCGCGCCGCCTACTTGCTCTGTTGCCCAGAACGTCGCTTACATCGTGTAGGTACCAGGTCCGTCGTGGGAGCTCTACGTAGATGGCCGCTATCTCACCGTGTAGGATCCTTCGTTGTACTCGCCGAAGTTCTGGTATTGGTTCTGAAGTCTGGCCGCCGCTGTGGATTGCGATCTGGATACAGTCCAAGCCGCTGATACTCGTGATCCCGCTGTTGGCCATGATCTGCTGGAGGTCGGCGGCCTGTCGAGGGCGGTCGGTGATGAAGACGACCTCTTGGCGCTCGGCTGGTCCAGCAGGCGAGCTCGCGGGCGGCCTGCGTGGCGAGGACTCGAGTCTGGCGAATACGTTCGGTATGACGGGCGACGTCTCGAGGAGCGGCAGCGGCGTGACCTCGCACGGGCGAGCTGGCTTGTCGCTGAAGGTTGGGTGACGTCCTTGCTTCTTGTTGGTGCTTGTGGCCTCGGCGATGGCGGAGAAGATCTCTGCTATCTGCTGCTCCGTCAGGGGCTCCAACGTCTGGAGGTGCCAGGCGCGCCAGGATTTGCGGCAGCGGTGGGCCACCGATAAGTGCTTGATGAGCCTCGGGAGCGCGTGGTGCTCAGTCTGGAGGCATCGGCATGCGGTGCCAGTGGCCCAGAAGCGCGGGCCCTCGTGGCCTGGAGGATCCCTGCCCATATGGATTGCCATGCCTTGCCTGGTGGCGACTCAGCCGCAGGCGTAGCAGACGTACTTCTGGTTGTTGGTGTCGTCGCGGTGGTCGAACTCTTCAGTTGGATCTGCTGCGGGGATCATCTGGATGTCCTTCTGGAGCTTGGCGCCCTGAGCCTGGTCACGAATGTGGTGAATGTAGGCCTTCACCGCTGCCTTGACTGCGTTGGTGAATAGCTTCGGCTTCTGTCGGGCCCAGTTGATGATCTCACGGTCGCGCTGGTTTTGGCGGGGCCACCTCTCTCGTGGAAGGTACATACATTCGGAGGAAGTCGAAGTCTTTCTTGAGTTGGCGGCTCCAGGTGCCCTCTCCTTGACGCTGGCTGTCGAGGAGCTGGAGTAGAACTGCTGGAGCGTGTTTCAGGAGTCGTGGTAAGTATCGTAGTCGTGCTGTCGTCTGGTGAGTGATAAAGTCAGGTACTCCTGTCTTGGCAGTCGCCTCGGCTTCGGAAATGCGCCGGTCGGGTGAGTTGGTCTTGGGTAACGAGGCTGCCACACGGCATGGTCCCATGCACTTGGCGGAAATGTGCTCTAGGTCCTTCGGAGTCAAGTCGCTCCAGACGTGGTGGTTGCGTGTCAGCGAGGAGGTCGAGAACGAGTGGACGCACTTCACCTTGGCTTTCTTCGAGAGCTTCTTGCGGCGGAAGATCTGCTTCTCGAGAGGCCGGTCTGCTCCGAGCGCGCGGTTGACCCTTCGGCAGATTTCTGGCCCCATGACCCCGCCCGCCGCGATGATGATACCAAGGGCTTTCTGCTGCACTACTAGCTGCACCTTGATCGATAGTCCGTCCAGTTCGAGGTAGGTGATGTCCTCCTTGGCGATCCGCTGTTTCTCCTTCTTGGCGCCCGCGCCGTAGTGCATGAGGATGGCCTTGGTCTTGTCGGGGCGTGGCTCAAGGCCGCGCAGGAACGCTGCTGTGCAGAGCCTAGCAGCCGCCAGGGCAGTCGCGTTGATAAGGTCGCTGGCGTTTGCGGTAGAGTTGTAGTCTGCGAGGTCATCGACGAAGGACATGTTCCTGAGCACGCTTCCTTCGTGATGGGGTCGGCGAGAAGGAGTGGGTCGCTGCAGGCCTCGATCTCGCGGCCACCTATCGGCCGGCCGTGGGCCTCTTCCTCTAGGACTGCCTGGTCGATTGCCCTCAGCATGATGGCGAAGTGGATGTTGAAGGCTACGTCCGAGCATGGCACTCCAGGTCGGGTGCTGGTCCGAGGCAACTGGTGGCGCCCTTGGCTGTCATCCAGTTGGTGGTGTGGTGATCTGCGATCTTGTGGCAAAACGCTCGTCGCCGATGTGCTGGCTGTGGTAGGCGGGCTGCTGGAGTCGTTCCTTTAGCGCTGGTCAAATAAAGTCGGGGATGTCGATTATTTCGATGAGGTCGTTGAGCTCGTCAGCGGAGGTCGGCAATTGCATGCAGAACTCCCTGATGACTGAGTGGAAGGCCTCCCTAAGGTCCAGGAAGGTTATGCTGCGTGATCTTGACCTCCTTTGGCAGTCGCTGATGAAGGCAAGGCTGGTGTGGGTAATGAAGTCCGTGGCCATCTTGGGTCGGGCGCCGCACTGGGTCGCTTCTAGGAGCTCGGGCAGCAGGACCTTCACGCGGGAGCGGAGGAAGCTGCTATGCATCTTGCCGATGGTGTTATTGAGCAGGATGCCGCGGTAGGATTTCTGGAGCTCCATGGCCCCCTGTCCCTCGCGGAAGTACGTGGGGTACCCGCCCTTGGCGGCGATCGTCCCGGTGCTCTCGAAGTAGGTCCTGACTAGTACGGGGTGGAGCAGACGAGCCATCCCTTCAGGGCTAGCTCTGGACATGTCGTCGGTGAGCTGATCGGGGCCGCCTCGGCGTCCTCGCTCGGCGGCGGCGAGCTGGCTGGTCAGCTGGTGCTTGGGCATTATGTTCTGTATCTTCGGTTCTGGCCCTTCGTGGCGGGTCCTCTTGTTGTAGTCAGCCGCTACCCCGTCTGCATCCGTAGCTGTGGCCTGCTCAATTTTGCCGTGGAAAGTTAGGGCGTGGTCGGCGATCTCGCTCTTCGTCGTGAGGGGCTTTCCGTCGTCGTTGGTGCGGATGATGGGCGTCGGCGGCTTCTTGGGCTTCCGTCCTCCGAAAGCCAGGAGTCGCTTGGCATGCAGGGCCTCCACTCGGGGGGCGTGGTCGTCGATCGCTGCGCCCATCTCATCGGCGGTCCACTCGAGGAAGTCGTCGCGACCTCTCGTGATCCACTTCTGGAAGATGGGCTTAGACGTCCTGAGGAATTGAACGAGGGCGTCGAAGTAGTGCTGGGTGCTATCCACGGCGTCGGCTGCACCGGATTCCACGGCACTGGTCGCTAGGCTGGGAGTGCTGAATATGAGAGAGGCCACCATAAGTTTCGCATAGTCGCTGAAATCGGCCTGGGCGTTCACGTCGGCGGGGTCGGATAGGAGAATTTCCTTCGCAATGAGCTTGGCCGTGCAGCGTAACCTCTCTGCGCCAATGTGGCTGGCAATCCCGCTTTTCTTGGCGATCCGAGTCTTGAGTAGCGAGCGGCGAACTCGCAGAAGGGCGAAGGAGCGCTTGGTGATGTAGGGCTTGTGTGGAGTGCGGCCGCGGGAGCGGAGGCACTCGCGCGCGGCCTCCGTGATCTTCTCGGTGACTGTGGTGAAGTGTTCGTCGAGGTTGGTGTCCCATGACGGGCGTTGGACTTCGTTGAGTTTTTGGCTGAACTTCTTGCGGCATCCTTCGTCGGCTAGCTTGCTCTCGTCCAGCTTCGGAACTCCTTTGGTGACGGACGAGGCGATCTAGTAAGCGAGCTGCAGCTTGACGTGATAGCGGTCGTCTTTGGTCTCTGGGTCCTGGCCGCTGTCGAGGCCGTAGAGCACGGAGCACTCTTCGATTGAGTCGATGTAGCCCTTGGGGATGATAACGTAATCAATGCGGTGAAGGCCCTCGCCCGAGTGCCAGGCATAGTGCTCTGGTCCGCGGCTGGCGAAGGTGCCGGCGGCCGCCAGGTGGTTAGGCAAGAGAAGCTCATGAAGACGGTGTCCATTAGGGTCCTCGTTTTGCTTGAAGCCCTTGTCACCGATGGCCGCGCTGGTGACGTTACCTGCCCTGGCATTTGCGTCGAAGAAGATGATGTTCACTTGGTGCTTTTCGGTGGTCTCCGTGAGCTTCTTCCAGCGGCGCTCCTTCTCGGTCGCGAGGGCCTTCGAATGCGGGGCGTGGGCGACGGCAAGCACGCGTTTGAAGCCAGGGGCGGCAACGCGGACGATAAGAAGCCCGGGGTCCTTTTCGATGACTGTGAACTTGTCGGTTTGAAGTAGAGCTCCTGCTTGCCGCTCTTGCCGCAAGGCTTGCTGAGCAGAACGTGCAGCTCGCAGCCGTAGTTGAACCCTTTATGGCCGCTGGAGATGATATGGTAACAGTTGGCGTTGGCGCATCTGGCATCGTCGCCATGTCCTGCGCCGCGCACGCCCCATGGCGCCCTGGTCTCCTGAATTCCAATGATGTGGAGACCCTCGTCGCACAGGCAGGCCATCGTGGACTTAAGCTAATTGATCGTCCCTTTTCTTCGCTTCGGTCATCCCTTTGGCTCTCTGCCTGACTGGATGTTGAAGGTCGCGATGTTGATTTCAACTTGAATCTTCTTGTCGCTGGACTCGGCGGGGTTGTGGAAGTGTCGGGCCTCGGCGGTCGTCTCGACCCTGTTGGCAATGAGGCTGCCGTGGCCGAATACGGGGTAGGCCTCCCGAGTGTTGGGGTCTGCGTCGAGCAGGAAACCCCAGTCCCGCTGGGATGCGCCGTCCATGACGCTTGCCCACTCTGGCTGGGGAACTGTAACTTCTCGAAGGCGCCCGTGGTTGGCGGCGGCGTCGGCAACCTCGTTCCACGGGTTGTGGTCGTGGGCATGGACGTGCTGCAGGTCGATCTGATGGCTGACCATGTCATAAAAGATGCAGAGAGTCCTGACGAGTTTGGGGCCATGGGCGGCGAAGGCGAGCCTCTTCGCAAGATGCAGGGCGCCGAGCGAGTCCGTGGACATCGTGGTGATGTGGTGGGGGTTGTAGTGTATCACCCAAGCAAAGGCCAAGATTAGGGCGGTGATCTCGACGGTCGTGGAGGTCGTCTCGTGGTCGCTGTTGTCCTTGAGGGCGACGTCGGTGCCGCTCTTGTGCTTCCCGACGATGGCTCCCTGGAAGCTGAAGCCGTGGTTGTCGTCACCAACGATCACCGCGGACCAGGCGTCGTCGCTCGGCTGCTTCGGGTTTTTGGAGCCGTACGTGAAGAGATGGATCTTTGCTCCTTCCTGGAGTGGTCGCTGCGGGTAGTGACGGAGCATGTAGTCGGCACTCTCGTTGAGGCTCTCGTCACATAAGTCAAAGGTGATGTCGGGAGGTGAGGATTGCTGCGTCGTTTGTCGGATGGTAGGTCGCTCGTCGAAGTGTACTCTGCGCTGCTCTAGCGGTGGGGGTGGCGCGGCGGGTGTTGTTGTTGACAGGTCGGGTGGTGCTGGGGGCTTGGCGTTGGTAGCTCTGAAGGGTTGAATGGCCTTCCCTCTCGCTCGTGGTGGACGCTGGCCCGCGGTGTGAGGCTGTACTTGGGCGTCAGTCAGGCGCGTCGATGTTGGGGGGAGTGGGATGGCAGAGGTACGAGAGCGGAAGGGTTGCATGGCGCACCCCCTGTTGGTATGCCTGGCGTCAAGGTAGGTAGCTTCGATGTCGTGGATCTCTCGTGGATCTATGCAGTTGGCAGCCGCCGGAGCGGGCGGTGCTGCGTCGACTCCTCTGGGCGTCTGCGCCGCGAGTTGGCGGCGCGTCCAGGGCATCTGCAGTGGCGCCGCCGTTGGTCCCGTGGTGTCGGCAGTCTTGGCCTCTGGTGGGCCGTCTGAGGTCCTGGGGGACTCCCTCTGGGGAAAATATGGCGATGCTGGAGGGCTGGCCTCGGGGAGTCTCCGAGGTCCAGCTAACGGGGGCCTGTGGAGTAGTAAGTCTTGGTGCTGCTCCTCAGGTTGCTGCAGTCCTTGCTGCTGCGGCTGCTGCAGTCCTTGCTGCTGCTGTCGTCGGCGGGCCTCCTGGCGGGGCGCTTCGGCAGGCCCTTCTGGGGAAAAAAGGTTCGACGCCTTGGGGCCAAAGTGGCTGGTCGCCTGGTTCGCCCTCTGCTGGGCTCGTCTCTGGAGAGCGGGTCGGTCGGGTCGATGGGGGCTTGCCCCGTCTGGCCTCGCTGGCCGCCACTGTGGGGCTGTTGGTGCACTGCAGTGGTCGGCCGAGGGGATGATCCTCGGTCCGACGGTTGGTGCAATCGTGGTTGCTGGCGCCTGCGAGCTGCCAGGGTCGCGATGCTGATCCCAAGGCGCCGCGGCTGAGTAGATTACCCACTCGCTGGTAGTGTTGAAGCTAATCTTGTTATTGGTTTTGATGTTTCGCGTCGCTGTCGCTGGTTGTGGCGCGCTAGGTTGCGCTGCCGCTGGCGTCACGCGGTGAGCTAACCCACCAGGCAACACCGCTGAGGCGGTCGGCGGCCTCCCGAGCGGGGCGCGCGGCTGTAAAGGCGCCCGGGCCTGTCGCTGAGTGGCGGGCACCGCACGGGTCGCGCAGCACGTCTGCTGGGGCTCAGCGGTTGCTCCGTCGAGCTGGTAGCTACGTATAGCCACTCTGAGCGGGCTAGGTGCTCGGACTTCTGGCGACGCGGTGGCGGGCCCCCCCCGCTGGGCCAGTCGCCCCCCAGCGGGGGGAGTCCTGCTCAGTTTTTTGTCGTGTCTGAGCTTGAACCCGAGCTGCCGCCCTGACCCTCGGGGCTGAAGCGCCTTCGCTCCATTGGGTTGTCGAATCCGTCGCCGTCGCCCAAGATGCGGACCTTGCGCGCTGGCCTGCCGTGGGCGCTTGCCCTGCAGAGGGCCGACGGTGGTGCAGATCTGGCTCGGTCGGGAGTAGCGATGTGGAAGCGCGCTGGAAGTGGCTTCGGGGAAAAGGGCTGGGCGGGTGCGAAGGGAGAGCCAACTTCGAGCGTGATAGGGGAGCGCGGGGGGTGCCTGGGTTCCCCAGTAGGGTGGTCTGTGCGTTAATCGGTCGGAAGGGTCATGGGGAGACGGGATCGTCGCGGAGCGGCACGGACTGCGCCCGCGGTGGGGGGGGCGGCCACGGGGGCCGGGGGGGGCAGGAAGGGGCCTGCTCCCCAGGGAGCACTTGGCGTCGGTTGCTCGTCAGGGCGGATCGGCAATGCCTGGACTGTCGGCGCGCGTGTCGGGTCGCCGAGGCCGCGACCGCTGGGGTCATCGAAGCTCAGGTCTTCTGCGTGTCGCGCGGGAGGTGGAGTGGATGTCTCGGCCAAGAATCCTTCGTGCATACTCGGGGTCTTCGCGGGCGCTCCGTCTCCCGCCACTGGCGTCGGAGCGACTTCCGTGAGAAATACGAGAACGATGAAGGGGCCGAGTGGTTGCGATGGTGGCGTAGCTAGTGGTGGGAGTGGTGATGACCTCTGTGCTGGTGCTTGCGGCTGCGGGTTGTTGTGCAGGTTAGCGACCTGGTCGAGCTTCTGCGTCGTTGGGTACGTGCCGTTGTAGCCGAGATCCACGGAGCGGTCTTCGATGTTCTCGCTCCCACAGTGCCTGCACCTGATGCTGCACCTGATGATATCCGTCTTGCCGCTGGGGTAGTTGCCGCAGGACATGCAGAGGCTGCAGTAGAAGGGCGGCGTTAAACCAATCGAAGATCCTGATGATGAAGGGAGCGCCACGAAGATCTGCAATCTTCGGGGTTGCCATCTGGTCGGGTTCGGCGTAGTACGGTTCACGGGCAACGTCGTAGTCAAACTCGTGCGACGGGGCGATGGCGTGGAGAGCGGGGCGCATGTTGTCCCGCTGGTGGGCCTCCTCATCGTCGGCTTGGGCTTGCATCTCCTGCTTCTCGTCGTCCGCGATGAGTGCGCTGGCAACGCTGTCGAGCATGTCCGTGTCGATCCTGGGCGCGACGTTGTCGAGCTGCTCCCGCAGGCTCTTCTCGAGGAGCGCTTGGTGGACTCGATGCTCTTCCTGTTGTCGGGCCAGCTGTTCACGGTGATGCTCTTCCTGTGATTGTCTCTGCGCCAGCGCAGCTTGTAGCTCGACGTTGGCGAACTGCTGCTGCTGGTGCATCTCCGCTTCGTGCTGGCCGTATCTCGCCAGAAACTGCTCGCGTTGGTGCTGGTCGCACTCGGTCTTGTGCCGCAGCCGCTGCTGGAGGGCCCGGGCCTCGTTGAAGAAGAGGTGGTGCTGTAGGGTAGCCCGTTGGTGCTATATTTCCTCGGCTTCGAGCCGGTCGCACTTGTCCTGGACATGGCGCTGCGACTCGAGCTGGAGCTCCGCCCGCTGGTAGACCACCTCGCGCCCCCTCTGGACCGCGAGATGCCCCTCCAAGAGCTTCGTGGCGGCGATGACCGCCTGCTGCTGAATCACATGCTCTTGGTGGATATCCTCTCGCTTTCGGTCCGCCTGGGCTTCCGCGATCCGCTCGGCGATGTCGTTTTTTCTTTGCATCTCCTGGGCCGCCATGACTTGCACGGCCTGCTCCTCGAGGCGGAGGTCCTGGCTCATCTGCTCTATCCTCTGGCCCTCGCGCTGCAGGCGTTCGCACTCACGATGAAGTTGTTCGCTCTGCGCTTGCTGGCGGGCTGCTTCCTCGGAGGTTGATGCGATGCAAGTCTGGGTGGCCGTTTCCGCTCGGATGGCATCGTCCATGCGGTGGGCCTCCTGGCGCTTCTGCTCGTAGGTGAGCTTCTGCCGCTCGAGGTCGTATCTCATCGCGCGCTCGTGGTTCTCCATCCTCTGCGCTTCCTGCTGCATCTTCTCGGCGTAGATCTGATGGACGAGCTCTTCACGCTGCTGGAACGCGCGCTCTTGCTGTGATTCTTGGCGGCGGAGTACCTCGTCGTTCTTTGTTATGGCTTGCTCCGTGGCGTTCAGGGCCTTCTTGGAGAGCGCTTGCTCGCGGTGCACAAGCCTGTCTCGGCCTTGCATCTTCATCTCAGCGAAGCACTGGCGCATGGCTTCAACCTCCCCCTCATACTCTTCTGCCTTTTTGCGGAGCTCGGCATTGGCGATTTTGACCTGGCTCCTTCCTTCTCGGCGCGCTTCCTCATCCTTCTTCCTGAGCTGCTCTGCGACGCTGCTTGATGGCGAGGCCGGCCTGCTCGAGCACGAGGATGGAGGCCCTCGACTGGCGCGACGGCGTAATGGGGCGTTGGCTCTTGCATTGTTGTACTGCTTTTTGTCGTCCTCGGAGTCAGCTTCGCAATCAGCGTCGGCTTCGGCGGCAATCTCGAGCTTGACGTCCGTGATGAGGCACTTCAAGTCGGCGATGCGCTGGGCGTTGGCGTCGGCCTTGGTCTGCAGAGCCCCCTTTGTCTCATGGATGTCTTTCTGCTCTTTTGCCAGCACCTCGATCTGAGACCGATATTGTTGTAGCCGAACGTGTGGATCCGTGGCCATCGCGCGCACGCACATGATCACCGAGGCCTGCGGCAACAGCTTGCTGGCGTCAACCTTGGCGGACTGCGCGCCGTTGATCTGATCGGCGACACGGCCGAGCCTCTGCTGGAGGTTCCTCGTACACAGCTTCCTCATGTCAGGGTCCTCTGGCGGGAGGCCGAAGGACTCGCGGTCGCGAGATATGGAAAATGGAAGCTCGAGCACGGCGTCGGCGATGGCCTGCTGCCTCTTGCTAATGGTGTACTTCTGGATGTGGACGGCGGCCTTCTTTCTCGATGCGGAGCGGCTCCAGGAGCTCTTGCTTTGGTATGCAGATCTCCGCCTAGGCCATGGTTGCTCGCCCACTGCGGGCCCAGGGTGTGTGGTCCCTGTCCCTGACCACCTTTCCCCTGGGCCCTGCGCAGGCGCCTGGGCTGTGGACCCTGCTCCTGTCCACCTTTTCCCAGCGCCGCGCTGCGACGCCTCGAGGTGTGTGGCCCCTGCTCCTGACCACCTTTCCCTCGAGGCGCCGCGCTGCTGCTTCCAGTTCTGCGTCATGGCGTGCTGCTGGTGGCGTTGGGGCTGCTGCGAGCTGTGGTGCTGCTCGAGCCTGCTGGCAGCTGCCGCTAGCCTGATGGGCAGCCTGTCTTGTCCTCTTTGGGTCCTGGCGCGGCGGTGCCAGGCCTCCTCCTTGGTCCTGGGCGTGGCGGTCGGGTGACCGCCGCGGCTGCAGCGCCTCTTTATCTTCTATTTGATGGCTCCGCGGCGCGCGAGCCACGACCGAAGGGGCGACCGACGAGGGCGAAGCCGCGACGGTCCCGGCCCCTCCTCGGCCGAATGGCTTTCCTCCTCCTCCTCCTCCTCCTCCTCCTCCTCCTCCTCCTCCTCCATCATCATCATCATCATCATCATCATCATCATCATCATCATCATCATCATCAGCAGCAGCAGCAGCAGCAGCATCATCGTCATCATCATCATCGTCATCGTCATCGTCATCATCATCATCATCATCATCATCATCATCATCATCGTCATCATCAAAATCATCATCTTCATCATCTTCATCATCATCATCATCATCACCACCACCATCACCATCACCATCACCATCATCATCATCATCATCATCATCATCATCACCACCACCATCATCATCGTCATCATCATCATGATCAGCATCATCATCATCATCAGCATTATCATCATCATCTTATCATTCGTCATCATCATCACAATCATCATCATCGCCATCATCATCAGAGTCATCATCATAATCAGCATCAGCATCAGCAGCATCATCATCATACTCACCATCATCATCATCAGCATCATCATCGTCATCATCATCATCACCATCAGCATTATCATCATCATCATCATCATCAGCATCGTCGTCGTCATCATCAGCATCATCATCTGCATCATCATCATCATCATCATCGTCATCGTTATCGTCATCATCTTCATCATCTTCATCATCATCAGCAGCAGCATCAACATCTGCATCATCATCATCAACAGCATGATAACCATTATCATCATCAACAACATCATCATTATCATCACCACCAGCACCATCATCATCATCACCACCATCATCATCATCCGTCATCAACATTAAGATCAGCATCATCATCGTCGTCATCGTCATCGACATCGTCATCGTCATCACCATCATCAGCAGCAGCATCATCAGCAGCAGCATCAGCATCAGCATCTTCATCATCACCATCATCATCATCATCATCATCATCATCATCATCATCATCATCTTCTGCATCATCATGATCATCATTAGCATCATCATCATCATCATCAGCATCATCATCATCATCATCATCAGCAGCATCATCATCGTCAGCATGATCGGCATCACCAGCAGCAGCGTCATCAGCATCATCATCATCAACATCGTCAGCATCATCAGAATCAGCATCTTCAGCACCAGCATCATAATTAGCATCATCACATCATCGGAATCAGCATCATCAGCATCATCGTCATCAGCGTCTTCATCTTGCTCCGCATCATCATCATCATCATCATCATCATCAGCATCATCATCATCATCATCGGCGTCATCATCATCATCATCAGTATCCTCTTCCTCATCACCATCATGCTCATCATCATCATCGTCATCATCATCATCATCACCATCATCATCATCATCATCAGCATCATCATCATCATCGGCGTCATCATCATCATCAGTATCCTCTTCCTCATCACCATCATGCTCATCATCATCATCGTCATCAGCATCATCATCAGCATCATCATCATCAGAATCATCAGCATCATCATCATCAACAACATCAGCACCACCATCTTCATGATCAGCATCATCAGCATCATCGTCGTCATCATCACCCTCATCCTCGTGCTCCATCCTGTTGCTGGTCCTCGTCGTCCGTGGGCATTGGGCGCCGTCGCCGTCAACAACGACGTGACCGTCATCATCGCCGTCCCCGTCGCCACCGGTCACCGCCGGTCACCCCCGTCACCAATCGTCGCTGCCGCCGACGCCGTCACCGTCTTGGGCCCCAGGGTCGGCCCGCTTGCGCCATCGCAGCCACGGAGGAGAAGTCTCCAGCAGCGGCGGCGCCCGCGCACGCGCCCGAACGTTCTGGCAGCGGCTCCAGCGACCCGCCGCGCAGCTCAGCCTGCGCGCGCGCCGACCCAGTTCGAGATCCGAGAATCGAGCCCAGAGGATCGAGACCCGAGGATCGAGCATGGAGGGCACAGTCTCGAGGATCGAGGATCGAAGATCGAAATTAGGGGATCGTGGATAGGGACGTGGGTCGAGGACCGAGGACCGAGGATCGAGTATCGAGAGAAGGTCGCACCGCTGTCGGCTTCGGAGGCTTCCGGAGGGCGCTTCTGGAGGCGCTCGCGGCCGCAGCTGAATGCTGCTCGAACGGCGGGCCAGAATGGGCCCTTTGAAGCGGATTTCGCGTCGAGGGTCAAGGATGGCGGTCCGAGGACAGAGGATCGAGAATCGATGATAGAGGATAGAGGCAAGAGTATTTGGAATAGATGATGGAGGATAAAAGATAGTGGATCGAGGATCGATGGTCGTAGGATGGGGGATCGATGATAGGAGGGCAGAGGATAGAGGAAAGAGAATCGAGGGTCGATGATCGGGGTCTTCGTCAATGTTTCGAGAGGTTCTGGGGGCTCTTGTAAACACGGCAGACCGCAGCCGAAACACATCTGACCAGGATGGGAACTGGGAGGGGTCCAGGAAAAAAGGATCTAGGATCGAGGTTAGAGCATCGAGGATCGAGGATCAGGGATCAAGGATCGAAGATCGAGGACCGAGGGCCGAGGATAGCCCTGGGGGCCACATGAAAGGGCGGGCCGAAGCTCCAACGAGCTCCGCCCTTCACGAGGTGCCCACCTGGGCCAACAGCCGAAGATCGACCCGTCTACCCCATCCCGGGCCGCGGGCACGGCGCGGGGCCTGCAGCGGCACGTGCCCAGGCTCCACCAGCGCCTGGCGCACCCAGCGGGCGCCGTCGGGCCCCCGGCGCGCCGCGCCTGCGACCTAAGCATCGCTCAACCGATCCCTGCTCTGCGTTTGGTAGTAGGCGCTGGGCAGTCCCCCCCCCCCCCGGACGGGGGTCAAAATCAACTTCGAGACAGGCTGATTCATCCGATGGCAACTCATCCGATCCGACTCATCCGATCCGCGGTCCGGGTGAAACGCGAACGGATGATAGTCCGGGTGAGTCAGTCACTGGATGAAATAGCCTGGATGAGTTGTTCACCGGATGAGTTAGCCTGGATGAGTTAGTCAAAGGATGGAGTAGGCACAAGGTGAATTTGCCATTGGGTGAGTTCAGGGCGTCAGCCAGGTAAGGCTTTGGACGAAACGGGGGCACCAGGGGAGGGATGGACTAGGAACTGGATGAATTAGGCACCGGGTGAGTTAGGCACCCGATGAGTCAAGCATCCGACGAGTTAGGCACTGGATGAATTAGGCACCGGATGAATTAGGCACCGGATGAACGTGGTACCGGATGACTTTGGCACCGGATGAATTTGGCACTGGATGAAATGGGCACCGGATGATTTTGGCACCGGATGAATAGGCACTGGATGAATTTCGCACCGGATGAATTTGGCACTGGGTGAGTTTGGTACCAGATGAGTTTGGCACCAGATGAGCTTGGCACCGGATGATCCTGGCACCAGATGGGCTTGGCACCGGATGCGTTTGGCACCAGATGAGCCTGGCACCAGAGTTCGGCACCGTGCGAGCGTTGTTTACGGGGTGAATTACGGGCACCGTGTGTCAGGGTTTTTCGCAGCGCACTCGTGGCAGCCTGCGCTCCGCCCTTCGCGCCTCCCGCCGCGCCTCGTATACGTCACCAAATCTCGGCACTTCGCCTAACCGCTGGGTTCGCCTGCTCCGCCCGCTCCCCCATTGGCGTGGTGACCGCATCAATCTATGACACACGTTCCTCCTTGCAGCCGTTTGCTGCCCGTCCGACGTCAGCCCCCACGGACTTTATCGACTGGTCTGGTCGCTCGATACCTGCCCATGTGGGGTATGCTCCCCCATCTGTCTTTGCCAGGCCGCCGCTGGGCTGCCATACCCACCTAGCTGCTGTCTGGCGCCGCGGCTGCCCCCCCCCCCCACCCCCTCGGCGCTCCCTCCGCCGCAACTGATGACTTGCCTGAGCAGGCCTGGCTTCCTCTCTTCCCGTCGCGCCAGGGTCTCTCCTGCTCTCCTCACGTGCACTGCGGCCCAATTTGCATTTAGCGCGCCCCACCTAATGCCCGATCGCTGGAGCAGTAACCTCTGCCCAGCCGCCGACGCAAAGAAAGTGTCAGGGGCACGTGGTGAGTTTGGAATACGGCATGCATTGGGGTCACTTGGTGCGCGATGGGTCTGAGGTCAGCATCATAAGCACCGCGAGTGAGCTAGGCATCTGGGTGAGCTTGGGGAATGTGTGAGCGGCTCCACGTGAAGCACCAGGGGCGTTATCGGGGTCCCAGTGAGTCCAGATCGGGGTTGTCCGATGAAGCTTTGCTCGTCTACACCATGATTGATAGTCAGGCACATTTTCAGGTCGGCTTGGTGGTTAGGGGGGGGGAGTTCAGGACATCCAGTGACTTTCGCACAGAAGGATCACTTGGGATCACCCGGTGAATTACGGGCCTCTGGTGAGTTAGGCACCGCGTGTGCGCTTGGGACCCCGGTCAGTTCGAGAGTCCATTAAGGGGCACCCGGCGAGTGAGGCACCAGGTGAATCATGGGGGACCGAGAGCTTCCAGAATGGAGTTTTCAATCAAAAATCTGCTCGACTACAACACGCTTTGTAGTCAGATCGGCGCGCGCTGGATGAACCAGGCTCCGGCGGAGTCCGGTATACCATGAGTTCGTCTGCACCAGGTGAGTTCTTCACTGGATGAGCCAGGCACTGGTTGAGTTAGTCGACGGATGAGTTAGGCACCAGATGAGTTATCCACCAGATGAGTTTGTCAGCGCAGGTGTTAAGCACTGGATGAGTTGGTCAACAGATGATTGGGACATCGGATGAGTTAAGCATCGGATCGCAGGATCAGTTAAGCACCGGCTGAGTTAAACAACGGGCAGGTCTGGCACAGGATGAGGTCGGAGGGATCGAGTGATTACCTATTGGAATTATTGAGAGGACATTTGCTTGAATACAAAACGGTTTGTAGTCAAGCAGGAGGAGTGGGAGGATGAGGAGGACAAGGACGAGGGGGAGGAGTCGGATGAGGTGGTGGAATAGGAGGATGAGATGAGAAGTTGGAGGAGGACGAGGAGGAGCAGGAGGAGGACTGGCAGCGTCAGTCAGCGTAAGCTGTCGCTCGCGTTTTGGTCCACTCTTCGGGTTTCGTCAGGCCAGGCCCGGTCTTTGAAAAGTTGCTTGACTATAAAGCGTTCTATAGTCAAGCAAATTTTCATGCAGTCGTGGACTTGACGCATTTTAGTCCTCGGCACATAATGGGTTGTCTTGGAAAGCGTGGCTTCGTCCAGTCTTTTCTTTCGGGCTTCACTGAGAGAGGCGATGTCTTTGAACACGTGATTGATTAAACATCTGCCTTACTACAAAAACGTGTTGTAGTCAAGTGAATGTTCAAGCAAACTTGGGGCTATCCATTAATGGCCTTAGGCGCTTCTTGGGTTCTCTTGGGAGGCCCCGGTTTGTCTTCGCATGCTTACGGGTTTGATTGGGGCACGGCAGTCCTGAGAACACAGGCTTGCTTACCAAAAGTTGTGTAGTCAGCACATTGCTAAAGGTCGTATTGAAGGTGTCAGATGTGAAAATATGTATGCTTTTAGGGACTCTTGCTTTTGCCTCGCGCCGAGCTTAGAAATTCAAGCATCGTTCTCAGCCTCTCGAGCGCAGCCTGGGGGAAGCGGCAGGGACAGTCATACTATCTACAAGCACGACACTGGCCCTCACGGCGACAACCAGGCTATACCCTGGGCTCACAGCAGGGCGGGATTAAAAGGGCGGGCAGGCTTGAGCCAAGACCCGACGCGATAGGAGGCTGTCGTCCCTACTGTCAGGGACTCTTGCTTTTGACTCGCGCCGAGCTTAGAAATTCAAGCATCGTTCTCAGCCTCTCGAGCGCAGCCTGGGGGAAGCGGCAGGGACAGTCATACTATCTACAAGCACGACACTGGCCCTCACGGCGACAACCAGGCTATACCCGAAATCCCAAACTCCTATCTCGAGAGCCTCGGCGGAGAGACAATTAAAGGATTAACGATGCACCCGCACGAAGGTGCACCAGCAGCCAAAATGGCTAAGCACTGATAAGGCAGGCCCAGCCCACCCCAAGTAGAACCCAGAAGGGGAACCGAGAAGGCCCCGAGAGACCCCCGAAAACCGAGAAAATGGTACACCGAGCCCCCCCCCCCCTCGGTGTACGGGGGGGGCCCCGGTACACCGAGGGGGGGGGGCCGGTGTACCATTTTCGCTGGTTTGGGGGGGGTCGGCCCCGGGCGCCCCCCCACCCTCCGAGGGCCTCCTGGGCGGGTCACGGGTCCAAAAAAATGCTGGAAGACACCCAGACGAAGTAGATTATACTACTTAAAGGCGTCCTGGAAGAGGCCTGGCCACAGTCCTGGGGGGACGTCCTGGGTCGCCCAGGCAGTGGCTAGCTCGAGCACCCTAGGGCTAATGGGAGACACTTCGTGGAGGTCCGCACGGACCCTCGGCTCTGAGTGCGAGACGAAACTGGCGGCAGCGATTTCCTGTATGTAAATCATCATCGCACGGGTCTGGAGCCACCTACCCCGAGACCGAACGAGTTCGCCGTCCTCCGTCGCTTCAAAAAGAGCAGTGGCACCGCCCGCCCTGAGAGCACCCAAGTCGAGGCCGCCCCCTTTTCCCGTGGGCAGGCCAAGAGCTCGACAGAGCGCAGCGAACCTACGTCTGAAACCTTCCTGCCCGAGCGGCCAGAGGCGAGCAGAGGGAGGGAGGCGAGCGAAAACGGCCGAGAGGAGCTGAATGACTTGCAAATCGTCGATTCGAGCCGACTGCGCCCTGGCCCCGAGCCGTCTAGCATTTGGCTCTCGAATGGACCAGCGCAGGTGGGCGACAGCATGCAGAGCGTCTGCAGGAAAAATCAGATCGCCCCTCTCAGCACTCAAGAACTCCACGGGCCTCAACATGCCGTACCAGCCCGCGGCCAGCACGGCCCCCACGCGAGGCCAGCCCCACAGGAGCGCGGTCGCGACGAGGGCCCTCAGCACGGTCACGGGCATCGCTACATGATGGCCTCCTGGCTCCTGATCCAGCCAGCTGTAGGCCACGTCCCACGCTCTCCCGAGGGAGCGGCGAAACTCCCCGCGGACCCCCAAGACAGCGTTGATCGTCTCGGACAGCTTGTAGTAAGCGGCCCCCGAGCGCCACAGGAAGTGGCCGTACTCCTCCAGCAACGTGTTGATCAGGTAGACGTCGGGCTCCTTCGCCTCCAGGAGGTCGGCCAGGTTGTAGCCGCGCCCCTGGAGCCAGCTGTCGAGCCACTGCAAGCAGACGAACCTCCGCCCGCGGGTCCGCTCTCCGACGGGCCGCCCTCTCGGCAGCGGTGCGGGGCGGGCGGCCGCGCGGGCGACGTCGCCACGGGCAGGTGGGGGCCCGCCAGTGGAGGCTGCTCGGGGCCCAGCCCGCAGGCCCGCCGGGGCCGCGCCCCCTGCCCGGGCAGAGGCCAGCCCGCCGCCCGGCACGCCAGCGGGCGAGGCGGCCTCACACGTCCGCGCCCCTGAGCAGAAGAAGATCAGCACCACGCACGCCACGAGGCCCGCGCGCCAACCCTCCCCTGGAAAGCCGCCGAAGACGCTCTGGTCGAAGAAAGCCCCGCGCCCGCGCCGACGGCGCCTGGCACGCTCCACCGCGGCCGACTCCCGAAGAGGAGCAGGTAGGCGCGCTGTCACCGCGCCCAAGCGGCTGCGGCTCTGGGGCGCCTGCAGCAGCGCGGGCGCCTTCCCGGAGACGAGGCGCCACCAGGCCGCCAGCGGAGCGGGGGCCGCGGGCACCCGCGAAGCCGCCTCCCACGATCCTGGCGCGGCAAGCCAGGACGGCGGAGGCCGGCAAGGGTCTTCGGCGCCCCTCTCCCGCGTCGGCGCGTCGGAAGGGTTGAACCTCGAGGGAGAGAACCCAAATCCAGGGCAAAGGCCTCCTCCCACTGAGATCGCACCTATCTGCCCGAGGCTCCGCTGAAGAGCTGCTGAGGGTTGGCCCTTAGCTGTAGAGCACATCGCGACGCTGGAGTCAAGGATCCCGAAGACCTGGCGATCCCCCCCTTCCCGCGCCAGGCCTTCCAGCCAGTTCTTCGCGACGCCAGACTCCAGGAGGTTGATGTGAGCGGGCCGTTTCCAGCGCCAGCTGCGGTCCACTTCCCAGCGGCTGGTGAGGAGGATCTCGTTCATCATCAGCTGCTCGGACCCTGGGTTCGAGGTGTACTGCCCCTCGTCGTCGAGCTGGAGCCTGCGGACCGCCGCCCTGGCGACCGCGGCCAGAGCCGCCGCCGCGCCGCTCGGGAAGAAAGCAGACTCCGCCGCGTCCGCCTTCACGGCGGGCGGGTGGACGTGACCTCCAGAGCACCGACGGCGAAGCGCAGTCAGGTCGACCCGCACGCCCATGAACGCAAGCTCCTTCTTGAAGGCGGACCCGAAGGCGCAGGAGGCGAGCCAGCTCTCCGAAAAAGAGGCCCGCGCTCGCAAGCGTCGCCAAGCCGCGAGCTGCCGCATCCTGGACCGCCTCGGGACGCCCACGAGCCCCGCCAGTCCAGCGAGGTCCGCTGCCAGCAACAGCGCGAGACAGCGGAACGCCAGGGTGTTGCCGAGGTGCGCCGCGGGGTCGGGGCGGTCGAAGCCCTCGGGCGCCGCCCCAGACCGCTTCCCTGGCCTGCGGGCATCTGAGAAGCTCGACGGCGGTGGCTCGATCATCACGAAGAGAACTCGCCGCGACCAGATGAGCCAGAGGATCCACTCCACGAGCCGCAGGTCGCGAAGGTCGTACCAAACGCTGAAGCTCAAATCCAGGACGGGCCCACAGATCAGGCCTAGCTTGACCGCCTCCTGGGTGACTCCGCCCCTGCCGCCTCCGATCTCCAAGAACTCGTAGAACAAGGCGAGGGGCCGCGAGGGGTGGTCCAGGCATCCAGGCTCGTCGAGGACCCCCATCGAAGTTGTCCGACTCGGCGCTGGCGTCAAGCTGGCCGATCTCCCTCAAGGCTACCCTCGGTGCCGACTCGAGGCGGGAATGCCCCCCGCGCCGCCCCCCGCATCGCCGGAAGTGCGCGACCAGGTCGGCGGAAGCGGGAGTGCTCACCACGGCCCCCTTCGACGGGGACGCATCCATGGCGTAGATCCTGTCGTCGTAGGGGGCGGAGATGTCGGTGACCACCATCGGAGCGAGGACGGAGGCCAGCACGAGCTCGTCTCTCACGGGCCTCGACAGGCCGTAGACGGCGCCCAGCTTGGCGGCGGCCTCGGCCTTCCGGGTCTTGAAGCCCGCCTCGGCCACGCCTGGTACCTTGAAGATGCGGTCCAGCACCACCATGAGGGGCCTCCGGTAGGCGAAGACCGCAATCCACGAGGAGGCCAAGGTGGCCAGCAAGCGCCCGCTCGCGGCCTTCAGGCGAGCCGATGCGAGACTCAGCGCCGAGAGGGCGAGGCGGCGCTCCAGCGGGGCCCCCACGGTGACGAGCCCTCGCTGAGCCTGCCCCCGCCTGCCATCGATCTCGGCGCCCACCAGCGTCGCCAGCAGCTCCTGATCCACCACCTTCGAGGTCGACTCGGGCAGCTCCTCCCGGGCGCACGCCTGGCGGGCAGCGGCCAGCAGCGCCGCGCCAGCCCCAGCTTCGGAGCGAACGCCCTGCACGGAGACCCGCTCCACCACGAAGTAGTCGTCAATGCAAAGGCCCTGCGCCACGGGGCCGTCAGGGACAGGCTCCATCCCGCGGATCGTCTCCGAGCCGGCAAGGCAGCCTCCTCGGCGGAGAAGCTCGCCGTGGGCACCCTGAGCCAGGCCCACCGCTGCATGGTCGCCCATGGGGAGAGTGGCGAAGCACCCCCGGACGCGCGGGGCTGGGCCGCGCGGGCGGCGTCCTGATGCGCCGCCCGACGCCGGCCCGCCGCCTCGGCCAGCGGCCTTCTCCCGCTCCTCCAGCGCCTTCGCGGGGTCAGAGGGGAAGTCCGCGTAGGCTCGCAGATCGCGGGCACGGCCACAGACGTTCGTCGACGCTCGCGCGTCGCTGACAGCGAACTGGCGGTAGAAGGGTAGAAGTCCTTCCGATCCAGCGCCGACGCCCGCAGCGTGCTCGACCCCCTCGTCACGTGGAGGTCGGCCAGGCGCGGGCCAGCGGCAAGCCCCTGCGAGGGGACATCGGCAAGCCGTCCTTCGAGCCAGTTCGGCCCGCGGCGATCGAAGATCTGCCTGTCGCGATCCGCGCCCTTGAAGACGTTGCCGACCTGGCTCACCGCGTGGGCGGGGGCGCCCGCGGGGGCAAGGCGCAGGAGGCCCGCGGCGCCTCACAAGCGCTGCAGCTGCAAGTCAGCCCCCGCCTTCACCGTCTGCGCCGAAGGCCAGGACCACGAGGAAAGCGAAGGCGCCCACGTGCGCAGGCAGCGCGGCTCGACGACGGGCAGCCACAGCTCGGGCGGCACGAAGTCCCGGGCGTCCCAGCGGGCGAGGCCCTCCGAGAACCTCAATCGCGAGGGGTCCAGGGGCCCCACTACCGAGCTCGCAGGCCTGGCGCGCACAGCAGGCACCGGCACCAGGCGGCAAGGGCCCAAGCCATGCAAGAGGTCGCCGCTGGCCCCTGCCAGGTGGGCGATCTCCTCGAGAATTGCAAATCCCTTTCGGCCACACTGCAGGTCTGAAGAAACCGCAGCGCGGCCCCACGCACTGAGGAACAGCTCGATCCGCTCGACGATCAGCCGCTGGCTGGAGGAGAGCTGTCTCCCGAGGTCCCGCTTTGAGGGGTACTGCGGCCTGTTGCTGCACATGAAGTTCAGGGCCATCGCGATGACGTTGCAGGCGCGGGCCCTCGCTCCTTGCCAGCACGCTCGGCGGCGCCCGCGGCGAGACCTGGGGGCAAGCCGCTGCAACTCCCGCTCTGTAGGGTAGAGGCAGCGGAAAGAGTGCGGTAGCGAGGCTCAGCCCAGCCTCGCGCCCGGCGCAGAGCGCGGCCTTCAAGTGCCGCGAAAAAGAACAGCCGACGCGGAAGACCCGCCTGGTGAGCACCCTGCACCAGTGGAAAGGGGTCGTCACTCCCCCTTCGCCTTCGGCCGCCTCGGAGGGCGGCGAGGCCTTCCGTCCTCCGCCTCGGCAGCCTGCTCGGCCCCAGCAAACGCCTTCGCAGTCGCGGGCGGGGTGGCGCGCGGTTGCGGCTGGTGGTTGGAGAGCACGTCGAGCTCCTACAGGTAGGCTAGGGCCACCGTCGTCCACTCGGGATCGGCTAGAGCCGAGAAGCCGCGCAGCGGGGCCTGCTCGGTCCTGCGGCTGAGCATGGCAGGCGGCGGGTCCTCCTGCAAGGTCAGCAGCCAGGCCGTGGTCCACCGCCCGTGGTCCAGCGTGGCCTGCTCCTGCGCGACCATCGTCAGGGCCACGATGTCCGTGGCCTGGTCGTACTCCCCGCGCATCAGGTGGTTCAGCGCGATGGCTGTCAGCGTGGCCTGGCACGCCGCGGGCCGACCTGCGAAGTTGTCGGCGAAGGCACCGAAGCGCTCCAAGTACTCCAGCGCATCGGGCACCCCCCCTGGAGCGTGAAGGGGGCCCAGGCGCCTCGCCATGTTGCGGATCACCGCCAGCGACAGCGCCCCAGACTGCGCCTCGAGCGCTCGCTGGAGCCTGAGTCAGTTAGTTGGCCGAGCCCCGCACGCCGACGGAGCTCGACGAGGAGCGCGCCAGGTCGCCCAGCACGTCGGCGCCTGCCCCTCCCCCGGGAGGGCCCGCCACGTCTCCGCTCGGGCCAGCGCCATGGCTCCCCATGAGTCTCTCACAAGCGCCTGGGTATGGAGCAAGAGCTGCGCCTGGGTGTCGTTCAGGTCCTCGGCGTCCACGTCGATCGGCGCAGGAGGGGGCGGCGGTGGCCGAACAGCGCTGGGCCCCGGCTCTCCCAGGCGTTTCGGCGTGGTGGCGAGAAGGCGCCTCGCCACGGCACCCGCTGGAGCCTTCGCCTCTACCGGGGGCGCCAAGGCCGGCATAGCCCCCGCAGCCCGCGGTGGCGGAGGCCCCGCGGCTGCGGCGTCGCATGTCGGCCTTCGCTCCAGAGCGCCGAGCCGCTCCATGACGGGAGCGAGGGCGGCGGCCACCGTGGAGGCGATCAGGGCAGACAACACCTCGGTCGGCAGCGCTCCCGAGGGCGAGGCCTGAGGCGACCTGCTGGCCCTCGGTTCCGCGAGAGGCTCCCCCTCCGAAGCTGTGTAGTAGCTGATTCGGGGCGCGAGTCCCGCCGTCTGCAACCACTCCTCGGCCCTCTCCACAAGGGCCGTCGCTTCGGGCAGGGCCTCTGACGCGTCGAAGCGGATGACCTCCAGATCCTCCTCCTCGTCGTCCGCGTCCGCCAGGGGCTGTAGCTGCCCCAGCACCTTCAGCGTGAAGTCGACCAGGTAGACCTCGACCTCTGTTGGCGAGTCCTCTTCGGTGTCGAGCGGCACCGTCGTGAGCAAGCAGGGCCCCATCAGCGCCCGAGGGCCCGCCACGCGAGCGCGGCCCGACTGAGCAGGAGATTCATCGCCTTGGGGACCGCCATCATGATACCCTCTGCTCTTGCCATCACAGGAATGGCCTCGCAATACTTTGAAGTGAGTTTGAGGCGCCATGCTTCCGCCGCTCCTGAAGTGGCTAGTGTCAAATCGCTGACCTGCAACGTAGCGGCTGCCATCGCTGGCCCTGGGCATTCACTGCCCGCTCACGTCGGCGTAGCCCTGAAGGCGCCTCCTCGCAGCCGCTGTCGAGACGCGCGCCAGCACGGCGGCTGCGTCCCCCGCGGCGGCCGCCGCCTCAGCAGCGGGGAGCAGGGCCCGAGGCCCACGCGGGCGGCCGCGAAGCCCGCGGCAAACCCACAGAGGCCGCAGCAGCCCGCGAGGCACACCGCGACCAGGATGAAGAGCAGGATGGTGAGGCCGCCGACCAGCAGCCACGCGTAAGGCTGGCTGGTGCCCCAGCAGTACGAGCTGGAGGCCACCGAGACAGCCGAGGTGAGCGGGGCTACAATCGACCCCAAGTACGCCCAGTCCAGCATAGTCAGAGCGGCGCTGGGGGCGGCAAGCAGGCTTGAGCCGAGACCCGACGCGATAGGAGGCTGTCGTCCCTACTGTCATTTCTTTGTTTGGGATGTCTGTCGCTGCCCTGGCTTGCTCTTCCGGTTTGATTGGGTGTCTCTCGGCTTGTTTTGGGAAGTCTTGGGTTGTCCTCGCTTGCTTCGCGTTTTTTCGTGGAAATACACGAAGATGGGGACGAGAATCGTTTTTGAATCGTTTGGAGAATTTCCGAGAGGAGAACCACGCACCGGGTGAATGACTCACCGATTGAGTCCGGCAACGGATGAGATCGGCGTGCAAGGGCCGCGGTGCATCAGGCGCCGGGGGTGTCCAGAAACGAATGAGGTAGTCGCAGGACGAGACTGGATGCGTTCGTCACTGGATGAATTCAACACCGGGTGATGCACTGGATGAGTCACCTGTCCGCGCGGTGCGACGGGGGTCTGATTCGCCCCGTCGGCGCACCTGGGAGGGGGCGCGGTCATTTTTGGCGCGGCAACGTTTGCCCGCGACGAGGCGACGGAGGTCGGTTTGGGGCTGTCGGCGGGGGTGGCGCCCACCCACCCCACGCTTATCACCAAACACAGGGTATATCCCCACTTGCGTGGCCTTGGCCCCAATGGCCGACTTACCCCTCCAGATGGGGAAACATGCCTGTTCCTTCGGGTTTCGAAGGTCCTATCCCCAACTGGGAGGCTGGGATGGTGGGGCTGAGATACCGAGGCACGATGGGGATGTGGATCAGTTTAACGAACCTGACGACCAGCGCCGCCGCGGCGACCAGCAGCGCCAGCAGCGCGGCGGCGCAGGCGGCGCGCGCCGCCCTGCGGACCGGACGCTTTTTGATTCTCCAGGCAGCCTGAGAGGCTCGGGGGCCTGCTTGCGTCATTGTACAACGAATCGAGACCAGGATTCGTGGAGCTACAGACCCGATCATCTACCCCGGGCTGCACCGGGAACCTGCACTACCCGACGATCGCGCGAGTAACACAACGCGCGATCAACACAAATCGCGCGAGCAACACCAGGGGCGGCGCTCAGAGCAGCTCTCCAAACACCCGGCGACCTGCAGAAACCAGGGCTAGTGGGGTTGCGCGAAGCGTCTAGAGCAACAGAACCCCTCGCGTCGTGACGGAATCGCGACAAATGGTTTGTGCCAGCTTCGGACCTCCGTGGAGCCACGCTCTGGAAAAATCACTGCGGCGGGGGTCTGGGGATGCTGTCGGTCTTCGTCCCAATGAAATCCTTCCGCGCTCGGGTCCCGCCGAGATCTGGCCAAGGCAGGCATGTAGATGCTCAGTACCTCTCCTCCGACGTCGACCTCCCCAAAGGCCTGATGTTTATCCGGCTTCGTTTTGCCGACGATCCCAGGGCCGGGAATCGGCCTCCAGACGCAAAGACAATCGATAAGCCAGCCGTCACGATTTTCTTGCGACACCTGGACCTGAGGATCATCGTTTCCCCCCCCTGCCTCGACTCGGCCACCACTCGGCCATCGCACCTCCCTGGGGGGGCGTTTTGGCCAGGCACTCGAAGAAACTCCAGCCGTGGCGACAAGAGCGCCCCAGCTTTCACTAGCTGTGGCGCGCCTGGATTTGTCGGTCGATCGCCACCCCTCTCGTTCGTCCACGGCGACAGCAAAAGCCGGAAACCTACCGAACCGTCAGCGAAGCCGAGACCGACCGAATCCGACGGCAACCTCTCGGACTGAGCCGACCGACTGTGAAGGAGCCGAACCAACTGGACCGCGGAAGACCCTGTCGGCATGAAGGAAGCAGGTCCTGAGTGAAACGGGTCCTGGATCCCGAGGTTTCGTCCAGGGCCAGCTTTTCACCCTGAATCGTTTTACAGTTCTGCGCCTGTGGAAGGTTCAGCGCATCCCAAATTTGCAAAAAAACTCTGGACCCTTTCCCTTCAGGACCCATCCCCGCCCCGCTTTGCCGCGCCGACCCGGCCTGTGCTTGCGCTGCACGCCCCACGCCACGCCCGCCGCGCTGCAGTCCGTACTGGCCTTTCGGGGTTGGCTGCTGCTGCTCCTCCTCCTCCTCCTCCTCCTCCTCCTGCTCCTCCTCCTCCTCCTCCTCCTCCTCCTCCTCTCCTCCTCCTCTTCATCCTCTTCCTCCTCCTCCTCCTCCTCCTCCTCCTCTCCTCCTCCTCCTCCTCCTCCTCCTCCTCTCCTCCTCCTCCTCTTCATCCTCCTCCTCCTCCTCATGCTCCTCCTCCTCCTCTTCCTCCTCTCCTCCTCCTCCTCCTCCTCCTCCTCCTCATCATCATCATCAATCATCATCAGCATCATCATCATCATCATCATCATCATCACCATCACCATCAGCATCATCAGCATCACCATCATCAGCAGCAGCATCATCCTCATCATCATCACCACCATCATCGTCATCATCATCATCATCATCTTCCTCTTTCTCCCCAACGTAGTAGCAGTAGAAGCAGTTGTTGTTGCAGCAGCCAGTAGTAGTAGTAGTAGCAGTAGCAGTAGTAGTAGTAGTGGTAGTAGTAGTAGTAGTAGTAGTAGTAGTAGTAGTAGTAGTAGTAGTAGTAGTAGTCGTCGCCGTAGTAGTAGTAGTAGTAGTAGTAGAAGTAGTAGTAGCAGTAGTAGTAGTAGTAGTGGTAGTAGTAGTAGTAGTCGTAGTAGTAGTAGTAGTAGTAGTAGTACTAGTAGTAGTAGTAGTAGTACTAGTAGTAGTAGTAGTAGACGTCGTAGTAGTAGTCGTAGTAGTAGTAGTAGTAGTAGTAGTAGTAGTAATAGTGATAATAGTAGTGATAATAGTAATAGTAGTGGTAGTAATAGTAGTGGTAGTAGTAGTAGTAGTAGTAGTAGTAGCAGTCGTAGTAGTGGTAGGAGTAGTAGTAGTGGTCGTATTCTTCGCCTCATTAACAGTATGTGTATGGGTGTTATGAGAAATTAGAACATCAGCAAGATCATTCGCACTAATACTCTCATTGGCCTAATTCTGATAGTCATATGAATTCTGATCTTCGTACTCTGATAAGCATGAACCGTCTGTCTTTGAAAGTAAAGTTGCTAGGTTTCCTCTCCTCTTTGCGCAGCAGCGCCAGGGGGGGGGGGGGGGCGCGGCGCGGCGGGGGCTGAGCGCGCGCCGACCGCGACGCGGCAAGCGCAAACCGAGCAGACTCGGCGGGAGGCCCCACCCACCGCTGCATTATGGCGCGGGTGGACGGGACCTCCAAAAAGGATGCCGGGGCCGCTCCTAGAGCGGCCTTAAGCCGAGGGAGACGGAGGAGGAGCACATGCAGGAGGGGGAGGCTGCGCAGAGAAAAGAAACCCACTGTTCTCTCGAAAATATACGTTTCCTCTCCTCTCTCCGCCTCCACAGCCCTGGCGGATCGGGCGCGGCTGGACCCAGCTGGGCCCGCGCCCTTCAGGCCGCCTCCTCCTCCTCCTCCTCCCCCTCCTCACGCGCCCTCGCACTCCTCGGACGCTGATGCCGACGACGAGGAGGGGGGGTATCTTTCCACGCGGCCTGTGGCGCCCTCCCGCTGGAAGGCGCGAGCTCTGCGGCGTGTCTCGCCGCCGAACCCCCTCTGCGCCCCCGACGCCCTGCGCGCCCCGAGCCGCGGGGCCCACCTCGCGGGCCCCTGCCCGGACTGGAGGGGGGCCCTGGCCCCCACTGCCCAGCACTCTAGGCACCTCCTCCGCGCGTTCTTCGGCTGCCGCGCTGCCGGCCGTCGAGGCCCCCCTGCGCCTCAGCCTCGGACCTCTCGGCCTCGGCTGCCCTGCGCTTGAGCCTCAGGCCAACGCGGCCGCCCCATGCGCTTCTCATGCCACGGTCAGGTCCGCGGCCGCCACGCTGCTAGCCACGCCCTGCGCCATGTCCCTCGCCCCCCACAAGTTGCCTTGGAACGCGTCGCTGTTCCACCGCCCCCAGCGCTGCACCAGCGCCGCGTCTTTGAATGCTGCGTGAAGCGCTTGCGCCCCACCCCCGATCACCAAGCAGCGGGAGCCCAACTCATTCGGGTCGACCCCCATCCGCCATGGCTGACTGCATCACCACTCCCTGGACGTCGACCCTCGCGACGAGCCGCACGTCGTCGCGGGCGAAGAGCGGGTCACGCGCCCGCGCCCCGGAGAACCTCTCGCGCGCCCACCCCTCGTAGATCGTCAGCGCCTCCACCGCGCAGATGCGCTCATCGTCCGCCGTGCCTGGCGCTGCTTCGACCCTGAAGTGGTTGCGCCATTCTCCTCGATTGTACTGGTCCGTGTTGCTGGCCCGTATCTCGACGACGATTTCGCTCGCCTCAGGCAAGCTCCTCGCCGGTTCGCCTGCTGCCCTCGGCGCGACGCCCAAGCCCCTTAGGCCCTTGCCACTGGTGCAACCATTCTGGTCGCCCGACACGCACTCGCCGGCCCTCAGCAAGAAGGAAAAGCCCGTGGCGACCGCAGCCCATAAGGCTGCGCCCTCGCCTGACCTTTCCGGCTGCAGCTTCCCCGGGATCCACCTCATCATCCTGGGCGTGACACGCTTCTTCCGCTCGGCGTCGCCGTCGCGCCCCCTCAGCCCGTCGATCGCCATCCAGAGCCTGCCCGCGCCCGCCGCGAGATCACCCAAGCCGGGCAAGGCCCTGGGCCCCGACGGCACTCAGGCACTGCTTGATGGCGCCCGCTTTTCCTGTATCCTCGTCTCGACAGGCGCACGACGAACTCCAGCATCAGATCCTCCTCGCCCCTTCGGTTCGCGGGCGCAACCTCCCGGAGTGGGCCGATGCCCCTCGTCTGGCAGAACAGGGACCACCACCTCCGGCCTAGGCTATAGGACATTATGGTGGAGCTGGCCAGCTTGTCCAAGATGAGCTCCAACTTGGCTTTCCCCCAGTCCTCACGCGTCTTGAGGTCCGTCAGCGTCAGATCGTCCGGCCTAGCGTTCTCCCTGACCGCTTCGGGCCCCAGCAGTTTGGGCGGCCTGTTCTCGACCGGGTCCACGCCCTTGCCCTTGCGCTTCTTCTCCCTCTGGGCGTTGGCGCCCGCCCTCCAGTCCTCGGCCTCTCCCGAGCACCGCGCCGCCAGACCCCAGTCGAGCCGCCCGCCCCTCTGGTCGGGGTACCCCCCCGCCCGGACCATCGCGCCCAGCTGCCTCCAGGCCTCATCCTGCCCTAGGCATCCGCTCCTGCGGCGTCATCCTCGCGCCTGACGCGTCTCCCGCTGCCGTCGGAACCCTGGCCTCGCTCGGCTCCTCGTGCGAATGGCTCTAGGTGCAGCCTGAGTCCCTCCGGGCTCTGGCCGGCGCCGCCTGCGCCTCGGGCATGCCGGAGGTGCGGGGCCACCGCCTCAGGGTCGACGCCCTCCAAGTCTGGCTCACTCTGGCGCCTCTCTCGAGGGCGACGGCCGCCAGGCCGGTGCAGCTCCTCGAGGTGCTCCGCCATCCTGCGCCTCGCTTCCTTCCTGCAGGCTTCCTCGGCCCCCTCACCCTCGTCGCGCTTGATCCTGATGGCCCTCGCCCGCAGCGCCGCCATACGGGTTTCGTTGTCTGCCTGGAGCCTCGCTGCCTTGGAACTGCCCCCTGGCCCGGGGTCCGTCGAGCCTGGCGTCGGTCCTCTGCCACCTCCTCTATCCTCAAATATAACGAACTCTCCTCGCGGCTGGCTGCGGAGCTCGACGGCCCTCCTGGGCCCTGGGGCCCCCTCTCCGCAGGGGCGGCCCCCCGCCCCCCGGTGGGCTGCGGCGGGGCGGAGCTGGCCTCCTTCCTAGCCTCGGCGCTGCGTCTGCCCCTCTCCAAGGACCTCGACCTCCGCGCCCTCCCCTCACGCACGCTGGTTCCGCGCCTGGGACCGCGCGGCGCCGCTGCTGCCGCTGCGCCGTCTTCGCCCCGACTAGTGACCCGCCCCACCAGGCACCTGCACTCGCGGACCAGCTCGGCTGAGCCCAAGCGCTTGATGCCTTCACCCTCCGACTGCGCTTCCTCCCTGACCTCCCGCGGCAGCATCCTCACCCACATGCGAACATGCGGCCCCTCCGACACCGCGCGCCCTTCGTTCCTGCGGGCTGCCCCCCTGGTTGCCCCTGGCTCCGCTTTGCCAGGCCCGCTTCGGCGCGCCCCCCCCCCCCCCCTCATCGCGGCGGATGGCGGCGGCGGGCACTTGGTCGAAGGCCCCCCGCTGCCCGACGAGCCCCCGCGGCCCGCCCCGCTGGAAGGCGGCCGCGCCCCAGCTGATGTTGCCAGACGGAGGACTGGACATGGGCGCCCTCGGCGGCGCTGCGCCGCCCTGCTTCTTCTTCTTCTTCTCGCCCCGTCTGCCCCCGCTCTCCCCAGGAGGCTGGTCACCCATGTCCTGGCCGTGGGGGATCTTCTCACAGCACTTGTAGCGGTTGATCCCTCCACCCGCCCAGTCCTCGCCCAGGCGCCTGCCTCCGCACATGTCGCAGCAGCAGCCGGGCCTCCAGAGCTGCTTCGGATCACTGTGCGCGGCGCAGGGGCAGCCTGGGCGGTGGCATGGCGCGGGCGCTTCCCTCCCCGCGCTCGCGCCCGACGAGGCTGGCCGTGGTCGGAGTCGCCGGGGCTGGCCACGAGCGCGCCCCTCTGCCTGACCTTCGTCTCGAGCGCCTCGAGCTCCGTGATGTAGGCCGCCACGGCCTCCGTCTCGAACTCGTCGCCCGCGAACCCGCGCCTGCTGTAGGGATCGACCAAGCCCGACAGCGGCCACGCCGCCTTCCACGAGCCCTGGTTGATCGCCACCTGCTCTAGAGCCTTCATGATCTGCACCAGCTGGCCGCGAGCCTCGTCGAACTTGTCGTTGCCCATGCACTCGAGAACCGCCACCAGCATGGCGAACGTCTTCTTGAGGTCGTACAGCTTTCCCCACGTGATGTGGCGCTTCCCGTAGTCGAGGTAGGTCCAAGCCATGCCATGCTGCACGCCCAGCGCTCGCTTGACCTCGCTCCGGTAGGCCTTCACCACGCGGAGCGGGTGCTGCTGCACTCTCTTCCTCAGGCGGCGCATGCCACGCACCGCCTTGCCGGCCTTCCCGACGCTGCCCACGCCGATGCCGTCCTCCTCGCCCGAGGAGGTGCTCTTCTTGCCTGACTCGGGCCTCTCTAGGACCTCGAGCATCCGCAACTGCAGCAAGCTCTGGAGGCCGTGCGCGTCCATGTTGCTGGCAGCGGC
>CAUYUJ010021270.1:687500-720797 GCA_963575745.1 Prorocentrum cordatum
GCATTTTACCGCTCAACGGTGGTTGCCAGGGGGCTGAAGGCCGAAGAAACCCGACGAACCCCACCAATAGTTAAAATAAAGCCTCTCCGCCGAAACGACTGGGTCGTTCGGTCGGCGCCAATACGACTTGGTCGTTTGGCTCGCGTCTTCACTCACTTGTTGTACCAGGAGGACTGCGAGCGTGAAGGCGGCGCAGGGGGTCTCGGGGCTGAAGACGAAGAACTTCCTTTCTGTCCAGCTGTCCGATGAGGCGCAGCTGACTCGCCTCCCTTGCCAGTGCCAGCGTATGGAGCTGGCCGGACGTTCTTGGACTTGAACTTGTTCTTGGCGTATCCCTTCCCCTCCTCTCTCGAGAGGTAGTGGGTGTAGTTATTCAGGAACGCAAAGTGCCACACACGATTGTTGAGATCTCTGGGTGTCTTCCAGTATATCATGTCGCGGTGAACCCAGTATCCCTGCAACTCGCGGGACGCCGAGTACTGCGGGCAGTGGATCGCGGGGCCCCAGACGCCATCATCGCGGTCGGCAGCCATGGCCCCGCCGCGCGCGCGGTCATTGGCCGACCCCACGCGTCCCCGTCAGAAGAACGCCTCGAAAACTCCTCACCCGCCGATACGGTTTGACCGCCGGCTGAAAAAGGAAACTCAGTGATGTCATCACTGGCCCGAGCGTCTTGGACGCTGGGCGGTCTAGGCGGGGCAGGTGGAGCCGGGCGGCCAGCAGGGCTTGGCCTTGCTGGCGCGGCAGGAGCCCCCTCCGAACCGGCTGGGCCGTCGGAGGGGTCTTCAGCGCCTCCTTCTTCGCGAAGGCGCCTGTCTTGCTGCAACTTCGCCCATCTCACAATACCCATCGCAGCAGTAGTCACATAGGCACCGTATTTCCCACAGGCAGTGCGAAGGGGGCCATCGTCACTGTCCTGTTCTTTGATAGATGCCAGGAATGGGTATAAGAAAAGGACAGCTTCTTGCAATTTCACGCCTTGGCGACGGAGATCAGCACGACGCTGTTTGCACAGGTCGCGAGCCCACGCCTCGATGAGGTCGCCTGTATTGACAGCCGTACGAATACGGCGGTCCAGCGCATATGCGTCGGTGCGGCGCTGTTCAGTGTCACACCCGTCGTCTTTGTCGCGAGTGTGGAGGCCAGTCGCAGGGCATGCAATGTGATATCCATCGGCAAGGGAACAACTGATGAGCTCGCGGACAATCACAAACACACGCATGGCACGAAGGTCCAAGTCGAATTCCCCAACGGGAACCTTCCAGTTCTGCACGATGGCCTCTCTCACATCTGCAGGAACCACATGTGTCAATTCTCCCGTCAGGCGCGACCTATCAACCGCACCCGTTCCCGGGTTGTGGCACATGTGATTCATAACATACTGTGCAGCGACAGCGATGGCTTCCTGCGTCGTCGTTGTGACGCGCAGTGCGCCATCATCACGTTGAGGGTTCATCTGTCCGTCGGGCAGATCAATGGCGATAATCCCCTCGAGCATCTGCTGGGTCTGGGACCCGCAGACGGCGGCGAAATCGAGGGGCATCGGATCAGGCCTCTCGCCCCCTGTCGTCTCGGCTTGGCCGGCGACAGGCATCGCAACACTGAGGGGATGCCTGGAGCAAATCTTGTCGCGCCTGGATACTGACCTGGATAGGCGGGCAGGGCGAGCAACAAGCTGCTCCGTCCAGGCAACAGGCGGACGTCCACGAAAGCTGGGCCCTGTGGCGTCCGCGCCAGTATCCTGTGCATTGGGCATCCAGGCCGCTACTCCAGTCCGTGCGTTTTGCAGCGTCTGGAGAGTCGGCACAAAGGTTCCTGTCCTTTCCATGTTGCCTTCCCATACTTCCCAACCTCCATTGGGGGAAATATGCGATTCATCTTCGTCTGGCCAGTCGAAAGCAGCCAGAGGAGGACAGGAAAAGGGGCGCGCATACTGATCAACGTCTTTGGCCCAAACCAGGGGCCACCACTCCGCGATCGTTGGTTCTGGAACCCCTGCTCTCTCTGCCAGAAACGCCAGCCATTTTATGAACCTCCTCTTGAGAGGTTCAAGGTACTGGAAGAAAGGTCAGCGACGCGCCGGCGGCTGGGCCTCGGCGTCGCCAGGGACCCAGGCAGGGGCACTGCCAGGGCGGCTGTTGCCAAAGGTTCGACCTGCAGCAGCCATCGCGGTGCATCCACTGTTCGCCCACTTACGCTCAAGCTTCAAATTGTTATTGATGTTCGTCATGACATCCGCTGACGCTTTGCTTTGCCGTTGTCGTCTCTCTGCAACGTACCGATCTTGTTCCCAGGGCAAGTTGTCGTAATCATGAACGGTCAGCTCGTAGCCGCTATTCCACAGCGAGCGCTCAATGGTCCGCGACAGGAATGACTGGAGCAAATAATTATGCGCAATCATGTATTTGTACTTCACTGCGGAATTGCAGAAGGGGCAACGGCCGAAGCCTGTACGCACCCAATGCAGTTCAGCGCAGAGGAACCGACCATCGTCATCCCAGGGGACTGACCGGATGAACTCGTCTGCCCTGTCAGGCCATTCCCTGAAGCCTGGCCGCAGCGTCACCGTCTCGTCAGTGCGAATCCATCCAAGCATGGAATTCTCGTCGAAATCCACCTCATACGAGGTCCACTCCTGACTGAAGACAAGGGCCCAAGAAGTCAACATTTGGTTCGCATGTATACAATCCTGTACTGTGGCAAGAGTGACAGCTTTGTCTATGTCGGTGAACTTTGGCACCTGATTGGACACAAAGGTCCCGTCGTGGCAAACCCGGTACGGAAATCGGGTAAGGGCACAGCCATTGAAGACAAGAACAAGCGGCCAGGATGCTCTGTGCGTTGGGAGTTGGCCCCACAGACGGACTGTGTCCACTGTGGGCCATGACCCAATCGTAGAAGGTTGTCCCACCTCGGGGGCTTGGCCCATTTGGCGGTGTTCTTTCGCACGAACACTTTCACCATCCCTACGTTGGCTTAGCCAGGAGGGAAAGTGGTCTGGGCTTTGCATGACCAGGTCTCGCTTGGTCGGAAGAAGTCTCAGCAATCCATAGTCCGACTCAAAGCAAAGTCCCGACGCGCTCTTGGGGAACTGGATGCACCCGAGCATCGATGCCTTCAACGCTTCCATGTCCGAAATATGGAGAAGAGGGCCATGGCACCTGGCTAGGCCAGGGTCATACGGCGCATCAACTAACGCGGAGTGCCCCTGACACGCTCTATAGAAAACGGTGACGGGACAACTATACCGCTCATCCGCAAATACGGGCCAGCTCCTAAAGTCCTTCCATTGTTCATGGATCCTGGCGTCGCTGATGCAAGCAAGGTCATCAGAAAGTACGCCCAAGACGTCCACGGTCCCCGGCTGCAACGCGGCTAGGCCGTGTGCAGCAAGTGCCACCGTTTGGCGTTCGTACCCATATTCTCGCATCTTGTCGATTAGGTCTCCAAAATAGACCCAAACTCCCGAAGACCTCGCGTAATCGGAACAATGTCTCGCGAGGTACGCAGCAAAATCTCCGATGCGCTCCGCAAACTCATCTACCCGACCACTGTGGCGTCGCCAAAACTCCGCACTGCCTGGGGCCGCCGCATCACCGTCGTCAGAGACGCCTACAGCCAACGGGGTCAGGGCCTTGAAGGCCCGAGGATCAAATCCGTCGGGAGTGTCATCAGAGTAGAGTTCTGTACGAAGGTAATCCCTCGTCTGCTCAAAACTCGTTACGTCGAGGGTAAACTCTCCCAACAACACAAATATGGGATCCTCAACGAGCTCGGCCATGCGTTTGAGCGTGTCAAACGTTCTATCACGAAGGGCCTCGACATTGGGAGGCACAGGACCAGTAGCATGAGCCTCTCGAGTTCGCCGCTTCAACTGAGCAGGCGCATTCTGCATAATCCCACCAGCCCTTTGGGCGCGAGTGGTTTAGAGAGCCCGCTCTGTCCTCAACCCCCCTTCTTCCCCTTCGGGGAGGGGCTTACCCCTCCCCCTGCCCCCTCCCCCTGGGTCTGGAGAGGGCGCCCCGCGGGTCGTTAGGGGGGTCTTGTTTGACTCCTGGAAGGGCAAAAAAAACGACTACCCTCACGAGGAGAATGGCCCCGACGGGGGGGGCCACTTTGGCCCCTCTGTTTTTCTTTAAAGCCAAAATCATTGATTGTACTACGGTTTTGGCCTCATTTAGGCGTTCTGAGGGGGCCGCGCTCATCTTCCTGCATAGCAAAATCATTGCTTGTACGAAGGTTTGGGGATCATCTTGTTCTTTTCAAGGGGCAGCTCTCATTGGCGCTTCTGAGGAGGTCGCAAGAGGCCCCAAGATGGCCTCCAGAGGCTCCCAGGAGGCCCCCAAGAGGCCTCCCAGAGGCCCCCCAGAGGCCCCCCAGCGGTCCCAAGAAGCCCCCAAGAGGCCCCCAAGAAGCCCCCAAGAGGCCCAAAGAGGCCCCAAGAGGCCCCCAAGAGGCCCCCCAGAGGCCCCCAAGAGGCCCCCAAGAGGCCCTCAGAAGCTCCAAGAGTCGCCCCCCAAGAGGCCCCACGAGGAGCCCGAACGACTCACACCAGGACGAGGGGCCCGAACGACTCACACCACGAAGAGCCCGAACGACTCACACCACAAGGAGGTTCCCGAACGACTTACACCAGGACGAGGCGCCCGAACGACTCACACCACGAGGAGCCCGAACGACTCACACCACGACGCGGGCCCCGAACGCCGAACGAGTACCACCACGAGGAGCGACACACCAGGAGGAGGGCCCGAACGACTCACACCAGGACGAGGGGCCCGAACAACTCACACCACGAGAAGCCCGAACGACTCACACCAGGACGAAGAGCCCGAACGACTCACACCACGAAGAGCCCGAACGACTCACACCAGGAAGAAGGGCCCGAACGACTCACACCAGGACGAGAAACCCCAAACGACTCAAACCACGAGGCGCGCTTTCTCTCCCTCCTCCTCCGCCTCGCCCTTCCCCCGCTCCCCCCACAAGGAGGATGTGCAAGGAGGCGGGAGGAAGGAGTAACAAGGGATATATGCGGGGGCAGGCGGAAACACGCCTGAAAAAAAAACGACTGTCGGCATGCTTCGCAAGAGTTGCTGTTGAGAGATAGGCTGGTGGGGATACGCGAAGCGTAAAGAATTCGGTTTCGGTCATTCTCTGAGAGATAAGGGTCCTTGCCCTTGAGTTTGTCAGCGTGGCCAACGGTAACCTCATTTCCGCCCTGACGGGGCGGATCTTCTGTCGGGCGAGGCTGCCGCACATCAGGGGATGGCGGCAGGTTCGCTCGGCAGGAGAAGTTGGTCGCCGCGGGGCCGGACTGACAATTATCCCCCTCAGGGTAGACAAGTTGGGGATCACCCTGATATGGAAGAGTAGCGAGGTCGGCAAGAGTCGGGCTGGCCTCAAGAGGCCCCGGCGTGTCTGGGACACCCCGGGCTCTATTCGCTGGAGAAGGCTCCGCAACGTCTCGGCCGCTCGGAGCGGCGACTGGTGGGGCCGCCTTCACAGCGGGCTCAGCCTCATCCTCAGAAGAACTGTCGATCTCCTTGGCAAGGGACACTTCCGCATCCCTCTCCCGGGGCTCAATATGCTTTACGTCGACAGCTTCCGAATCAACCTCCATTGGGTCACTCTGCAACGATGCATGATCCGCTCTGGCTGGGCCAGGCGGGGCACCGGCATCAGGCTGCGACTCAGATGTCGCATTATCCGCCATCGCTGAATCCTATGGGCCAGCCGACGGGGGAGCGGGAGCTGAAATCACAGGGACTGCCTTCGCGGCCTGGGCCGCATCTTGAGCCTCGGCGTCTTTATCCTGATCAAAGTCAGGAAGCTCCACTGCCGCGGCTGAGCCGGGCAGCGGCGCCGACGCCCCTCCAACCACGGCTGGGCCGGGTAGAGTTTTAGGTACTTCTACTGCCGAGGCTGTTCTGGGCGGGGATGGAAGCGCTTTCTCCACCGCCACAGCTGAGCCGGGCAGAGGCGCAGGAGGAGCAGGCACCATGAACCCACCTATGATCGCGCCGCTCTCAGTGCGAGGCTGTGAGCTCTCGCTTTTGGCGGCCATTTCAGGAGTGGAAATGAAGTTAGGCATCGTCTTATGGATATTACCCACAACGGTGACTGCACATTTCTTCCACGGATTTGAATAATCACCTGGCTCATGCGCATTCCTCTTCCGGGCAATCATGTATTTACGCTTTGCGGCGTCAATGTCAACCTCCATTAGCTGCAAATTATCCGGATCTTTCTCGATCGATGGGCCCTGGGAAATGGCATTCCCCCACTGATTGAAGAAGTCACGCTCTTGCTTGAATGCCTTGCGGGCACGTTCTCCGTCAAAGTGATAATGCGAAACTTCTTTGACGGACCGGGCAATGCTGGCTGCGGCGCCGCCCCCCTCTGGAGCCGGGGACTCCTCTGACGAGGAACCCCCATCCGGCTGAGGCGGGGGAGGGGCTGCAGGAGTGTCCAGTCCTTCGGTGCCTCCGGGGCGGTTAGAGCCCCCATCCTCGGCATTCTTGGCCTCCACTTTAGCGATCTCAGTCATCGCTGCAGCGCCCTCAGCCCTCGCCCGCGGGCTTGCCCCAGCACCGCCTTGGGCGGACAGGGAAGGCGCAGGAAAAGGCTTAAATTGTGGCTGCTGAGGCGCAGCCTTGGGCGCAGCGTCGCCTTGCTGAAGCCGCACATCAGTGCATTCTGAGCGCCGAACAGTCCATCGAGCACTCTTAGGCCCAGGCGGAGGCGAAGGAAGACGCGCGGCCTGCATACTCGGAGGTGTTGGCCAAGCCTTAGGCTTTACTTCCGTCGTCACTGCGCCTGCCGGCTTGGCCGGTGGCTGATCCTTCTTCGGCATAACGTTCGCCGGCTTGGCTGGTGGCGGCGCCATCTTTGCCATGACATGTGCCGGCCTGTCTGACAGCGGCGCCTCCCTCGGCGGAGGCGGAGGCACTTCCACGTTCACGGCTGCGCCTGGCGGAGGAGGAGGCACCCCCTCAGCCACGGCCGGGCTGGGCGGAGAATGGGGCGCCCCCTCTGCCCGCGGCGCCGGCCGCCCCAATGGGGGAAAACCCTCAGCCGCAAGTGAAGGCGGGGCGCCGGACGGCTTGGCCGCCTGCACCTGAGCATGAACACCAATCGATGTTTTGTATTTGGCCTTTTCTTCAGTGTCTTTATTAGCCCGAACGAGCGCCTTGGAATATTCCGAGGCTTCGTCTTTATGCTATGGGTTGATCCTGGTCATGATAACTCCCTCGATAACTGGTCAATGTCGTCAAACGCTGGGCAATATTTCCGGCATGGGCTACGATCCTTTTGCCACTTGATGGGCCCCAAGTTTGGCACCCACTCTCTCTGTGCCTCGCGGACTTGGTCCGCGGCAGCTACTCTCGCATCGTTGCGAGAACGTTCAACCCCGAAGTCTTGCTCCAGGGCCCAGTTTTCTTTTCTGGCGACATGCTGCAGGAGAGTATAGGCCTGAGTGGCATGAAGGACCGCGGGCGTCCAATGGTACAAGCGATGTTCACTTAACACCATCTGGGATGGGTTAAGCGTGCAAAATTGCGAAGGCTTGCCCTTGATCTCTCTGGGCCTTGCATAGAAAATTATCTCCGCTGTTACCCAGATGCCATCTCCAAACGTCTCCTCGGCAACAGAATAAACAGCGTGCGTAGAGGGATCGTTAACAAGGGGAAGAATACACGCCCACGTTTCCCATTTTGATGCTCCCGCCATAGCTGGGATCCGATGGAAGCAGCTGATGGCCCTCCAATGCCGACTGGAGGGCATTCACAGACGTACCGTGGGACTGCCTGCTCCATCCTGAGGTCGGATCTTGGACCTCATTAGGCTTCTCCGTCGTTACGAAGAAGGGCAAAGTGATCCGCGTGCAGCGTATGTTCCCTGCCCCGTGGGTCTTGGTTGACAACTTCGCCCAGCCCAGGCGTTCAGCAACTGCGGCCTCAGGGCCCTCGCATGATCGATCGGCCTTATTGACAAAGAACCGTGCCCAATTGGGAACAATATAAGAAGGGTCCATTTGATGGGGTCTTCGTAGACGTCTGCAGCATCTGATGACCCAACCAAGCTTCTCCCGTGGCATGAACCTGGAGGGTATTGAACTCTCTGCTGCGGGCCGGGCCCTTTCCGGCCGCCACCTGCGCAACTCGGCCATCCTCCCCTGGGCAGGAGTTCGTCGGGCCCATGGGCCTACTAAGTTTGCCGCTCTTCACAGTGAACGGTCACGGGAAATCGAAGTACTGTGGATCCGTGCTCGAAGGATCGCGATAGGGCAATCTCATAGTGGTCTGATACAACTGGTGCATAGGCCAATCGTTCTCCCAATCGATATTATTGTCGGGATTGCCGCCGACTCTGAAGCGCTTGGGGAATTTCTTTCCGCTGAGCCTTCCCCCCACAACGGCGGGGCATTCTTGCGGATGGCCTCCTCCGCCGCTTCGCCGGGCGCCATGGCGGCCTGCGCACAAGTCACAGGGGCAAGTACAGGCTCGCGGGACGGCTGGGCCGCCCGCTCTGCAGTGACATCACCCGAGACGGCTTGGCCGCTGGGTTTAGCAATAGGCACTATTTTCGACAGTTCCTCCAAAACGGCACGCATGCATTGATCGTTCTCAACTCCCTCCGCAGACAATCGGAGGCGCTCCCCTTTCGGGGGCGTGCCTGGACAAAAGGAAAGACTTCGTAGCAGGAAATATCGCTGTTCCCGCCACACAGAAAACTCCTCGCGCGCATTTCCCCGTCTGAGAAAACCAATGAATTTGTCCGAGAGCTTGGAATGAATGGCCCCGTCCCCTGATCCGCCTGGGACGGCAGAGGACTTCGCAGGGTTTAAAGGTGTCCGAAACGGACGAGTGTTGAACACGGACTTGGGCACATTGTTCTCAGCGGGGCTCCACTCTTGCCAGTACCTGACCAGCTCTTTGAAGGTAGCCTCCCCTGCTGCGCGCCCGCCCCCTCGTCTCTTCGTCGATGATTACCCCCCGGAACGGCTGGGCCGCCGGAGGGTTGGCAAAGGAACAGAGCAGCAAGTCTCGCGGCCTCTAACATATGCTCTGTGAACATCTCGGCCGCCTTGCAACTCACCATTCGTCCGTCTCTGTCTATCTGGCAATCACTATGTTCTGACAGGAAATGGTAAGTGTCGCCGACGGGGCGCCGCATCTTACGGCAAAGGCATGCACCATCAAGAATCATGATGCGCGGGCGTATCCCCGCGGCCTTGTAGTCCTCAATCCGACGGTTCATCTGGGCTCGGACAAGGGTGGCCACGTCGTCCCACATCGGGTCGACATCGCAACCTCCATCCGGGGACTGCCAACACCTATGGTCTCCTCCAATGTACAAGATCTCGATCGTACCATCAGGCGAACGCTTAACCGCGTCGTCTATGACGCGATCAGATGTCTCGAGCATTACTCGGAGGGCCTCACCGAAAAGCCGCGGGCCCTCGCCCCGCTTCCCTTCGACGCGAACGCCAAGCAAATTGCATGTCGACTGGTCGGCAATGTTATGAAAAGACCAGAAGACAAACCGCACTGGAGTATGGACCCCCTTCTCATAATGCTGATGCCCGGGGCCCGACCACTTGCGCGACCGGGCGGCTTCCTGAAGGTCGGGGCCTTTGCAGCCGCCGGTAAAATTAGCGGACATGCCGTGAACAAGTTCATGCATGAAATGTCTGACATGAAAGCTTGACGAGACGTTCTTTCCGGCCGCCGTTTTGAACGAGACCGTAGAATCAGAAACGAGATGAGCAGAGCAAGCCCAACATTTGTACTTCTTGAACTGCATCTTGCACAATGGTTTGAAAAAGTCCTTGGGGGGCCGTCCAGTCGCCATCGTGGCCGCAATGTCCTCACCAACAAATGGGACCCATGAACGCCCGCTCTGGCGGGCAACCTGGGCTATGGCCTGGCACTTTTCTTGGAACGATAGATTGTTCGCCCAGGCCTTCAACCGAGGATCAGTCATTTCAACATAAAGCTGAAGAAACTCGGACACGCGAGCCCCCCACTCGTGCGTGGGCGGCTTGGCGCCCTCAGCAAATTCATTCCTGCGCCAATGGTAGTCGAGGACGTTCCAGGCACCAAGCCCAAGGTAGGGCGGGCTCTTCCCTTCGTCATCGACTTCCATTGGCCCCGGGCCAAGGGGCCCACCTCCGCCACCGCCCCCAGGGGGGCCACCAGAGGGCAGAGGATTCCCTGCGGGAGAGCCCCCTGAACCCGGCGGGGCCCCTCCACCACCGGCCGGGCCGGGGGGGGGGCCACCGCCAGCCCCGCCATCGGCGCGGCCGGGCGGGGCAGCTGAACTCGAGGCCGACCCAGCGGATGCTCCGCCGGCCGCCTGCCGCCCAGCTCCTCGATTATCGAAAGGCTTCGGTGGCATAGAGCCAACCGATGGGCGCGACATCACAACATTCGCTTGATTGCTGGCCGAGCCGACTGAGTCGGCCGGCAGCTCCGCTCTCAAGCTTAGCCTTTTCGGCGTTCCCTTTTTCTTTGGGGGGCCCCTCTGGGGGCGCCTCAGGTTCTGGCTGCTCAAGATCTGCGGGCGAAAATGGCTTTTCGCTAGCAAAGACTGGGTCGCGCTGCTCAGCCATAGTCTCAGTGATTGGCAGAGCGCGCGGCGTCTCATTCGATCCAACACTCCCTCCAAGCCCAACGCTCGCGAGCCATGCTTGGAAGTCGTAGGGGCGCGAGCGCCAAGGAATCGCCGTACGCCAGGCCACGGCCTGCTCGGGAGATGACTGAAAATAACTGGCTCTGACTGACTCGGCGAGGGCCTCCTCGACCACATGCACTGGCATGCAGAGGCGGCCCTGAACAACAGGCAGGGCAAACATAGTACCCCATCCGATCCCAGCGGCTCGGCAGCGGGGCGAGGCGTGCATGGAGGGGCCCCAAATGTTCAACCAAACAATAGGGGAGCCCTCAGTCCTAGTGTCCACCAATGGGACACTATCCAAGTCACCGAATCTCGTCAGACGCCGCTTGGCTGGTCCAACGGTGGGACCTACGACTTCTCCTCTCCGGAGCGTACATAATGGCCAGACTGCCCTGGCTCTCGTGTACAACTTGCAAACCATTTTCGTGGTTTCATCCGGGTATGACTGAAAATAACAACCCTCAGGAATCTGCTCAACCTGGGGGGGGGCGCAATCGAAACGGCACGTGGCTCTTCTATCGAATGTCGCCCGATGGGTGGCCCACGGGCCCTGCGAGACACGAAAAAACAGACGCTCAAAGATTGTCTGTGAAGTGGCGGCTAAGTCTTCCTTTAACGCGGTAACGACTTGGTCGTCCCGCGAATGCAAGATGTCGCCCCGCCACATTGTGTTGCGCCAGCTCCGCCCCTTTGTGCGCGCGGGCAAAGCGGCCGCTGCATCACTAGGTCTGGCCCATGCAGTCTTGGTGAGCCAACAGAGAAAGGCAGTCTGCTCCTCGCGGGCGTTGTGCTTCCCACGAGACGAGGCGGCTGTCCTTTTGGCTGGCATATCGTTGTCAGCAGCAGCAGGAGCAGCTCTCTTGCGAGCTGCAATCTCCGCTGCGCGAATCTCAACGCCACCCTCAATTTCGATGTCCACATCCATCATAACATCGCTGGGGCTAAAAGGATCAGGCATTCTCCCAGCCGGCTGGGCCGACGGGATAGCGCCCCCACTCGGCTGGGCCGATGGGGGCGCCTTCTTGTCCGCATTGGGAGGGGCCTGTCCTTATGGTCCGGCTAGGGCTTCGTCGCCATCGGACAAGTCCGAGGCGGGTTCACACATGAAATCATCCGAGCAAACCGAAGTCACGTCTTCCCCCGGCGGCTGGGCCGCTGGAATATCCGGCGCTTGACACATGGGTTCAGCCAATGACCGGTCGGGCGCGTGGGGACCGCGGCCGGCGGGGCCCGCGCAGCCGCAGCGAGGCGGCGGCGCGGTCCGAGGGGAGGCCGGCCGGCGGGTGGCCCGCGCAAGCTCTGGAGACAAAACGGCAGCGGCACAGATGGAATTAGGAGAGGAGACAGAATGATGACAAGATGACAACGTGCGCCCAGCAGCACGAGCAACAACAATGTGAACTTGCTGGGCAAAAGCATCAGTATAATTTTCTGCTGACTTACAACCCTTGCCTCTGGCCTCAACATGCTCATGCGCGCCGTCACATCTGCGCTCAAGTCCCTCAATCACGTCATGAGATGTGGATGCAATCGTCCAAGGCTTTTTCATGAAATTACCCTTTCTGTCCCTCAAACCAGACGCACACCCATGCAAAGCCGTTTTGGCAAAACCTAGCTCTCTCATGGACTATTTCACCTGGGGGCCCTCCAATAATTACACTGAGAAGGCCACTCAAGACAAAATGTACCCCCCGCTTTGTGCACAGCACGGGCAATCTCACGGAAGTTCCAAAACAGATATCTAAAGTCGGTCCTAATCCCTCGAAGCCTGCGCATCGCCCTATGATTTCCAGTGCGAGAATAGTGGGCTTCATTCACGTATTGCCAGGGGGAACCACCCGTACATGGCATTGAGCCCCATAGAGCTATGTGTTGTCCTTTGAACTTCTTAATCTAATTTAGAGCCAATCTTTTTCCCTTATCGGTTCTCATCTCCTCCTTCTCCGTGCACCGTATCACCTTACAATAATTATCAACGAAATTCCTGGAGCTACCAATCCTGCTCTCAGGGCCACAACAATATTCTAATGAGAGTCGATCCCCGTTCAACTGGGTGGCCGGGGCGCAATCGTCCCGGATCCAGAATTCGGTCCAGCCGGTCCATCTACTTGGATGATACTCGCCATCGCTGGAATCGCCATTCGAATTCTGCTCAGAGGGGTGATGATAATTTACATCTTCATCACGCCAGTTATAGGTACGGTAAATAGTTCAACCATGGCGGACGTTGATCGCACAGGTACGACGCTGATCGGCTAGTCTGTCTGGGTCAACTGGGCAATCTGTATTCAAGGGCGTAAACGTGACAAGTCTAGGAACGAAGTGCCAACGTCTTAGGCTCTTTCCGCGTTGAGTCCAGTGATCCTTAAAGTTAGCAGCAGCAGCAGGAGGAAGGTGAGAAAGAAGGTTGTAACCAAGCGTGTCTTCTTCTTGCTCGGTCTTAACTGGCTCGGGCTGCGATGGCTCATCACATTTCATTCGTGACAGATCCGATGCATCAGACTCACTGCCACTCTCAGCTAGGTCAAACATCGCTCTCATTTCGATATCCTCCTTTGACCTGGGTTTATCGGAGCTTCTCCTGGAACTCTATTCGTAAGGGGAATAGTTGCACCCGCTACCACGGCTTGGCCGGGCGCGTTTGCCACCGCGGTTTGGCCGGGGGCAGCATCAGTCAGTGGCAGCCAGTGCTTGCCGCCGTTCGGCGCCGCTGGGATGTTTATTGGTTTTGGGGAACGCACAGCGGGCTTACCCCTGTTGAGACGCTTCTTCTTCTTAGTCATTTTTTTTACTAGGTACGACAGCTCCTCTCCGCAAGGCCGAACTCGGACCTAAGCGGGGCTCGAGAATCCCCCAGGGTTTCAGGGGAAGGCCGTCTGAAAACATCGAATCTAAAAGGTCTCGGCACCGCTGGGCGGTCCAGAAATTGGGAGTCACTACGTTGACAAGATATAGTACCTTAACCCAGGCCAACGGCTCTGTGAATCTCTTCGTTCCAATGTCGGCAGCCTCATTTTGCGTCCGTTCGTACGGAAGTTCCACGATGCCTCGGGGAAACTGTTCAGACACTGCGGCAGCGTCGATACGATGAGTTCGCGGAAGATGCATAAGCTTCATGGACCATCCTGCTTTAATGACCTTGCAAACTGCCTGGTTATCTTCTAAGAAAAGGCCACGTATTTGTCGCCCAAGCAATATTTCCCAAAGCGGCGGAAGAGCTGCAAGCAGCTCTTTTCGAAGGGCAAGGTCGGCAGCCACAATCTCAGCCTCAAGGGTGCTGTGGGAAACACACGTCTGTCGCTGAGATCCCATACATTGACCTGCTCTAGTGCATGGGCCCCAAATCGCTTGATAACTGGCACTCGTGCTAGTGTGTGTTCGGATGTCACTGGCCAGATCCGCATCGGAGTATTGCTTCAACAAGACATCCCCCGTTCGATCTCCCATCCATGAGGACATGCGGTAGTAGGAGGTCCACTTGAGATAACAAATGAAGCGGAAAAGATCCATGTCTTGTTGCTCTGTCCATATGGTAATGCAACTCGCTGTATGACAAACAGCGCGGAGAAGGTCATACCGAGCCATTCTCGCACCGTATGGGATATTCATCAAAACTTTCGCCGCAATGGGCTGGAGCACGCCCGACTGGGTCGGCGGCTCCGGATCGTTGGGGCTGGCCGCTGCGGCATCGAGGCCGCGCGCCACTACCTCTTGGCCAGGGGGCCCAACGTCAACGTCGATGTTCAAGGCTGACGCTATGGCCTCTTCCGCAGGAGGGCAAACTTCGCCTCGGGGCCCGCCTTGGCCGCCCTCGAGGTAGGCAAGTTCGGGGCCAGAAGGAATGTCTGCAGCAGGATACGTAGATGGGTCGGTATCTGTGAGCTGGGCATATAATGTAGCACAGGAATCGAAGAACTCAGTCATGTCATATTCTATGACCCTGGCCTTTTGGGATTCTCTAGGCTGGTATGGCTCAGGCGGCTGGGCCGCTGAGTCACCCCCCGTTTCCTTTTCAGCATTCTCGTCTGGGACGGATGCGTTTTTCTTAACTTTAGGAGGCGGCGGGTCCAATATCGTGGGCAACTCACCTTGCCACTCGACAAGCTGTGTGGATAGCCGATGTTCGCATCCCAAGTATCGTCCGACCGCTGTCGGAGGGTCTACATCTATACCTGTGGGGCACCTGGGAGATGGGGATTGCAACAGCTTCCATCATTGGGCTAACTTGTCGGCAGGACCTGCCAACTTGAAATCATCAACGTAGATGATCAAAAAGAGATTCACCTCAGTGTGAAAATAACAGCTGCGCCACGGGCTGCATTTGATAAAACCGTTGGCCGTAACATGCCCTTCGCAATGTTGGCCCCAAGACCCCCCTGAATCACGGTGTCCGTACAGGGAGAAAATCAATGGGCATACGGGATTGCGCATATGCGACCAGGACTCAGGCCACTCTTCGCGGGGCAGAAACACCCATGTCGGGGTGCCACCCAGCTTAGAGCGAGTGTAGGCCTGACGGGCGTCGGCTTGTTCAATACTATGACCTTCAATGAGCCCGCAGGTGTCAGCTGCTTTGCTAGCCTGCATTGTAGCAGGGCTACTGGACAGCTCCTGAAACAAAGCCACATATTTGTTCTGATCTCTCACGCTGGAGCCGTCGAAGACGACCCGGTCCTTATGTGCACGATCTCTGTGTCCTAGCGGCAGCTCGGAATTCTTTTCGACAAGGATCGCGAACAGACGACCAAAGTGAGCAGTCCCCCCTTTGAGTTCTGCAACAACATCGGCATATTATGTGACGCCTTCCTCGTCCCATGTGCCTCTTTCTCGCAATCGGCCCCATTATTTCCTCGGAGCGGCCTTGGCGTCTTGGCTAGCCTGGGCTTCGACTTTGGAAACTGGTCGCGCAACGGCGGCATCGATCCGAGTCTGTCGTCAATAATTGGGAAGTTGGAAGGGCTCTTCAACAACTGAGATTAAATCAGTAAAAGGGTTGTACAGGTAATCCAAATCAAATATTTCCTTCTCACGGTGACCTGGCATTGGGGCCGAGCTATGCTGCCACGGCATCCGAGGCGCGCTTCGCCGCGATGCGGCGGCCGCCGGACTCGAGGTTTGGCTCGCCTCTTGTGTCACCTCAGATTCCGCATCAGATAATGGACCCCTACCGACTTGGCCGGAGGGGTCACCATCACGTGCGATAGTACCACCGCGCCAAGTTTGCTTCCACCCAACGTCTTCATCTTCCGAAATATAATCATCTGAGTCTCCTTCCACAGAAGAGTCGATGGCCACAGCTGCGGCTTGGCCGCCCTGTGCCGCCTGTCTCCGAAATCGCTCAATTACCCATGGAGCGGATCTCGTCGCCTTGGGGCGAGCCGCAAGATAAGCAGCATCCCCCTCAGAAAGTGGGCGAGCCGCGGCTGGCTTGACCACCGCGGGCTCAGGCGGAGTCGCTGGATCTTCCACGCCCAAGCCAACATCGCGCAAGAAGGCAATACAAGGGCCAGGGTCATCAATACCAAAGAAGCCTCTCTCTTCGGCCTTGTATTGCTCAACAGCCGCTCGGCGTTGGGCCTGATTCATGTTAAACCAGCGTCCAGGACGAATGCCAGGATTGGTGGATTCGGGCAACTTCCTGAGCCATTGGGCACTGCATTTTGGATCTGGGTCTGCAACCCATACTCGAGTCACGGGAACGTAGCCCGGATCGTAATAAAGTACAACTCGGATGCTGCATGTCTTCCGACGACCTGTCAATTCAAGCTTTTGGGTTAGCTCATCTTTCGTTAGTCCAACGACAATACGTCGATCTTCATAGTATTCCATCGTATCACGGTTCTGAGTCGTGCAAGCAAGGCGCCGTCCGTTCCCGGGAACCTTTTCGCGCTTCTTGGCCGCCGAAAAATTAGATTGTCGATCCAAACGGCACTCAATATGAGCGAGACCGAATTTCTGCTCGCGATCTTCATCTGGGCGAGAGTCTCGCCGTGGGCCCCGACCGTCAATGACCACAGGCTCGTCATCCACGCACAAACCCCCCGGACCGTCGTCATCGTCGGAATCGGCCTCGGAGTCTGGCGGCGGCGCGCCCTCGCCTCCTCGGGGGGGCGGCGGCATAATCACGGCGGGGTCCTCCGCACAAAACGGGTGGACCGATCGCGCTCCTGCCCCCTGCCCCGAACCGTCTGGGGCGGCCGCGGCCTCGCCAGCGGGGGGGATCGTAACGGAGCGCACTTCAGTCATCGCCTTCTCATACGCTTTCCCCATGGGAAACTGTGGCGTTTGGTCACCAGCAGTGCCATCTAGGATGTTGCCGTAGCCTTGATCGGACTTCTCAATGGTGGGTCGCTTGCCTTCAGGCGTGCGCCCTGATTCCACGTTAAATCCGCTGGGCCAACCATGCCCCCCGCTTTGCGAACATACCCTAACTATATTCCAGGAATCATCGCACCACCAGTCTTGGCAGTCCGAAATCTCGACTCTGACGGGGGCACATAACGCACAAGGGACCCGAAGGGAAGAAGCGGTGCCCCCAACTAGACTTCCCCTCTTCAGGGGCCCTGGCGTTGTAGCAGAGACAAAAATATCTGACGGCACACGTCCAGAATGGCGGTGGAAGACAGGCCTGCACGAGAAGAGCCCGGGTCCGCATATGTACCGCACCGTTTGCACGTTCAGCAACAGCGTTTTGCTTCTTGTTTCCTGGGATGGTAGGATCATGGGCAATCTTGAGCTCGTAACATGCCCTTGCAAGCTCGCGCGCACCATCTGTATAACAATATTATAACTTTTCTCCCGGCGCTTTAAGGTTTACTAAGAAGTTACAAATGTGAACCGCAGACTTGTCGTGAATACCCTGAGCGGCGAGAACATCAGTAGCTCGGTCGCGAAAAGTCACACACGCGGTCTCATCGTGGAGCCCCCGCGAGAGTTCACCCATCGCAAACCAATGATCCATAGTCGTCAGATGCCCAAACGAAGTGGGGTTAGCGTATGGGCGGGGAACCTTCAGCCCTTTGTTGCGCGCTTTGCGCTGCTGTCGTCTGGGAGCTGTGGCCCAATTGCATACTGAACAATATGGGTTCTTGGGAGTATGAGTTAGGAGATGCGCGAGGGAGGCTGCGACCTTGTTGAGTCGCTCGGCAAGGGTACCCGACACCTCAACCTCTGCATCATCTGGGTCTGGATCTGACGGTGCGTCGATGTCGACTACGTCGACACCGTCAGCACCTCCAACTTCACCCTCCTCGGGCCCGGGGGCCGCGTCGCACGCATCGGAGTCCAACCCATGATCCATGTCGTAGGGGAGGTATCCTGAGACCCCGTACCAGCAAGGGCTCCTATATGCGGCTGCGCAGGCCACGGCTTGGCCGGGCTGATCGTCGGCCCCACCGACGGCTTGGCCGTGGCAGGGCAAAGTCAAGAGACAATTTGAGGCAGCGACGCCGGTGCGTGTCCGAGTCCAACCGCATTCACTAGCCTTGCGATGCGAATAGTAGAAATAAGTGATGGTATCCGCAGAGTCTAGCGAGGACGGGAAAACGGGCGCGAACTCAGCCGGCCGTCCGTCAACATAGCTGTGGTTTCCAATCAACTCATGTGTATGCAAGTCTATGGCTACGCGAGTCTGAACAGCATGGGGCGGAGGTCCTCCCGCCGATTCCACGTCACCCAGAAATGCCTCGGCGCCTGGGGACACGCAACACCACCGCTCGGGAGTTTCACCCTCCCCAGCGGCAACCGCGCACATCCACTGACCCAGCGCCTCTTTGCCTGAAAGGGTCAAGTACGGAATGTTGCCATCAACGATCAGGTCCACTCTTTGACCGTTGGGCCAAAGTAGGCAGGGCCTTCGGCCTGCTGGCCAGAAGAAGCTAAAGCCGTGATCCATGCACCGCTCACCTACCGAGATCACGCACGGAGTCTCCGGCATGACCAATGCGTTAAAACTACCACCCCTAACTTTGGGGCATGCGATGCGAACTGAACCGAGGGCTTTTGACTCTCCCCCAGCAGTATTCAGAGTGATCGATTGCGGAAGCTTTCGAATCAATATCATTGCACCTGCACTCTTAATACATATTTCCGCTATGAGGTTGTACCCACACCCCGTACCAATGATAAAGCTCAGCGCTCCAAGATATGCAGCATCTTTGTCTGTGCACCCCGCAGCGGCTGCGCCGTGCGGGCCCTATTCCCCCTCCTCGGTCCTCAACCAAAGGTGCCAGACGTCATCTTGTAGGTCTGATGCCTTGATTAGGGCCTCCGCCGCAGATGCTCTCCACTGGGTGGACAACTGCTGGCGCACTTCATCTGGGGATCTCCACCTGTCTTCGTCACTCGAGGGCAACTCTCTTAGATCGTGGCGACGCGCCTTCCTACAAGCGATGGCGGGTTCCGCAGTCGAGGGGTGAAATCGGACGCGGAATGTGCATCGACCCTTTGTCTGAAATTGAATGCAACTCTGGCGGGGGGAGGGGGGGGGCGCCCCAATGCATCTTGATAGCGCCCCGAGAAAGAGGGCGCTGGAAATTGGCAAGAATAATGACGAGACTCTCAACTTGCCCCCTGCGTTCGTGGAGGGACTCTCCACTGGAAGAATGTTTATCAACTCCTCTGCTTGCATTTATAAAGGCCTTTGGAAAATGAAGACAGGCCTGCTTCTGCCCAGGAAGGCCCCGAACTAACGGGGCGGGGCACGCGAACGCGCCCAGGCTGACTGGGTCAGTGGACACATCCCTGCCCCCCCCCCCCCCCCCCTCCCCCCGCATTCGGTTTGACCGACGCGGGCACCGCCGCATCCGTCTAGCGAGGAAGGCAAGCAATATCACCCTTAACAAAATTAATCCAATCAGTCTGTCTGCACTGGCGGCGCGGCCGCCAGTGCTGAGCCAGCGTCGCGGATGGTTGGGCGTGGTCTGGGCGAACCAACAATCCTTCCCACGCGTACACTGCCCCGTTTCTTTGAGAGGGCGGCAAATCTTATCCTTGCTCTGGCCTTTGCCTTTGCTTTTGTTTCCATCATTCCTGCGTCTCCCTGAACTAGAGCTGGCGGCCCTGGAGCCGCCGCCCCCCGAGGATGAAGAGACATTGGCAACGACGGCATTGGCTTGTTTTACCGTGCGCTCATATCCAAGAGTCTCTCCCGCCTTAGGATTGGCTTGCTCATACTTGTCACGCTTGAGCTTTTCTGCATCGGTCAAGGCTCTGCGTTGCCTGTAGCAACCGCCCTGAGGTCCACGGCAGTTCTTAGGATCACGTGAGAAAGGGTAGCACGGCAATTTGCTCTGATTTTCGCGCGAACGATCGGATTGACTCCTAGTCCGCTGCTGTGCGCCTTTTCCACGGCCACCTGCTGGGGTCTGAGATCGGCCCCGCGCCGTTCGGCCTCCGCCTTTGGGTCTCTCAGACCCCCCTCTGGAACGCGCGCCCTGAGCCGGAGCAGCGTTCGCGTTAGCCCCTGCAGCCGGCTGGGCCGGAGCGGCAGCTTTGAGCTTCTTATGATTAAACGGGCAACACTGACCCGCATACGGGCAGGTCTCTCCCTCACGGACAGATTTGCACGTTGTCTCGCCCTTCGTCGCTCCACTCTTCATGACATCCGTGGACTTCCCGAGGCGCGCTGCTACCTCTGCCGCAGCGGCTTTGCCGTTGAGGCCTCGGCGGTCCTCGTTGCCGTTGCCTCCACCGCCGCCCAAGCGCGTCTGTCGAGCACGTTGGTTCAAAGTACCCTCATGCAGGTTGATGTTCCACTCTTCCTTCTCACGCAAAATCATCCATTCAATATGGGTCATGAGCCGTTCATAGGTTTTCATGCCTGTCCCTGGCTTGTCCGCAGACAGATCATAAAGTTGTCAAATCATGTCCAACTTCTCTGGCTTCCTGCATTGCCCAATAAAGCGCGCATAGACTGAAGCTCGCATCTCCTCAGACGGAGGTCGTACGCCGTAGAGTTGCTGATACACATCTGTCCATTCATTATAAAAATGATACATATCAGCATCTGGGCGATTGGGATCAATAGCAACCTTGAAATGTCACTCGAAATTCGATGTTGACCCAATTCCGATCTGACTGAACACCACTAGCAAATGGCCCGTATCATTTCGCGCCCTGTTAAGAGTCTCTCTTCATTCTGGGCGCCGAATTCCATACGATTGATCTGGCGAAGGAAGTGAGTGCGATGAATGGAGAGATTGCGATTCCCACGCATTTGGTTAAATTTCTCAATCAAATTGGTGGCGATCATGATGTCGAGGCGTCGGAAGCGACCCGGGCCCCTAAGCTGTTCTTTAGCCACAGCGGGGTCCATGGCTTCCATGATCCAAAGCTGTGCTTCCTGAATCTCAGGAGACGATCCAGCCACAGCACGGACGGCATGCATCTGCCACTCCCGTATGTTTGCAACATCGGGAGTGTCCATCAGATCGACCTTTTGATTGTTCCCGACCTGTCTCCACTGATCTAGAGGGGTACTCTCGCCAAGACCCCCCGGGCCATTAGGCCCAACTGGGCCCTGGGGCCCGCCACGGCCGCCTCCACCGCCCGAGGATCCAGAACCCCCCAGACTCCCTGGAGGCGGCTTCTCCGACTGGTCTCGGACGGCATGGGCGAGTGCGGACAAGATCTCGGCACTTGGTGCGGTACTATGATCGCCCCCATCATTGCTCTGCCCTGCCCCGCCAGGCGGCGCGGCCGCTGGCGTGTTATCCTTACCTCCACCGGGCGGTTGGGCCGCTGGTGGCCTCGCTGGCCCCGCCTTGGTGAAAGGATGAAAATTAACATGGGTCACGTCATCAACGATACCTGTCAACTCGGCATTGATGGGCACACTGTTCCCTGAAAAGCCTGGCTTGGCCGGACCTTCAGTGGCAGGGCAAGGGGCAGAAAAAAATGGTTGCAAAACTGGCCTAACGGGCGTCTTCTGCGAAAGCTAAAGCATATCGAACTGATGGAACCTGGGAAGTATGTCCAACGCTTTCTCGATAAATTGGAAGGATTCCATGCCCATAGTCCTCGCCATCTCTTTAGCCCTTTCGTTCAAGGCCGTCTCACGGTCAGCAGCTTGCAATCGAGACCGCGCATGTTGCTCTTTCTCTTTCAAGGATTCAGCGATGGCAGCCTAGAGCTCCATCACTGCTTTCTCTGATGCAGCTGCGCGCGCCGGCGCATCTTCTTTCTCACGAGGGTTGGCAGCTGACTTTTCTGAGCTCAAGCGAAGCTGTTCCTCAGCTTGCTCCTTCATCCTCTGCACGCTACACTTGTCAGCATAAAAGTCATCAAGGAGCTTCTGCTGTTGGGCCCGAAAGTTGGGGTCAGCGCTATGTCGCCCCCATTGCTCACCCCACTCCGCCTGTTCCACAGGCAGGCTCTTTCTTTGAGCACAAGCGGCACAACGCTTCGCGCCCTTATCAAAGTGGTGTTTTTTTGTTTTACAACTTGGCGACCCGCAGGTGGCGCATGAATCGAACTTCGGGTTTGAACATGCTGAGCAATTTTCGTCGGCATCCCCTCTCGCGGGCCGCGGCTGCTGGGCAGCTTTTACACGCAACATTGGCGGCGCCCCGCCCTCTGGGGGCGCCGAGCTAGGCCGGGCCTGCGACGACGCGGAACCAGACGGCTGGGCCGCTGGAGATGGGCGTCTACTCGCCCCTGCCAGCTTGGCCGTTGGGCACGCTTCGTCACCTGACTGCATCTGCCGAAGCGATGCCCTAGCATGTTCATGCATCTTGAGCTCTTCTCGATACTGATTATTATGATCAACTACCGTTGCAGCTATAATCTGCGCACTGGCCGCCTCTAGTCTGGCAGCACAAAGTTAATCTTGGAGTCTCCTTCTTTCATGCTCTGCCGCGGCTGTCGCGCCCCCCCCCCCCCCTCTTCTAGTCTCGCCGCCGCCACAGCGGCGCAGGCGGACTTGACATCTACAGATTGACTGCGCGCCGCCAGGGCAGCCTGTCGTTCAGAAGATAATGTCTCAACAGCCCCGTTCTCGGCTTCTTCCGCGCGCTGCTGGGCAGCCGCGGTCTGATGGGACATTTGCCCCATCAACTCTTGTTCCCGCCGACTGGCAGCTTGGGCCAGAGCGATCCTGTCAGCCTCGAATCTCTTCTGAACATCGGCAATAACCGCATTCATCCCTTCTCGATCCAGTCGGGCCTGTTCGGCCCTCTGGGCTTCTAAGACCCTGATTTTTTGCTGTCTCTTAGCCTCCATGATTCTGGCCTGATCCTGCATGGCATGGATGAAAAGCCATTGGCAGTCATGTTCTTCCATCTGGAAGCAGCCCTCACACAACCATTGATTGCCACATTGGGACACACGTCAGAACAGTACCCACATACTGGGCGCTTACAAGGCCCCCCCTGTTCGCGGGCTTTCCCCGGGCACCTGTTCTCCGCCTGGGGCGGGCAATTAGGGCCTGAATTCCAGCACGCCTCGCGCATTGAAATGGCACTGTTGCTCCTCGAAGTCGATCGGGCGCCAGATCGTGGGATCTCGGGCCGCCCCCTGCTCGAAGCAGACGATCGAGGGCGAACGCGTGTGCTCTCCAGCGGCTTGGCCACCTCTCGAAGCGCCTCATCCCGTCCATCCTGCTCAATCAACTCTGGGAGTGAGGCTGGGGAATCAAACATATCACCATCCTCAACTACCGCGGGCACTGACGGCTGCCAATCGCTCCGGGCGATTGGCAGTCCGGTAGAGACCCTTCTGAAGCGGGGAAGCATTCAAAACATAATCTTCATTCCGGTGCTTATTGTGTTGAGGAGCTGGCGTTCGACCCGTGGCCCCCCGGTCATGCTTAACACGAAGTTGGAAACTCATTTCAACCTATGCCGCCTGGGGCGGTACCTCAGCGATTGGGAGAATGGGAGACGGCATCGATGTTCCCCATGGCTCGTGCACCGCTGGGACCTCGCGATCTAGGTCGCTGATCGCGGCGTCCAGGTCTGGTTCCGCAAGTGCCTTCCCAAGAACTTCCAGGTGATCGTAGTCAACGGTCCCCTGTCCTGGGGATGACCTTCTGTCTGGGACGGGACGGTCGGCAGCGTTCATCAGCGGTAGAACTCGGCATGGTGACATTCGGTAATCAGCACACTCCATGGTTAAGTGAGATACGCGTGCACTCAACGGAGGAGGAGGAGGAGAGGAGGGGACGAGAGAGGGACCAGGACAGGGCGATGGCATTGGTATTTTCATGGCAGCGTGGCGACGCGCATCGTCCGCCCGGGCGTGGGCCCTGGTGGCCCCACACAACGCGAATGGGCCCTGACGGCCCGCGCGCTCGCGCTCTGGCACGCCTGCGGCCGCTCGGCCGACGCAGGCGTCTGGGAGCAAAGCGGGGCGGGTGGGCACCCGCGCGTCGGCCAGAGCCGAACGCTACGGACCCAAAATGGCTACCTGAGCCCACACCCCCTCCCACTTAACCTGCAGTCTACAACCAATCAGACTATACAAGTTAAGTGAGATACGCGTGCACTCAACGGAGGAGGAGGAGGAGAGGAGGGGACGAGAGAGGGACCAGGACAGGGCGATGGTATTTTCATGGCAGCGTGGCGACGCGCATCTCCGCCGAGCGTGGGCCCTGGTGGCCCCACGCTCAACGCGAGCGCGTGGGCCCTGACGGCCCGCGCGCTCGCGCTCTGGCACGCCTGCGGCCGCTCGGCCACGAGAAAAGAAAGACGCAGCCGCGCGCGCGGGGGGGCGCCCCGCCCGAGTGCGAGGGCGGGATCAGAGGCTGCAAGAGCCTCGCGCGCGCGGCCACTTGCCTGCAACCTTGAGGCCTTCCGCGCCCGCGCACCCAGAGCGCGGGCGCGGCGCGTGCGCGATGCGCGCAAAAGAACCGAAAAGGGTGGCGGCGCACGAGGTGCCGGGCGCAGAGCGCAAGTGTGGCCCCGACCGCACGGCGCGCAAGACGCGCAGCACGGCCGGGTCCAGGAAGCACGCGACGTGCGCGCAGCGTTAAACTCCTCCAAGAGGGAGGATCGCAGGCGCCACCTGCGTACCGTAGGCTAAAAGAAAGAGATCGCAGGCGCCACCTGCGTACCGTAGGCTAAAAGAAACAAGCTCGCAGGCGCCACCTGCGTACCGTAGGCTCAAGGATCGCAGGCGCCACCTGCGCACGGTGATGATGATGATGATGATGATGAAGCGCCTTGAAAGGTCGGTTCTCCCAAAACACAAACCTGAGAAGCCACCAATACGCCAAATGCGTACGGTAGAGAAAGAGGGAGGCGAGAGGAGAGGCGGAAGGAAGATGAAGCAGAAGAAAGGTGAAGCCCAGCCCAGGATTGAAACCCATGATACTGAAAGAAATCATGAATGATAGATTGTCCGATGTCCCAAATGAATCCCACCACAAGGTCTCTCTTGCTTTGAATGAAGAAGAGAAAAATGAGAAACGTAATGCAAGATAAAGGAGTATGCTCAAATTGATCAACAATCTTGAGTGGCTTGAGTAGCTCTTGAAGCCAATCTTGGGGGCATATGGTCCCAAGGTCTGAAGTAAGCAAGAAGTAAAGAAATCTTTCATTGAGTCCCATGAAACCCATTGAACATAAGTAGCAACCAAGACGGATATATGTACTGAACGAAAGTCTAAAATAGAAACTGAATGTCCCAAGCACGCAATGAACCCAGAAGATACGGAGGCATACAAGATGGAATGTCAAAGCCGAGTGAGAACTCAACCGTGACAACCCACCCCAGGCATATCAAGACCAATGGAGTAAGGTTGAATTCAAACAAGTATGGAGGGCGCAAGATGGATCTGTTTATAACCTTTTGTATTTTGCCAACCAACAACGTTGAAGAACATGCATAGGAGATTGAGGGATACTGGGAGTCCTCCAAAAGCCGCAGGCCCATGCACCGCAGACGCCAGGGGATTCAGTCTGTCGGAGTCCCAGGAATTGCATTCACGGGTACTTCCACAGGGTAGGCTGAGAGGAGGCGCACGGTAGGCTGAGAGGAGGGCCGACTCACTCACAGGCCGCCGCCTTCAGCCCGCGCCCGCGATGCCGCGGGCGCTGGCGTCGGGGTACGGGGAGCTCCACGCCTAGATGGAGGGCGTGTTCCCCCGGCGGTCGCGGCTCTCGCCTCCGCTGCGGTCTCCGCCGCGCTCACTGGGGTCCCGGGGGCTGCTGCCATCGCCGCCCCTCGACGCGCGACCGTCCGCGCTGGGCCAGTCGCGCTCACTCCGGCCGCGGCTGCCCTGGTCGCCCTTGGAGTGGCCGCCCTTGCCGCTCTTGTCGCCCTTGCCGCCGCTCTTGGAGCCCTTGGCGGCCTTGCCGGAGTACTTGCCCTTGACCTTGCCGCCCTTGCCGCCCTTGTCGCCCGCGCCCTTGCCACGCCAGGCTGGGATCCCACCCCCGCCCGCGGCAGCCTCCGCGGCGGCAGCACGCCGCCGCTTTTTCCCCTGCTCGTACCAGCCGCCGCGAGGAGCGCGAAGCTGCCCAGCGTGCTTCCCGGTCTTACGCCGCGTGCGGCCGGGCGGGGTGTCGCCGCGCCGCGCCCACGCTGGGTCCCGCGCCAGACTGTGGCTGGGCGACCTCTCGCGCTTGGGCCGGTGGCGGCTGGGCGACCTCTCACGCTTGGGCCAGCTGAGGTCGCCCGGCGGGCGGTCCCCCTCAGCCCCCGCACCCGTGGCACCCGTGCTGGGGCGCTCGCCATGGCCGACACTGGGGCCCGGCGCCTCCCGCACGGTGTGGCCGCTCCGCCGGGCCTTCTCCACCACCGTCTTGGGTTTGCCGAAGGCGACGCGGCAAGCCTCGCAGTAGCTCACGTCGCACCCCTTACAGTGCCACCGCAGGGCTCCGCTGTTAGCTCCGCCCGCGGGGCACATCTCGCAACCCCAACCGTCTCCCGGGTCAAAGGAGCTCCAGCGCATCTTGAGTGCGCATGTCGGGCAGGCAGGCGGCTGGATGGTCGGGCCATCCTCCCCGTCGCTGCCTGGGTCAGGGCCGCGAGGCCGGCTCGCCCACTCCGTGACCACCGTGCACGGGTCCGTCTTGTAGAACCGATAGTTCGACCTCATGCACTCCCGCGCGCGCTTTGCGTCAGCGCGGCGCTGGAACTCCACCAGCACGCACGGCTCCCGCTTGTGGCGGTGGTCGTACAGGAAGGCGATGTGTTTGACGACCCCGAAGGGCACGACCACCTGCCTGACCACCTCGGCATCGACGTGGTGCGGTACCCGCTCGATGCGGATGATGGACTCGCCCTCGTCGTGCTGGTCACTGGGCTGCTGCTGGGCGCCCTGGCGCTGCTCCTCCTTGCGCCTACGGCGGCTCCTCGAGCGCGGCTGGCGCTGGGGCGGACCGTCCCCCGCGCCTGGCGCCTCCTCCACCTCGGTCTTCACCTCGAAGGACCGCGGCGGCGCCCCCCCGCTCTTGGGCTTCAGGACGGCCTCACGCTTCACGATGTCGGCCTTCGGGGGGGCGCCGCCCGTCTTGGGTTTCAAGACGGCCTCCTCCTCCTGTCCCCTGCGCCCGCGATCGCGAGGCGCATCGCGCTCGCGATCGCGGCGCCTCGCGCGCGAGGGCGAGCGCAAGGGCGCAGGGCGCCTCTCGCGCTTGCGGACCTCTTCGGCGAGGCGCTCCTGGCCCGGCGACCGCGCGGGCCGCGGGCGCGCCTTTGGAGCGCCTTTGCTCTGGCGCCGCGCGGCAGCCTGGATGGCCGCACGCGCCAGCGCCGCGGTGACCGCGTCCTCTCCCGCCTCGAGGACCGGGGCTGGGGTCGACTTCCCCTCGCCCCTGCTCGAGGCGTCGTCGTCGGTGAGCTCCACGACCGCCTCCGCGTCCACTGTGCGCATCATGTCGAGCAGCCCCTTGTTGTGCTTGCAGAGCTCGCGGAGCTCCGGCATGGGCTGCCCCTGGAACTGGGCCAAGGCGAGCGCCAGCTTGGCCGCCTGGCGCTGGACCTTGATATTCGGCCCCGCGCCCACCCCCCACGCACCCCGCTTGCCGTCGACGATCACCAGCTGGCCGTGGTCCTCGCTCGCCCCCGCGGCCAAGCAAGCCGCCGCGATGCACGGGGCTGCTTCGTGGTCGTGGTTGACCATCTCGACGAGGTCCTCGCTGTCCAGCTCGTTCACCACCGTGTACAGGATGTTGTGGGCGGCACTCCGGAGCTCGTCCGACAGCGCGGCCCCCGAGACGACGACGCCGAGGGGGTTCACCGCCATGATGCTGTAGTCATGGCCACGCGCCTTGCTCTGGTCCGGGGCCACCAGGCCCACCAGGAATCCCATGATGCACGCTGCCGGAGCGCGGGGCGACGGCGCGGCTGGCGCGCAGGGCTGGGGTGCGCGCGCTGCTCGCGCGCCTCGCTCTGGAGTGGGAGATGGCTGCGGATGAGAGGACCAAGAGGAGGTGGGCGTGCCTGGGGCGATCGGGAGCGGTAGCGAAAGGGGGGTCGAGGGCGAGAGGTCCACCGGGATACCCCCACAACGCGAAGCCCCCGCCCTGACCTGAATACCCGTGGGACCCGCCTGCTGCTTTCCCACACGCCCATTAACTCCTCGCCCTGGCTCGTATCTCACCAATTCCTCCTCTCCTTCCTCCTCCGTAGTTGACCCTGCTCGCGCCGAAGGGCGCGCCCAGGGGGGGCGCCCGGGCGCCCAGGCCGGGCGTTCCGAGGGCCTCAGATCGCTCCCAAACTGGGGCGGGTCGCTCCCGGCCAACTGGTCGGGGCGGGCGCCGGTCACGGCGCCGTCGTCACCGCGGGCGTCCGGGGCCAATAAGGCGTGGCCCTCCGCCATGCCTCGGGCGAATGGAGCCTGACGCCGATGGTCCTCCCAGAGGTATCCGTGGAAGGCGTCCGTGGACCACCTCCCGAACCTCTTGACCGCTTCCAGGTCGCGACAGGCGTGGTACAACGCCGTCGCGCCCCCGATGCGCAGGGAGTGGGATCCCATCTGGCCTGCGTCCACGCCGCAGGCGGCAGCCGCGAGTTGGAGGAGCCCCTGCACCTCCTCCCGCATAATCGGGTGGCCATCGGGCCGGCGGAACAGGGGGAGCCCCGCCTCGGTTCCTCGTCCAAACCGGTCCGGCAGCTCCCTCTGGAGGTCGGCGAGTGCGTCCACGACACACAACTCCACCCCCGAACGGTAATGGTTGCGTACGCAACCTGCGTTAAACTGGTCCGTCTTGGACGACGTGATCGTCAGTACTACCTCATCGCAGTCGCTGAGCCTTGCGCTGGGTGTACCTCCGCGCATCCCCTGTACGTCCTGCCCACGCACCACCCGTCCCATACTCCAGGAGCGGTCCTCTTGGACCAAATACTCCGACGCGCGGAGCATGAAAAAGTACCCCGTCATAAGCGCCGCCCATAGGATGGTCGCCTCCCGGCGCGTGGCCGTCCCGTGGGCGAACAAGTACTCTCGGAGCCAGCGCAACATCCGGGGCGTGGCCGGCAGCTTCCGTTTCGCCTTTCCGTCCCAGCGGCGGAGTCCCTCGATCGTGGTCCAGAGCCGGCGCCGATCGGAGGTCACATCCCCAAACCCGGCCAGGGTGTGGGCATATCGAATGGCGAACAGGCGCTGGCGGATGGTCGTGGCTCGCCTCTTCATCACCTTGTACAGGTACACGACATACCGGATGAGGTCATCCTCATCCGTAAGGCGGGCGTCCCGAGTCTCCCCCTGCAGGTATGGGCTCCGGCCTCGGAGCCTCCGCCAGAGTACCCAGTTACGCCACCCGGCGCTGTAATTGGCCCGCGTCCCTTCGGCAAGCTTGGCCAACATCGCCTCGGTGGCGGTCGCATCCAGCTCGCGGGTGTCGGTGAGTTCACCTTGAATCCCTTTCGGGGCGCCCCCGCCGGCGTACCGCCAGGCGGCGGGCTTCACCAGCGCGGGAGCAGGGGCGCTGCGGGTACGCCGACGGGCCTTGCGCGGGGGTGGGGCCGCGCCGCCCACGCCGTCCACGGCGCTTGGCCTGGGCATGCCCGCGCCTTCCGGAACAGCGAAGGTCACCGCCCCGACCCGCTCCCCGCCTGCCCCGTCCACCCCTGCTGCGGTGGACCGCGCGGTAGCAGGGGGGTCGAGCTGGTCCGCCAACCGAGCGGCGTCGTCCGTCGTCTTCCCCGCCTCCAGCGCAGCCTCGAATGGCCCGCTTGGGCGATCGGGGGCCTGAAGCCAGGCCTTTAGCCACAGCTTAACCATCTCGTCATTAGCGAGTCGGTCGTGATCGGGCCCGACGCCCGCGCGCGCCCCGGGTGCCTCGCTTGCGCTCGCTGCCTCTACGGCCTGCCTCAGCAGGCGCTCCGCCCACTGGAGCACCCAGCGGGCCGTGCGACGCGGGAGTGCACGAGCGGCCTGCCGCATGCGCTCGGCGATCGGCATACCTCCAAGGCCCAAGGCATCCCACAGCTCCGCCGTGCCCCCCTGGGCGCACCAGATTTCTTTCGGGTGCAGGGCTCGCGCGGTCCAGCCGCCCTCGGACCCTTCCAGGATCAGGGTGTTCGCATAGCCCTTCAACGGGTCGGGCTTCGCCCGTGCCGTATGGCAGGGCCCGCGCGGATCATGAATCACCACGCGCTGGGCCCGCCCGCCTCCCGCGGGCTGCCATGTGCCCCGCGGCCAAGGCATCATGCGATCCCCCGTCGTCGAGATCCGAGGGTCCACGAGCAAGGTGCCGTTGTCGAGGTCCAGGCGGAGCTCATCCAGCGGTGGCCGCCCTGCCTCCTTCCAGAGCTGGCAGAGGCCGCGTGGCTCCACGCAGGGCTGTCCCAGGGGGGGTACGGGGCCCGATGCCCGAACCCGTTCCCCGCAACCCCAAACCTGGACCGCCCGCGCGCGTGCCGTGACGTCGCCGAAGTGCGTGCACAGTAGGCGCGTCTCTGGGGAGAGTGCCACATAGCCAAGGCGCCGTAAGCGCGCCCCTAGTCGCACTGCAGCGTAGTTGACGGGGGCGTCGAGCAGCACGGCCAGTGGCCGAGTGGTGATCAGTAGCCGCTCCAGGCCCGTCGCTTCACGTCCACCGGGGTCCTCCGATAGTGACACGCACAGCCAGCGGGTCCGCGGGGCCCCAGCGGGGTCCTCGGGGTGGTCCCCGTCGTCCGGGTCCCATCGGTCACCGACATCCCACGGCGCTAGCAGCGCCGACCCACCGAGGCTCTCCCATGCCTCCCCAAAGGGGGGCCACGCGGTTCCCACCTCCAGCAGCCGCGCCCCCTCGACCTGCAGAGGGGCGTAGCGTGGTAGGGCCTCCCGGGCTCCTTTGACTTGGAGTGCAGCCGCGCGCCAGGGCCCGTCGTCTCCTGGCATCCGCAGCTCGCGCTGGGCGGCCTCCTCCACCAGTTCGCCCCACGGAGCTGCCGGCGACAGCTCGGTCCACCCGGCCTCCGCCATCCGCTGGCGTACCTCCTCCACCGTGGCACGCGTAATGAAGTCGGCCAGCTCGTTGTGGTAAGTCCGTAAGTAAAGCCCGTCCAGGACCCGGAACTTGTACCGTAGCTCCAGCATGGCCAGGACTCGAAGCAGGTGGCGCGCCACCGCGTTCCGCGCCCGGCGGCGTCGCAGCCAGCGGCTGACATTGCTGTTGTCAGTGACGTACGGCAATAGCAGCTGGAACCAGTCCGGGCCCTTCTCGGCCGCCAAGGCTATCAGACAGAGGAGTTCGACCACCGCGATGATCTCCCCCTCCCCCTGCCAAGTGACCCCAGGGGCGGAGCGGAGCGTCTCCAGATAGGGAGCCGCCTCCGCCACGATGTACTCGCGCGAGGACCAGTCCAGCGCACCGATCCGATCCAGGGTGGCATCGCCTCCCAGCCAGCGCAGCTTGCCGAGCGCCCCCGGGAGTGCGAGGGCCTCGCGAAGGCCTAGCAGGCCCTCGAAGGAGGTCTCGAAGTTACCCTCGACCGGCATCTCAAAGCAGACGCGCAGCCAATCCAAGGTCTGGTGCCAATCGTCCCACGCAGCCTCTACCATCTCGGGGTCGCCCGGCGGATGGACGTAGGCCTGACCTGGGTCACCCGACAGCATCGGTGGACCGCTGGGAGCTCCAGGCTCAGGGCTGGAGCTGCGCAGGCGCAGAACTGGCCGAGCCCACTTAGCTCCCTCGCGGTTCGCAGCCGGACCATGCGGCAGCCGAAGCTCAGCTCCGGCTCCGCCAATAGGAAGCGCATCTTCATGGCCTTGGGCTCCGGGAGTCCAACTCGCTCGCGCTCGAAGTCCATACTGAGCCCCCAGATAATCTGCGTGGTGGAAGGCTCCCCCTCGGCGTCCCTCTTGCTGACGTTCACTGCTTCGGACCCAAACACCTCACGTATGGAGGCATCCAATGCGTCGCAGGCCATCCACGGTCGGACCCCAATGTCGGGCTCCACCACCACAGGGTCATCCATGAGCCACTCCGAGTGGAAGTGGGTGGTGTCGTGCCAGTGCGGCTCCCCAGGCCGATAGCTCTCGTGGAGCTCCCTCGCCGCCAGGGCGAGCATCATGTAATTGCCTGGGGCTCCCGTCCACCCAAACACCATGGCTAGGTAAACGACCCTGACGTCCCCCTCGATGCCAGCGTGGGCCCCCGGTAACGAGGTGCCAAAGTCCCCGACGTCCGCCGGGGCGATGTCCAACCACTTGAAGGCCCGCGAGACGTCCCGCTTGGCGCAGAGGAGGCGCGCTCCGGGGTGGCGCGCGCGATGCCATACCGCCGTCCTCGCCACTTGCCGATGGCGTGGCTGGACGGCAGGCGGGTGGTCGCGCTTGTGTGTGGCGGCGTTGGCCGAGAGCATCGCATGGATCATACGCCCTTCGGACGATAAGGTTCTGTCCGGTAGCTGCTTCGGTACCCTCCCCAGCGGGGCTTCCACCAGCTCCGTCAGAAAACCCTCTGCCGCCTGGGACGCCACCAGGACGATCCCCCAGGTCACATCCGCCCATACCTTCTGGTAGGCCTCGTCGATGTGGGCTCGCACGCTGGGGTACGGTTGGGCTCGCTCGCGCCTCCGCGGCGCGCCCCGCCGCGCGGAGGCTCCCCCTTCCGCTAGCTCCCGGACGTACTCGAAGTGCTCTCGGCTTAAACACCGTCGCACCTTGTCCCCCAGGACGCCCCGAAGGGGGTTGCCTAGGCGCTCGTGGCGCGCGCGCCTAAGCAGCGCGGCCGCTTCCTTCAGGGACCCCGTCCGCTGGAGGAGCTGATCCCCCAGCCCTACCAGGGTCCGCATGGCTTCGGGGTCATACTCAGGGTGCTCCGCGCAGAAGGTCAGGTAGACCGTGGCCAGCTCCGCCGGGCTGCACCCGTCGAGGTCCTCCGCGATATCTCTGGCCGGATCCTCGCAAGGGGGTCGAGTCTTGCCCGCACTCACCTCCCCCTGTGCCTTGCCCAATGGGGGCTTAGGAAGCCCCGCCAATGCTCGGTGCATGGCTGGGCTAAGCCTACCGCATTTTGAGCCGTCCCCTGAGGCCTGCAGGCGCTCGATTCCAGTGAAGTCGACGCCCTGCAGGCGCCCGGGCGCCTCCGCCCGGGCGATTTTGGGGGACGCCCCCGGGCCATCCTCCCATATAGGCGCCAACTGCCGACGCAGTTTGCTCACCGACCAGCGGTGATAGGCCCCTTTCAACACCTTTGCCCACGCGGCGCAAAGGCGGGGGGCCCAAACCTGCGCCTC
>CAUYUJ010021271.1:0-36065 GCA_963575745.1 Prorocentrum cordatum
TACTACTACTACTACTCCTACTACTACTACCACTACTACTACTACTGCTCCGACTACTACTACTACGACGACTACTACTACTACTATTACTAGGACTACGACGACGACTATTACTACTATTTTTACTACTACTGTACTACTACGACGACGCCGACGACGACGACGACGACCACGACGACGACGACTACTACTACCACTACCACTACTACAACTACTACTACTACTACTACTACTACTACTACTACTACTACTACTACTACTACTTCTACTGCTACTACGACGGCTACTACTACTACTACTACTACTACTACTACTACTACTACTACTACTACTACTACTACTACTAATACTACTACTACTACGACTACTACTACTACTACTACTACTACTACTACTACTACTACTACGTCTACCAATCATAATAACCATACATATAACAATAATTAAGGGTACGAAGAAGAAGATGAAGAACGGAGGCCAGGAAATCTAAGATATGTCTCTCTCACACACACACACACACACCCTTTCTCACCCTCCTCTGCAGCGCCCACCGGTGATGAGGAGAGATGGAAGCGGGGCGGGGAGGACCGGGGAGGGGAGGGGAGGGGAGGAGGTGCAGGGAAGTGCAGGGAGGGGACGGGCTCGGGGACCGACACCTCCGACGTCGTGCTCTTCATGAACGCGGGGCCCAAGCACTTGCCGCCTCGTCCCCCAGGGCCGTTCTCTTTCGCCCAAGATCCGCCTGGTTGTTCACGGCCCCGGCGGCCCGGCAGCGCAACCCCTGGAAGGCCGGAATGGGTGAGAAGCCCCCGCCTTCACTTTTGTTGCTCGAAGCGCTGGAGGTACGGGGGGCATCGAAACGCTCTATGAGGCTGGGAGCAGCTCGGACATGATAGCATAGGAGGCGCTCCGACGCAGCTCACCACTTCCTCACCCCCATCCTCCTCCCGGGTGGGCCCCCCTCTTCCCGCGGCGACACCTGCAGGAGCGCTTCTTGCCGCGCACGCTGTCGTACGACGTGTAGAGCGCCCTCACGCCGATGGAGTGACCTCCGCGCGCGCGCGGGGTGGTCGTCGTCGTCGTCGTCGTCGTCATCGTGTTTCGTCGTCGTCGTCGCGCACGTCAGACGTCGGACGTCGGACGTGTTCGTCGTCGTCGCCGTCGGTCGTCTTGGTCGTCGTCTGTCGGCGTCGGACGTCCTGCGTCGTCCCCGGTCGCTGGTCGCTGGTCGTCCGTCGTCGTCTTTGTTGTCGTCGTCGTCGCCGGTTGTCGGTCGTTGGCGTCGTGGTCCCCGTCTGTCGTCATCGTCATCGGCGTCGCTCATCGCCGTCAATCGGTCGTCGTCGTCGTCGATCAGGGTCCTCCGTCGGATCGTCGCCATCGACGGTCATTGTCGTCGCTGGTCGCCGACGTCGTCGTCAATCGGCGTCGTCGTCGTCAATCGGCGTCGTCGTCGTCGTTGTCGTTGTCGTCATCGTCGTCGCCGTCATCGTCGTCGTAGTCGTCGTCGCCTGTCGCGGTCCTTGTTGTGGTCGTCGTCGTTGTCGGCCTTGTCGTCGTCGGCGTCGTCGTCGGCGTCGCTCGTCGCAGTCGGTGGGTCGGCGTCGTCGTCGGCGTCGCTCCTCACAGTCGGTCGGTCGTCGTTGTCGGTCGGCGCCCTTCGTCGGCACTGGCGCCGTCGATGGCCGTCTTCGTCGCCGGCCTAGGTGGCGACATCCGATGCCTACCCCAACCAACCGTCGATTCTGAATCGATTGGAGGCGAGGGTAGGGGCTCAGATTTCGCCACGTATTCGACAAATTCCGAACCCTGCCTCAGCCACCATTCGAGTTGCCTGAATCGTTGATCGGCGAGGGTGCTGAGATGACCGCGGCGGTTGCTAAGAGGATAGGCGGATGAGAAGTGACTGCTGAGGTGGGTCATATCTGGCCAAGCTGGATGATAAGTGGGCAACAACTACCCTGATTGGTTAAGACAAAATTGATATTAAAAAAAAACCCTGCCAAATGGGCGGAACCCACTTAGCCCAAATCGTGAACCCCCCGAAACCACTCAGGGCACCCGTGACACCGATGAGCTAACCCAGGCCAGGCAGAATAGTTAATCCACCTCATCATCCACTTCTAACCCGCCTATCCCCTTCGCATCCGCCGCGGTCATCTCGGTAGGGTTCGGATGTCGCCACCGATCGCCGTCGCCGGTCGCGGTCGTCGTCGTGGTCGGCGGCAAAGGCGTTGCGGTGTGGGCGCGCGCACGCGCCTCGGGGCGGAGGGTGGTGGGCTTGTTTTCCACTGCCACAACCATGAGTCGGAGGGGGAGGGGGACCTCCTTCCCCATATTCCTCCTCCTCCTTTCCTCCTCCTCCTCCTCCTTTCCTCCTCCTCCTCCTCCTCCTCCTCCTCCTCCTCCTCCTCCTCTTCCTCCCCCTGCTCCTCCTCCTCCTCCTCCTCCTCCTGCGTTTCTGCGTTTCTCGCTATGCAGCGTCTTGTCGCGCGCTCCGCGGGCGCGGAGCGCTCTGCAGCGGCCCACCAGGGCCGTGCGGGCGCTCAGACTGCGGCCCCGGGAACCCGGCCCCGAGGGAAACAGGGAGCCTGGGACCAGTAAATCATAGAGAAGGGAGAGAGGGGCCGGGTTTCAGTAAAGCAAAAAGGTGAGGGCCCATGTGGGCCCTCGGCAGGCGCCGCGCGCGCCCGTGCCAGCTCAGCCAGCTCGGCCCGCAGCCAGGCCTCGGCCTCTTTGTGGGCGGTCGGCCTGTTGTGTGGCGGCTGGGCTCCCTTCGGCGCCTCGCGCTGAGCCCAGCCGCCAGGTCATCAGGTGGCTGGCCGCCTTCTATGCGGCGGCCTCCACCCTACGGCGCTCAGCGCTGTGGAGGTCCGCCGAGCCTCTGACTTCAGCGGCTCTGCAGCGCTGTCCTAGCCTCGGCCTCTTTGTGGGCTGTCGGCCTCTTGTGCGGCGGCTGGGCTCCCTTCGGCGCCTCGCGCTGAGCCCAGCCGCCAGGTCATCAGGTGGATGGCTTCCTTCTCTGCGGCGGCCTCCACCCTTCGGCGCTCAGCGCTGTGGAGTCCGCCGAGCCTCTGACTTCAGCGGCTCTGCAGCACTCTCCTCGCCTAGCGGTCGGTCTCATGTACGGCGGCTGGGCTCCCTTCGGCGCCTCGCGCTGAGCCCAGCCGCCAGGTCATCAGGTGGATGGCCGCCTTCTCTGCGGCGGCCTCCACCCTTCGGCGCTCAGCGCTGTGGAGGCCCGCCGAGCCTCTGGATTCAGCGGCTCTGCAGCACTCTCCTCGCCTGCCACGCGAGGGCCGTCGGTCATGACCCCCTGCTTTTGAGCTGCAGGAGGGTACTGATCTCGGATGTTGTAGATGTCGTTGTATGGGGCTGCGTGCAGATGTGGAGCGAGTTGGCGAGGTCGTTGGGGATCGGGCTGTTGCTGGTGTTGTGTTGGTGGTGGGCTCCCAAGGCCTCCATGCACCGACTTCAAGTGGGGGTCGTTACTGTCCCACCTCGTCCCGCTATGGCTAGGGGTCACGGTGCCCTCGGTGGGGGCGAACCCCAGGCCTGGTACTTGTCGTCGGAGTGGTGTGTCTCGGCTGTCCAGCTTCGCCCTCGGGCGATCGGGTAGCTCCTCCTTCTCCATGGGAATGGTGGGGGTGGCGAGCTAGGGCGGACCGCGGGGGCGCGGGTAGTGGCCGTCCTACCCCCCCCCCCTGCCCCTCACCATCCCCGCTGGCGGGCGCGGGAAGTACTCGCCCTTCCCCCCCAGCCCTTCGAGCCCGTCTCGAAGTTTGATCCTCACCAGGACAGCGTTGACTTGAAAGGAGTTGTAGGGGGTCGTGTTGGGTATGCTGTCGATGTCGGTCGGTGATACGCTGACGGCCAATGGGCCGCCCGCTGCCAGCCAGCTGGCGCCATCCATACTGTAGATCTCCAGGAGCCGCCGCGGTACACATCAAAACGTGGCGACTTGTGCCTGGGGTGTTCCCTCGCATTCGGGGCTTCCCCAGGTCTTGCGTTCTAACGATAACCAAGGTTGGCGCCGCTGCCTGAGGTCTTCCCGATATCGATATCTCGATATGCATTTGCAGGTCTGCGAGCATCCCTTTGGCCCTTTCCTCCTGTGTCCTCTGGGTGCCTCTTTGTGCTTCGTATGCTTTTGCTTCCTCCTCCTCTAGCTTGGCGTTGTGGTGCCGCTTGAGAGCGTTGACCTCCCATATGTGCCACTTCTCCTGCTTGGCCAACTGCTCTTCGGTCGTGTGGTACATCTTTTGCGCGATGGTCTGCTCGTAGGCCTTCAGTTCGCTTTTGTGCTTGAACTCTGCTTGTGCAAGTAGGTCGCTTTGCTGCTGTTCTTTTTTCTGCTGCGAATCAAGCCTCTCGGTCAATCTCCTGATGGCGTCTTTGATCTCGTCTGATGCTGCTGGGACTGGTCGGGGCTGCTGGGCTGGGGCTGGCTGAGCTGTGGCTGGTTGGGCCATGGCCGGAGCCGCTGGAGCTGCCGCAGGGTCGCGCCTTCTCCTCGCGGCTGGGTGTGGCGTGCGTCCTCTGGTGGGATCATGGCTCCCGTCTTCCTCGGATGATTCGTCCTTTACTCCCGCCGACTTGGCCATTTGATCTCTGGTTTCCCTCATCAGGGTTTTGTAGACCCTGATGGTTCTGGCTGCCGTCGCCTCCTGGTCCAGCATCTTGCTGAGCCGCTTCTCCATCTCTGCATGCTCCTCCTCCAGCTTTTCCAGCGTGGCCCTGAGCTGCCTCATGCGTTCTTTGTGGGGCAGGACGAAGGAGATGTTCGCGGCGGTGATCGCCGCTTCCTGCTCGAGGCTGGTTGTGCACAAGCCGGCCAGCCTAGCACCTGCGATGTTCTCGGTGAGACGCCCCAGCCTGTGGCACTTGGTCTTGTACCACACGAACCTCATCTCTTCGTCATCTGGAGGTGCGGACCAGCTCTCGTGCTCCATCGCGACGGCGAAGGAGACTGGCGTGATGCTGTCCAGGACTGCCTTCTGCTGGGGGCTGTACTGGTAGCTGCCGATGTGGGCTGCGGCAGGCATGTCGAGCTGGTCCCTTCTTCTGCGCCTGCCGCTTCTCTTTCTGGCTGAGGCGCTCCTCCAGGGCGCTCTGTGCTTCCAGTGCTGGTCGCTGTCGCTTTGCTGCTGGTGCTTGTGGGTCTGTGGCTGCTGCTGCTGCTGCTGGTGGCGCTTGTGGGTCTGTGGCTGCTGCTGCTGCTGCTGACTATGCTGCTGCCACTCCCAGGGCCGCCCACCAATGGCTCCGTAGTCGCCAGTCCAGTCTGCGCTGCGCTGGCGCTGCGCCTGGGCTGTGGACCCTGCTCCTGTCCACCTTTTCCCAGGGCCGCGCTGAGACGCCTCGAGGTGTGTGGTCCCTGCTCCTGACCACCTTTCCCTCGAGGCGCCGCGCTGCTGCTGCTGCTTCCAACTCTTCGCCATGTTGTCGAGGGCTGTGCTGAGTGATGATCTGCAAGTAGTCTGGAGGCCTCGACTACCTTCAAGAGTGTCCTGGCGTGGCCTCGCGCTATGCGGGCCCTCCTGTGCCAACTTTCTTCCTTCTGCCTGGGCGTCTTTCTTTAGCCTAGGCGTCGCGGCCGCGGCGCTTCTCTTCAGCTTTGCTTCTTTAATGGCGCCGCGGCGCGCTGGCCCGGGCTGACGGGGCTGGCCGAACGAGGGGACGACACGACCCCACGCGACGGCGGGCCCCTCCTCAGCCCGTGGCTTCCTCCTCCTCCTCCTCCTCCTCCTCCCCCTGCTCCTCCTCCTCCTCCTCCTCCTCCTCCTCCTCCTCCTCCTCTCCTCCTCCTCCTCCTCCTCCTCCCTTATTCCTCCTCCTCCTCCTCCTCCTCCTCCCCCTTATTCCTCCTCCTCCTCCCCCTTCCCCCCTCCAACTTCTGGTGGTGGTGGTGGGAAGCAGGCCCAGCAGCGGGGCCAGGGCTCTGCCCCAGCCGCGCGGAGGCAGCCGGGGTGTCGAGGTCGGAGGGCCGGAGCGCCGCCCGCCTTCCCCCCGAGGCGGAGGAGGGGGGGGGGCGTCAGGGGTGGGCGGGGACAGTACAGTCATCGGCCTGACCTCAGGAACGATAAATAAGGAACGAAACCCATTTTTATCCCAAGGAATAACGCACAAGGTACGATAAACAACAAATAACGAATAAGGAACTGTAAGTGGCGCATGCAAGCCTAAGGAACGACCGAGCCCCTTTTGAAAAGTAAGTGTTCCTTATTCAAGCCGCTCACTGTAGATGGATAATATATCCGAAACCTTACACATTCGAAGGAGATTCTGAATCACCCCCGCGCCCCCGACATCAATGTTGATCTCAGTAGAGGCGGTGCTTTGGGGTTCGAGAATTTATGTCCACGCACACGCCCCCCCCCCGTCGCCACGCCAACAATCTTAATTTCGGGGGGTCTTGGGGGCATCTTGGGCCACAGGGTTCGAATGTAATGTCCATGTACGGGGGGTGGGGAAACGTCGAGCTGGAATGGGAGACGCATCGCCAATAGGTCGGCGACAGGCTCCCGCTGGCGAATCGGGACGTCCTTGGGCGGCGCGGGCTACCGCGCCTCTGTCGACGAGGAACGACTGGGTCGATGCATCCCTCCCGAAGTTGCCCGTGATATTGGCGAGCATGGCAATGCGCGTCCTCGGTTGTTGGGGGGCCTCCTGGGGGCTCCTCGTCGCCACGGCTATCGCACATCCCCGAAACGAAAATTCGCCAGCCCAACGGGCCAGAAGCGTGCTAAGATCTCCGGTAACTACTTAACAATATTTCTAGTTCGCGCGCGCGGGGGGGCCCCTGGGGGGCCCCGGACGAAAGGTACCCCGGCCGATCCCCGGCTGACCCCAGGGCGATCCCCAGGGGGGAGGCTATTTTTCGCCACCCCTCACAAGGATCGTGGCCTCCGAAGGGGGGGGCTGCAATCGACTACCCCCCCTCCCGCCCCAAGGCGCCCCCAAGAGCCCCCAAGAGGCCCCAGGGGAGCCCAATGCGCCGCCATGGAGCCCCAAGACGCTCCCAAGACGGCCCCAAGAGGCCCCAAATAGCGCTCCAGGGCCGGCGGAATGAGCGAAGCGATTCCATAATTTCCTGTTGGGCCCGGAACGACGGTTTGAATTTTTGAGCAGACGCGCGTGGGAAGAACCTCCGTTGGATCGAATGAACTTCGCGCGGAGCCAATCTTGGTTATTGACAACTTCTGTGCCAAAAAAGCTGCGGAACGGGTAGCGTATCAGGCTCTCGTTTAAACGTGTTTAAACCCGTTCTATCGACGGTTTCCCTCAAGGCGCCCTCGAGGTCGCCAGGTCCACTCTGGAACCAGAGCTCGGAAGGAAACACTTTCCGAAACAGCTTCTTAAACGGAATCGGGATCGCTGGGCCACTGAGGCCCTTCTACCCTCAAAAGCTTCATCCTCCTGCACAGGCGGGCATCAGCAATATTTAGCTGATTCAGGCCCCGTCGAATTTCCCTTCCAGCTTGGGCTCAAGCCTCTGTCCGCCCACGAGCGAAACAAGCCCACCATCTTCGTGAATTTATCCAGCTTCTCCCTGGGCAACGGCTCGGCCATTACATCGCTCGGGTTCTCGCGAGCGCAGACCTTGCCGAAACACAACCGGCCCTCTCGCGCCACTGCTGCAGCGCCAGGAAGCGGATCTCCACGTGCTGCATCTTTCCTGGCCTGCGCTTCTTCACGATGTGCAGCGCGCTGCTGCTGTCGCTCATCGCGAGCGGCGCCGTCTTCTCCTTCCACTCCTCAAGCAGCGATGCCAGTCCGAGTGCCTCCGCTGCTCCCGAGCCCAGCGCGTGGAGCTCGCTCTCCGCCGAACTCGACGCCGCGCAGCCCCGGCGCCTCGACCGCGACAGGGCGGCGCGCCCGCGGCACTGCAGGATGCCACCACTCGTCGAGGTCCGGTCCGTCTGGTCATCGGCCCAGTCGGCGCCCACCCAGCACTCCACTGCAATGCCTCCCTTGTTCGGAAACAACTGCATCTTGTAATCGCGCGTGCCTGAAAGGTGCCGCGCCATCTTCTTCAACCCCCTCAATTCCTTCTCCGTTGGTCCCGACGCGCCCCGGCGTAGAACTCCAAATCCGCGTTGAACGTCGGGGCGGCGGCTCGCCAACTGCAGCGGCTTCCCCGCGCGAGTCCTGTAGCGCCTGTGGCCCACCGTATCCAAGCTGACCGCAGTGACCATCTGGATGGTAGTGAGACCCTGGACCCCTCACCTTCGCCTCCTTCTCCGCCTCCGCGTTCTCGCTCGGGGCTCCTCTCTGCCGGCGCGACGCGCGCTGGCAGCGGCGGCGCCGCCCTCGGTGTTGACGGCCCCGCCTCCTCGCCCCTCGGCCTCTTCTTCTCCAACCGCCTCGTCCATGTCCACGTCGACGCACGGCGCTGCTGCCGCTGCTGCTGCTGCTGGCTGCGGCGGTGCTGGCCGCGGTCCTCCTGCTACCGCTGCTGCTGCGCCCGCTGCGGCCGCGGCTGCCGCAGTCGGGCCCTGGTGCTTCGGCAACGGCCCGGGCAGGATCGGTTCCTCTAGTGACCTCTGCGTTGGCGCCCCCCCCTCGCGGTTGGCGTCGGTTCCCACGGCGCCCACCTCATCTTGTCGACAGCTCTTCGTCCCAGCGTCGGCTCTCCACCTTCCTCTTCGCCGCCCTCGACCTGCGCGCCCCAGCTGGCGTTCCGATCAGGTGCTCGTCCGTCCTCGCGTCGCGCCCGAGCTGGATGCCCTCCAGCCACGACAACTCAAACTTGTTGACCTGGGCTCCTGGCCTCCTGCAGATCACCGCCTCGCCGACTGCTACGATGGGCTTCTGGTACTTAAGCATGTGGATTTTCTCGTGGGGCGCGAGGTTGGTGTCTTCCCTGACCGCGCACCTGTTGTAGAGCCACGCTGCGTGCCTCGGCAACAACGTGAGGAACGGGGGGTCAGGTTCGAGGTTGCGGTTCAGCTTCTGACTGACCTGCAGCATCAACGTCCTCACCTTCTTCCTCGCCGTCTGGATGGCCCCCTCGGCCCTGCCGTTCGCCTGGCCGTTGTACCTCTCCGACTGCCGCGTGAAGATCGTCTCGCAGATGCCGGCGGTGATCGCCCTGGCCCTGACTGCCGTGATGAACGAGAACTCTGCTGCTCCTCCTGCTTGTAGTTCCACTCGTGAGTGTCCGAGTTCGGCTATCCACGAAACTGCCGAGGCCGCGGTGCCGACGTCGTCGCGACCCTTCTGGATGATGGCCGCGCTCCAGATACTCCCTGTCGAAGCGTCGCTGCCCACCGCGAACTCGAAGTTGACGGGGCCCCCCATCGATGCCCGCCTGGGCGTAGTCGAAGCTCAGCAGTGGGATCAGTTCGTCGCGCCTGTCCCTCTTCCTGTGGGCAACGTCGTTGGCTTTCGCTTGAGCGCAGATCTCGCGCCGCGGTTCAGCTGGGTAGTGGAGGTCCAGGTAGTCCACTGGCTGTCGTCTCGGGCCCCACCGTCTCGCGATCGTCGGGAACTGCCGCTGGCCCCTCTGCCGGGGCATTTGCTAGTGCATCTGCGGCTCCTCGTGATGCGACCTGTGGTTGCTGTCGCTCTCCTCGCGGTTGCCCTCGTGGCCCTCCTGCCAATGCTCGCTGAACCTCGTCTCCGTCATGGCCCTCTGCACCTGGTCGCGCTGCTGCGACCGCTGCTTCTATCAGCGCCAGTAGCGTCATCTCCTCGCGGACCTCCTCCATGTCATCGTGCATCTTGGCCCGGCACTCCAGTGCGTAAAGGTTGTTGATCTTCGTGAGCTTGACCAAGTCCTGCCGTCTCGTGCCTCTGCGGCCCCCCCTTGCCGTCGTACCAAACCACGCGGATATTCATCCTGCTGCAGAACTTGCCCACGCTCATGATGGGCTGCTTCGCGTCGGTGACCTGGAACTCCATGATGATGCATCTGTCGCCGGCTATGTTGAGCGTCGCCGTCTTCGATCCGTAGTGCCTCAACGGCGTGCCACCCGCGGCCGCCAGGTTAGGTTTGCGTCCCGGTTTGAGCTCCACGTTCGGGAAGTCCCTGATGCCGCACACGTGCTCATTCGGGCAGTTGTCCGTCAGCATCCTGAACGAACGCCACATACCGTTCCCCATCATGCTGTAGACCTTCCTCTCCTGCACCTTTGGCTCCCCGTGTTTCGTAACTGCGAAGATGAAACCGCCTTCCCATTCTGACGCGCCGTCGTCTATCGCGGTGATCGCTCGAACTCCTGCCCCCACCTGGCTGGCAGAAGGTCCTGCTGTAGATGGTGCTGGACTTCCTGGTGGTGGTGTGCTGATGTTGCTCCAGCCGTCGTAAATCGTGATTTCGTTGGCTCCTCCTTGCTGTCCTTTCTTGACCTTCTGCTTACCCTTGTCGTAGCAGGGGCTCCCCTGTCGATGCCAGCAGCCCCTTGCACAGCGCCCCTTCTGGCCACAGGTGTAGCAGTAGCGAAGCCTCGTCCTAGGTAGTTACTCCTGTCGTACTCCAAACTGGCTGTCGCGCCGCTGCTGTCCTGGCCGTGGGATCCGCGCCCTTGCCCTTCTGGCCTTTGCTCATGTTCTTGCCTATCTGTCGTCTTTACCTTTACTTGTGTCGTCCTTGCCCTGGCCTTTGGGATGCTGCCGCGTCAGCGCGTCCACCTCCATGGCTCCTTAGGCTCGACCTCCTTTTACCGCCTTCTGCTCCTGGTCCTGATGGGCTTGGCCACTTCTGCTGGTGCCCGTCCTCATACACCGTCGCCGCCAGCAAGTGCTGCATCGTGGTGCTGATCAGCTCGTCCTGGTGCTCTGGTGTTCTTAGGCGCCTTCTGCAAGTAGACTCTTCTTGGCTCCTGCGTTTAACACTTCTCCGGGCGCCGTCTCGAAGCGCCTGACGTCGCGCTCCCAGTCTGCGTGGTGCTGCTCGAACCCCGACAAATCCGAAGGGAAAGGCTTCACGTTGAGAACCGCCGTCGTGATGCTCTGCGCCCTCATGGCCGACGCGGGCTCGCAGCGCTTAACCAAGGCTCGCCACGCCAGCGCCGAGTTTTGCTTCTCCACACTCCTGATCAGAATTTGCTCGCTGCCCTTCACCGTCATGACCAGCGCGAAGAACATCTTGTTCGTTGCCGAAGCTCCCTCGGTTCCCAAACGATGCGAGGTCTCCGCCATGCTGATGTCTGGATCTCCACGCTGCTCGGCCGCCTCCAGAAGATTCAGAAGCTGAGCCGTCTGGCCGCCGAAGTACGCCCTCATCACAAAGCTCCACTCCGTCCAGTACTTCTCCTGGCCGTCGAACGTTGGCGGCTTCAGCCCCAAACCCTGCCACTCAGCACCCGGCTCCGTCATGGTCACGTAGACCTCGTCCTGCACTCCTGTGGTCACGTAGACCCTCGTCCTGCACTCCTGTGGCCCCGTAGACCTCGTCCACCTGCTCGGCCAGCTGGTTGCCGTGGATCGATTGTCCTGGCTGGCCGGCTGCGGCCGCGCGGGCAATGGCCAGCGCCCTGTGTCGCGGGAGGGGCGCTCAGCGGGAGCTGGCCGTAGCCAGCTCCGCTACCATGACAACTTTTGTGCCAAAGAGGCTGCGGAACGGGTAGCGTATCGGGCTCTCGTGAAAACGTGTTTAATTAAACCCGTTCTATCTACGGTTTCCCTCAACAGTGAGGGTTTCTATTTCGGTGGATCCGACTTCCGTCCGCGCGGATCCGGTTTCGGATGTTCTAAATCCGCGCCGGGTCCTATTTTGTCAAGGCGAATCCGATGTATATCCCGATTTGACTGTGTATTAGCAAACTGGAACGGAGAATCTGGAGAAATCGGATCCGCGGACCCTGGAACCCGCCCGTGTTACCCATGTGAAGGTTCTACGGGGGAGGGGGCATCGGTCATCAACTTCCCAAGATTGGCCCTGCGCTGTCTCGCGCACTCCCAATCAACTTTCCGCGAGCACGTCCACCCAACATGAATAATTACATCTACCACCTCTTGGTTGCTGTGCGCAGCTCGCCACGACGCCGTCCATTCGCCGGCTCCGATGTTACATCGCGAACTCCTGACCGCCCCGTCGCCGCTTCGTCGCCACCCGTCGTCTGGGCCTGCTTGCAGCTATGTTGCCGCCGTCGCCGCGCCGTCGCCGCCTCGTCGCCGCATAGTTGGCGCACCACATATATCCTTTGTTCTACAAAGCGGATTCGGATCTACCGCCACCCCTTGGGATTATCCCCCGCACATGGTATGTTATGTTCAATGTACAGCTTATCCTGCCCCATCGTTCATTCGAAATATGAACTCGGACCATTCCAACCTGGCCGGGTTCGACCTCCCCACGCCATCCTCTGCACAAACACTATGCGCGCACATTCGTGCCATCGGCATGATAGGCATCGGCATGATAGGCATCGGCGCCGTCGTTGGCCTTGCCGTCATCGTCATCATCATCACCATCATCGGTAGTATCATCATCGCGTCTACCGTTGCCGACGCCTCCATGGTACCGCGCCCGCCCAAATCACCGACTCGCACTTCAGTGCCCGTTCGTCAGCGTGGCCTACGAGACGCGCTGGGAAGTGCCCAGCGGTCAGCGCCTCCGCGGCTAGGGCGGAGAAGACAGGCAAACCTATGGAGGGTGAGGGGTGAGAGGCAGATGTGAGAAGGCAAAGGCAATCGGGAAATGTGTGAGGCAGGGAAACCGCTGGCGACGAAGGATGTTGGACAAGTCGACTCAAACCCCCAGCCAAGCTGGGACCCAACGCAATGACGTAGAACATATCCCCGAGGAGACAATTACAACCCTCTGGGCAAGCCTAGCTCAGAGACTCCCATAGGGCACACAAATGGCGGTTGCCTCTGTCAAGGCCGCTGCAGTTGAATTATGAGAAGCGGTGAGAAGAAGACAGGAGGAAGGAGGCAGGTATGCTGTCGAGGAAACAGGATGAGGGGAGGAGGATTGGAAGGAGACGGGCGAGAGCAGATGGTCAAAGTTGGTCATCTGCCACCTCTGCCTTCCAGCCGCCTCGTTCCACGCAACAGATCAGCCCTGTGATGACCTTCCTCTTCTTCGATCACGCTGGCGGCGTCCTGGAGACAAGTGGACAGCGACGACTGCTGACGTAAAACAGCTGGCGGCCTAGCATGTGCCCCATCAACTGCATGGCGGTCGACTTGGGCAGGTCCAGCCCTGATCCCCCTCTCCCTCCCCGCAGGGGGGGAGGAGAAGAGACAAGGAGGAGTGAGGAGTGCGGAGCGGGATGCAGAATGAAGGGGTCAGCGGGTGCAAAGTTGGCGTTAGAGATAGGAAGGGATACGGTCGCTACCTCCTCCGAAACGTCATATCGTGTTTGGTGCGTGGTGGAGGACGACCGAGGAGGAGGAGGAGGAGGAGGAGGAGGAGGAGGAGGAGGAGGAGGAGGTGAAGGAGGAGGAGGAAGAACCATCACCTGTTCGCTAGGGGGGAGCTGTTACAAGCAAGGTGAAATAGTGCAGGAACAACAAGCCATAACAACATGAAGGCAATCCCGAACCGGGCCCAAAGGAGTCAAGGGCCTACACATCTTCAAACGCATGCAATGGGCAATCGACATGTGTTCCCCGTCCGTGTCTGAGGAGGAGGAGGAGGAGGAGGAGGAGGAGGAGGAGGAGGAGGAGAGGGGGGGGGCATCTGGCCAACTCGCTAACTGTTCTTTCGGCCACGCGTGCAGCCTTGCCTGTCGTCCTTGACGAAGTGCAAGAGTCAATCGCGTTCGGTGAGTGGGCGGCCCTCCTTGAAGGGGCCCTGGGACAGACGAATAAATACACACAAATAACAGGATTCGCCATATTTTCACATATTTTCAAGGTTTTTGTCTTTCCCCCCACTTCCCATATGTTCCCATATTTTCTTGGAAATCGACGATTCATTCTGTCTGTGTGTTTTTTCCCTCCTGACTCCTCCTCCTGCCCCCCTGCGTGGGTGGGTTTGCCTCAGCTGCGCTCAGTCAGCTTGCACTCATTCAGCTTGCCTGCCACAGATTGCCTCAATCGCAATGGCTGCCGCATGGGCTTTGCAAACCGCGCTGCGGGCGGGTGGGCGTGGGATGTTTGCAAGAGCATGTGATGTGTCAACTCGTTTGTAAAAATGAATTGCACCACGTCGATTGCACAACATAGCTTGCTCCACCTCTATCGCGCATCATATACTGCTAGACACGCACACTGTTTGGGGTTCACGCTGGCGAGCAAAGTGTGTTTGAGATAGTGTCGCCAGCTCACTGAATCATACACCTCCTAACACATTGATATTGCAAAGCCAACTTGCCAGCGTCTCGCGTCCAGGTTCACCTGGTGTCCTTTGACAAGGCGGGGGAGAGGAGGATCACGTGGGGGAAGACTTTTCATCGCGCGCACACAGCGTCGCCGATGCGCGCGGCATCCGGCATGCAGGAGACTCGACCAATTCAGGGGAGAACGAATAATGCTCGGCTACACGCAAGAGTGACCCAAGGCAATGACGACCTTCGGGGCCAAGCTTTAGGGGGGGGCCGCGGGGGGGGGGGGGGAGGGGGGGGCCGAACCCGTGCGCAGAAGCCGCAGCTGTCGCATCGCGCTCAGCCGTCTGGGGGCCCGAGTGTGCCCGCACCAAAAGTCGCTCCGGTGAAAGGTCGCTCTTGCGTGTATATAGGGGGACAAAAAGTGGCATAAACATAAAAACTGGGAGGTCCGGGCCGATTTCTCGGATCGGCGCTGGGCCCCCCCGGCGGCGCCTCCGGCGCCGCCCCTGGCGCGCTCCGCGCGCCAGGGAGGGGGGTCCAGCGCCGATCCGAGAAATCCGCGCGGACCTCCGAGTTGTTATGTTTGTGTCACTTTTTGTTCCCCTACTCTTACGTGTAGCCGAAATGCTCACTGCGTCCGTCCAGGGGCCTGCGCGGGCCAGCGGCAAGAGGGGCCCTGTGCGGCGGCGCGGCTGCCTCGGCCCTCGCCGCGGGGCCCCGCCGAGGCCCCCACCGAGGGAAGGCTGCCTCCGACAGGGGGCTCACATCCAGCGCGCTGCCCGAGCAGTGGCTGCGAGGCGGTCCCCCCCGCGGCCACGCCTCTTCCTCTGCGGCCAGTCTTGCGCGTGCGCGGCATTCTCCCCCGCGGCCGCCGCCGCTCCCGAGGCGGCCCGCGGCTTGTTAGCCGCCCGCTGCTGGGCGCCCATGGCGGCCGCGTAGGCCTCCGTGATCTGCTGCAGGGACAACACGCCGAGCGGCCGGCGGACCTCCGCCTCAGGGCTCGAGGCCTCTCGCGGGCGGCGAACACATCCGTATCCGCGCCCTCGCTGCCTGGATTCTGGGGCCCGATCCCGCGGATACGCGGTCGCAAGTAGAAACGCTCCGCGCGGGGGCATCCGCGAAACAAGAACGCCCCATAGAGCCTGGCCCGCGAGGCCACGGACCCAGATCACGTATCTCGCCCACGGGCCTCCGCGCCCGCGCCCGCGCCCGCGCCTGAAGGCGGCGGCGATGGGCCCCTGCCCCGCTGGCCGGCAGCAGCGGGCGCCCCATGGGGCTCGTGCGGCGGTGCCTCGGGCGCCGCGGGCCTCGCCGCCCGCTGCTGGGGCGGCCGGACCTCCCCCAGCCGCCGCAGCGAGCTGCTCGTCGAGCGCTCTCTCCGCGGGGAGGCCGCGCGGCTGCGGGGGCTGCCGCCGGCGCACCGCGGGGAGGCAGGCGGACTCGCGGCGGGGCCCGGCGGCAACCACGGCGAGGCGGGGAGGTCTGGCGGGCCCGCGGTGCGCCGAGGGCTCTGGCCCTCCTCCGCCGCGCGGTGGCCCTGGCGCTGCGGCGGGCTCGGCGACATGGCCTGGCCCGGCCCCCGGGCAGGCGCGCGGCACCGTGCGCGGGGCTCCTCGAGGTCGCCGGAAGAGGCGCTGCCCTGCACGTGGCCGCCCCGCCTGCCGAGCTGTGCGCCGGCGCCGGGTCTGTCATGGCCTCTGGCCCCAGGGGCGCCGCCCGTGGCGCCGGCCGTGGCCATCCCCTCGTCGAGCGGCACGTGCTGCCCCAGCTCCGCGCGGAGCCTCAGCAGCTGCTGCCCGCACGCGGCGAGCTCCAGGCAGAGCGCGTCCAGGCTCTCGCGGAGCCCGCGGTGCTCCGCCCCGCCGCGCGGCGGCAGCAGCGCCCCGCCCGCGCGGCCGCGCACGCCGCGGAGCTCCTCCCGGAGCCCGCTGACCTGCGCCCAGAGCCTGCCGAGCAGAGCCTCGCCGCACGTGCGCGCAGCGGCGCCCGGGCCCGCGGCGCCCACGGCGACGGTGGCCTCCAGGTCCGCCTCCGCGGCGCCCGCGGGCTCCGCGCCGGGCGCCCAGGCGCCCCACGGGCAGCCCGCCGGCCCGCGGCCGCAGTGGTGGCCACACGCCGCCGCGTGGCGAGCGCACGCCGCCGAGGCCTGCAGCGACTGCAGGGCGGCGGTGGGGCTCACGGCCCCCCTGGGCAGGGTCCGGCGGACCAGCAGGGGTGAGACGAGGCCGACGTGCCCCGGCGGAGGCACCGCTGGGACGGCCGCGGCTCCAAACGCAACGGCAGCTGGGAGGCAGACGGGCTGGTGGTGTGGGAGGCCAGGGAGGCGCACATGCGCACCGACTGCGGTCGCCCGAGTGACGGTCGATTTGCGATGACCCCCTGCGCCTGTGGCGCCGCTCAGGGATCCAGTGGGGGAGCGTCGGGTGGCAACTAAAATCCGACAGCGCTGTAGCGTGTTTCTTGACGCCGACTCCGACTCCGAAGCGCCCGATCTCGAGGAAGAACCTTCCTGCTTTCGGAGTCGAGCTCGACTCCGAGCAACACGCACACGTGCGCACCTCCCCCCGGGCCCGGATGCCGCCTGAGATCTGCCGCCCGCGGAGGACGGCCGCAGCTGCGGCCGAAAGGACACCCTCCAACCTGACCTCTCACGCCAGGACTTCTGCCGGCGGGGTATAGCTTTTCGTCCCGGGCCCAGGCTCGGTGGCCCTGCGGGCCCGACGAGGACGGGCCACGCGAGGCCCAGACCGAGCGACAGCCTCGGCGGGATCGCCCCACGGAAACCCAGACGCCGACGGAAAGCTCCGCGGTCTCCCTGGCCTCCGATGCTGGTGGCCGGGCGGCACGCAGGCCGCGACCGCGGCCGCGACCCCGCAGGGCGGGCCGCGCGGCGGGCCGCAGGGCAGCTGCGGCGCGCCGCCGCCGCACGCGGCCCACCGCGGGGAGCCCTGGGCGGACCGCGGGCGCGGGCGCGGCGAGGGCGACCGCGGCGCCGCCGCGCACACGGCGCTCCGCCGCCCGAGGCCGGCGACGCGGCCCCGGCCAGCGTGCGGGCGGCGGCCGCGGGCCACGCCGCCGCGCCCGCCGCCGCCGCGGGTGCGGGCGCGACGCCTGGCGGGAGGGCCTGCATGGCGCGCCGCCCGCCCCAGACCTCCACCCAGCCTGCCTGCTGCTCGACGCCCCGGCGCCTCTGTCCCTGGACCTCTCGGCCCCTGCTGGGAGGACCGCGGGGGCGGGCCGAGGGGATGGGGGGGGGTCCAGGAGCGGATGCCAAAGGGGGGCCAGGGCTGAGGGGGTAGGGGATAGGGAGGGCTGAGGGGTTATAGGATCTGGCCTGGAAAAGTTGAGAAGCGGGGTACGGGTTACGTGTGCCCCGAGGCACCCAAGATGCTCCCCACACGTTCCAAGAGGCCCCCCCGAGGCGCACAAGACGCCCAAGGGCCCCCCAGGACGGCCAAAAGACCCCCAATACGTCCCAAGAGGCCACCAATAAGCGCCCAGTCGACATCTCAACAGGCTCCGAGAGGCATCCAAGAAACCTCTGGCCCTTTTGCTCACCGTCCTCCTCCTCCTCCTCCTCCTCCTCCTCCTCCTCCTCCTCCTCCTCCTCCTCCTCCTCCTCCTCCTACCCCTCCTCCTCCTCCTCCTCCTCCTCCTCATGCTCCTCCCTTCCTCCTATTCCGTCTCTTCCTCTTCCACCTCCTCCTCCTCCTCCTTCTCCTCCTCCCCCTCCTCATCCTCCTCCTCCTCCTCCTCATCATCATCATCATCAACATCCGCATCATCATCAGCATTATCATCATCACCATTAGCACCATCATCATCATCGTCATCATCATCATGAGCATCACCAGCATCATCATCATAACCAGCATTATAATAATCACCATCATCGTCATCAGCATCAGCATCCTCATCATCATCAGCATCAGCATCATCATCATCACCAGCATCATCATCAGCCTCAGTAGCATCCTCATCCTCATCCTCATCGTCGTCCTCATGCTCATCCTCATCCCCAGCATCGTCATCACCAAAAACATCATCATCACCTTCACCATCACCATCATCACCATCATCATCACCATCATCATCATCATCGTCATCATCATCAATTTCCTATTATTCTTCTCCCCACTCCCTCATTCATCCATCCAGCCTCCTTCTTATCCTCCGCCGTCCTTCGCACGGTCCTACCGTCCACCTCTTTGCTCCCGCACTTCCCTGATCACCTCAACTCGCCTGGGCATCGTTTTTTGATAGGCCGGTGGGGATACTTTTTTGGTCGCAGCCGCAGGCGAGAGCGCAAGCGGCGAGTCGTAAGTCCGGGGCGCGGGCCTATTAATTAAAACAGGAGCAAACTAGAGCGGCGAAACCTAAACAACTAGAACCGGTGGGGATACTTTGTGGTTCGCGGCTCCAAGGCAAATGTCAGGGAGCGGACGCAGCGTCTGGGATGCGGTACGGAGCGAATTTGCGATCCCAGCCGTCACTGTCGACAGCCGTCCGCACCTGCAAGGCATGCTCGCAGTTGCACATGCACAGTACAAAATTAACTAAATTCGCCGACAAACGCACATAGGCGCAGCAGCGAACCGAAGGGCACGAGCTACAAGTGCGAAGACAGCAGAGTGAGTCGCCGATGCGGCGCCAGACTCGAGCTGACAGTGCGAAAGCGAGAGCGAGCGACCAGCACACACAAGGCGAAACCATGTACAATGGTGAGGCAAAAAGGGGGCCTGTCGCAACGAACTCACTGACGCCACAAGGTGGGTGCACCACCCGGTGGGGATACGCGAACCGTCTAGAATTCACAAGCAAACGTTTTGCTTTTATGTACAATCAGGCAACATCTTGTGTGTTCAGTGTTGAAATCAAGGGTCGATGCAAGCCCAGGTCAGTCAGGCTTTGCAGAATCCTGCAGGATGGATCCTGCCCGCAAGCCCGAGTCAATGCAGCTCTAGCTATGCAGGATCCTGCGAGATCCAGCGCCTTGGCTGACCCCCTTGTGCAGCGAACCCCGTCCCTTGAGCCCCGATAGCGACAGAGGCCTCCTACATGGGGTCCGAGTAGATGGGGTCGGAGGATCGCGCCGCATCGGCGACGTCGGCGAGGCATTGGCGCATCGGCGCCATCGGCGTGGAGCAAATCGGGCTTCACATCGAGCCGTATCGCCGATGCATCGGCGATGAGGCGCGATCCTCCGACCCCATCTACTCCGACCCCATCTGGGAGGCCTGGGGCCCAGAGACAACGAAGCATGAACGCACGAAAACCGTTCCCAGCCCCCCGCATGAGAAACTTAAGACCAATTAAGCCGCGCGCGCGCCCCCCCCCGGCGGCAGCTGGCGATGGCCTCCCTTACAGGGCGCCTACACCCACGCACATTCGCCATACTTGTAAAACGCTGACACATAACACCAATTGTTGCGGGGGCTGGGGTCGGTTTCCCACTGCGCAAAGCAATCCCCCCCCTCCACGGGGCTCCTCATCCAGCTTCTGCAAGCGGTCCTTCTCTTCGTGGCACTTCTGCTCCTCTTGGAGGGGGCGCGCCGCTTGTCGCCAGGATCATGGGAGCCGTACCACGAAAGGTCTGCGCAGGCATGCAGCCATCGTGCTGCCACAGGAGGAGCGCCGAGTCTTGTTCTCTTGGGGGGGAAGAGCTGCCAGGGTGAGGTCCCCACAGCTTGCGTCGGCTCGCTAATCGCCCACAGTTCGCGTCGGCACGCTGAGAGGAGCGAGCCTGAAGGAGGGCGGCGGCGGAGGAGAAGTATCACAGTAGAAGGAGCACTGAATACTGGGAGCACGAGGGCTTTTCTGGCCACGGCGAGCCTTGGCCACAAACAGGTTCCCCGACCGATGCCTGAGAAACGGCCTGGAAACCAGAGCCTATACCTGTCAGTCGGGAGAGGTCGGTGGACACATGCAGTAGGAAGGCGGTTAACGTAGACTGGGCTCGGGCCGGACCGAAAAGCAAAACCGAACAGCAAAAGCACGTCGATTACTTTAGGAAGGCGCTCGAAGTATGTTGGAATTGGGGAGTCCAGAACTACCTACACCCCATATTAGTTTGGAAGACATACATACGCTAAGAACATCGCCTTCGCTCCAGGCGTTTTCTTAAACTGCAGTCCAGGTCCAGACATACAAACATCCCACGAAGAAGAGAAGCTCCCAGAGAACGCCCGGGGTCCAGCCCAGATTCTGGATTCTCTTGGGCGACATTTGGAGTCACGACCTGCGGCGCTCTCCTTCGGATTTCTGCTGGGCGCACCTTCAACGACTGGCGTGTAGGCGAGTACGGATCCCCGAAGCTGCCCGGCGTCGTGGCTGCCAGCTGCCGGGGTCGACGTGCCGGACGGCGACAGCGAGGAACGTCAGGGCCGCAGGCCCCCCCCCCCCGTGGGCCGCGGGCCCGGCCACCCAAGAATCGGCCTGTTCCCTGGAAGTCGGCGGCGCGCGCAAGAACAGGAGGAGCAGCAGGAGGAGCAGCAGGAGGAGGAGGAGGAGCAGCAGGAGGAGCAGCAGGAGGAGGAGGAGGAGGAGGAGGAGGAGCGCGCCGAGTCCGCCTGCCAGTCGGCCAGCAGACCCCCTGGGGGCAGCGCGGGTGGGTCGGGGCCCGCTTCCGGCACTTGCTGGACGAAGGCGCGCGTCCCAAACGGAGTCCGAATCGGAACCGGAGGCGGAGAGGGAGACGGGATGAGAGCTGCAGTCGGAAAAACGGGAGCTGAAGTCGGAGCCGGAAGCGGACAGATGGGGATCTGCAATCGGAACCGGAGTCGGAGATGCCAGAGCGAGAAAAAAACAGGAAGCTGGAATCGGAACTGCAAGCGGAGAGGTGGGCGCCGAAATGGGAAACGACGTCCTAAAGATGGGAGAAGAACGGTGGGCGCCGAAATTGGAAACGGAGTCGTAAAGATGGGACGGGAGCTGGAGTCGTAAAGCCGGGAGCTGGGGCCAGGGCCGGAATCGGAGAGATGGGAGCCTGAGTCGGAGTCGGAGCCAGAGTCGGAGAGATGGGATGGGAGTTGGAGACGAAACCAGTGTCGGAGATAGGGGAGCGCTCGGGTTCAAGTTTGACGTTGTTATTGAGGCCTCTTTGGGCAAGGGAGAGGTATTCTTCCATGTAATTGAGAAAGCCGTCCTCCAAACCGTTCCACAATTGTGCATGCGATTTCACATCTACCCATTGGATGTCGTAATGGTACTTTGTAACACTCTTACGAAACGACACTACATCATCGTCTCAAGTCTTTCGCTGACCGCCGCGTCGTCGTTCTGCTCGTCTTGCGTCGTGCGCGCTCGGGTCCCAAGTATTACAACGCCTCGTCCATCTGTCGGCGTTGTGGCCTGCAACCCGGGCTGCGTACTTCCACCTCCTTTCGAAATATTTGCGCGTCCATTCTTGCACGTGCATGCGCTCCACAATATCTATGACAGCGTAGGTGCTCCTGCGTATGAAATCTACCCAGAGCTTCAGGCCATCGTTGCTGGCATCGTCGTCTCTGCTGCGCGGACCAGGGTCGTGCTGGTTGTCGGAGTCGGCGGCTGTGATGGCGGCGTTGGGCGTTGCGTTGCTGCTTTCCTGCCGGGATCGTCTTCCCGGCACGCCCACGATCAGGCGAATCATCTTCCTTTGTGTCCTCCGCAACGTAAGGAGCATGTCCTTGCTGAGAGCCCACGAACAACACCCGTAGATGACGCAAAGCGTGATAGCGCCGCTGAGAAGTCGCAGTCTGCTGCGAAATGGAAACCGTTTGTTCGTGAGTTCGTTCCGCAGCAGGGTCGTGACGTACAGCAAGACGTCGTCAGCGAAGTATAGGTTGGCGATGCTAGTCTCATGTGCGTAGCAAAATTTGATGCCAAATCCTTTTCGATGCCGAAATGTCTTGAATTGTCGGAAATGTGTTCTAGCAGCGCGTTGGACAAGAATGAGCTGAGCGGATCTCCCTGTTTCACTCCCCGCTGTATATCAAAATGTCGGCTGTTCGTGTCTGTTCTGACCAGGAAGCAATTGGCGGAGCAACTGAAACCACCCCAGTTGCAACTGAGACCGCCCCCGGTGGCGCCTAGGGGGCCGGGGGGCGGGCGGAGCAACTGAGACGGGTGGGCGGAGCAACTGGGCCAGCAACTGACCCAACTGACCCAACTGACCCAGACTGCCCCACACTGCCCCAGACCGCCCCAACTGCCCCACTGTCCCAGACTGCCCCAGACTGCCCCAGACTGGCCCAGACTGCCCCAGAGTGCCCCAACTGCCCCACACTGCCCCAACTGCCCCAGACTGCCTCAGACTGCCCCAGACTGCCCCAGACTGCCCGAGCGTGCCCCAGACTGTCCCAGACTGCCCCAGACTGTCCCAGACTGCCGAGGGGGCCGGGGGCGGGCGGAGCAACTGACACGGGTGGGCGGAGCAACTGGGCCAGCAACTGACCCAACTGACCCAACTGACCCAGACTGCTCCACACTGCCCCAGACCGCCCCAACTGTCCCAGGCTGCTCCAGACTGCCCCAGACTGCCCCAGACTGCCCCAGAGTGCCCCAACTGCCACACACTGCCCCAACTGCCCCAGACTGCCTCAGACTGCCCCAGACTGCCCCAGACTGCCCCAGACTGCCCCAGACTGTCCCAGACTGCCCCAGACTGTCCCAGACTGCCCCAGACTGCCCCAGACTGCCCCAGACTGTCCCAGACTGCCCCGGACTGTCCCAGACTGCCCCAGACTGCCAAGGGGGCCGGGGGCGGGCGGAGCAACTGAGACGGGTGGGCGGAGCAACTGGGCCAGCAACGGGCCAGCAACTGACCCAACTGACCCAGAGTGCCCCAGACTGCCCCAGACTGCCCCAGACTGCCCCAGGCTGCCCCAGAGTGCCCCAACTGGCCCAGACTGCACCAGACTGCCCCAGACTGCCTCAGACTGCCCCGGACTGCCCCAGACTGCCCCAGACAGGCTCCAGACTGCCCCAGACTGCCCCAGACTGCCCCAGACTGCCCCAGACTGCCAAGGGGGCCGGGGGGCGGGCGGAGCAACTGAGACGGGTGGGCGGAGCAACCGGGCCAGCAACTGACCCAACTGACCCAACTGACCCAGACTGCCCCAGACTGCCCCAGACTGCCCCACACTGCCCCAGACTGCCCCAGGCTGCCCCAGAGGGCCCCAACTGGCCCAGACTGCCCCAGACTGCCCCAGACTGCCTCAGACTGCCCCAGACTGCCCCAGACTGCCCCAGACAGGCCCCAGACTGCCCCAGACTGCCCCAGACTGCCCCGGACTGCCAAGGGGGCCGGGGGCGGGCGGAGCAACTGAGCACGGTGGGCGGAGCAACTGGGCCAGCAACTGACCCAACTGACCCAACTGACCCAACTGACCCAAACTGACCCAGACTGCCCCACACTGCCCCAGACTGCCCCAGGCTGCCCCAGACTGCCCCAGACAGGCCCCAGACAGGCCCCAGACTGCCCCAGACTGCCTCAGACTGCCCCAGACTGCCCCAGACTGCCCCAGACAGGCCCCAGACTGCCCCAGACTGCCCCAGACTGCCCCAGACTGCCAAGGGGGCCGGGGGGCGGGCGGAGCAACTGAAACGGGTGGGCGGAGCAACTGGGCCAGCAACTGACCCAACTGACCCAACTGACCCAGACTGACCCAGACTGCCCCAGACTGCCCCAGGCTGCCCCATGCGCCAAGAGGGCTTCCGCGAAGGGCCCGAGAGAGGCCCTCCTGGACCCTTGCAGGGAGCAACGCTCCGGTCCCAGCTGCACCCGGGGCCGCGCGTGCCGCGGGGGGCCTCGACGGAGGGCGGGGGGCTCCCAGAGCCTTCCGACGGGCCCAAAGGCGGCCCCAAGACAGGCCCAAGACGTTCGGAGCCTGCCCAGGGCGTTCGGAGGGGCCCAAAGGCGCCCCAAGACAGGCCCAAGAGGGCACCAGGGCAGCTTATAAAAACAGATTGTTTTATAACGTACTCCTGGGCCCTCTTGGGGGCCTCTCGGAGCCCCCTTGGGGGCCTCTGGGGGGCCCTCTAGGGGCCCTCTTGGACCCTTCCCAGAGGGTTCGGGGGGGGGGCTCAAAGGCGCCCCAAGACGGGCCCAACAGGGCACCAGGCCAGCTTATAAAAACACCTTGTTTTATAACGTACTCCTGGGCCCTCTTCGGGGCCTCTTGGAGCCCCCCTGGGGGCCTCCGGGAGCCATCTAGTGGCCCTATTGGACCCTTCCCAGGGCCCTCGGAGGGGCCCACAAGCGCCCCAACACGGGCCCAAAACAGCTCCAGGACAGTTTATAAAAACAGCTTGTTTTACAACGTACTCCTGGGCCCTCTTCGGGTCCTCTTGGAGCCCCCATTCGGGGCCTCTGGGAGCCCTGAAGGGGCCCTCTTGGACCCTTCCCAGGGCCCTCGGAGGGGCCCAGAGGCGCCCCAAGACGGGCCCAAGAGGGCCCCAGGACAGCTTATAAAAGCAGCTTGTTTTATAACGTACTCCTGAGCCCTCTTGGGGGGGGCCTCTTGGAGCCCCCATTCGGGGCCTCTGGGAGCCCTCTTGGGGGCCTCTGGGAGACATCTAGGGGCCCTTTTGGACTCTTCCCAGGGCCCTCGGACGGGCCCAGAGGCGCCCCAAAACGAGCCCAAAAGAGCCCCAGGACAGCTTATAAAAACAGCTTGTTTTATAACGTACTCCTGGGCCCTCTTCGGGGCCTCTTGGAGCCCCCTTGGGGGCCTCTGAGAAGCCCTCTAGGGGCCCCCTTGGACCCTTCCCAGGGCCCTCGGAGGGGCCCAGAGGCGCCCCAAGACGGGCCCAAGAGGGCCCCAGGACAGCTTATAAAAACAGCTTGTTTTATAACGTACTCCTGGGCCCTCTTGGGGGCCTCTTGGAGCCCCCTTGGGGGCGTCTGGGAGCCCTCTAGGGGCCCTCTTGGACCCTTCCCAGAGACCTCGGAGGGGCCCAAAGACGGGTCCCAGATCCTTCCCGGGGTCCAAACGCACCAGTTGTCCGAGCCGCGTCCAGCCGCGGCGACGAGGAGAGCCTCCGAAGGATAAAGGGCCTCGAACCTAGATCCTCGAGGTTGGGGGTTCGAACCTCGTCGTGAACCCCCCGAAAAAAAAACGAAGTCGGGGAGAAGTCGAGGCAATCACCGCCGCCGCCGCCGACGACGACGACGACGGCGACGACGACGACGACGACGACGACGGCGGCGGCGGCGGCGACTGCATTTTCCGGTCGTTCGGCATGCGGCGGCGTCGGCGGCGCCGCCGCCGTCGTCGCCGCCGCCGTCGTCGTCATCGTAGTCGTCGTCGTCGTCGTCGTCGTCGTCGTCGTCGTCGTCGTCGTCGTCGTCGTCGTCGTCGTCGTCCCCCCCTGTCTGCGGCCGGACCTCCTGAGGCTTGGAGGCCGGCCTGGCACACAAAACGGCTCAGGACAGAAGAAGGACCATACAAGGAAAGGGTCCAGACCTCCGGGGGCCCACGTCGCGAAACGATTGCGACGTGGAACGATTGCGACGTGGGGGGAGAGGGGGGGGTGGGTCGGCATTTCTGCCAGCGCCCAATTTTTTCTCTGGGTTCTGGGCCTCGTGTCGCCTCAAACCGGGTTCCTGGGCCCCCCCCCCCCCCCGGGGCCAAAGCTGACCAGTTTTTCGCGCTGCGTCCAGCCGTGGCGACGAGGAGGGCCCCATGAAGGCCAGAAAACCTCGAACCTCGATCCTCGGGGTTCGAGGTTCGAGCCTTGACGTTCATGACCCCCCCCTCAATCGAACATTAACTCACATAATATATACATCCTCTTCATAGATGCCTCTGACTACTGGGAGGAAGGTGGAGGAGAGGGAGGAAAAGAAGGAGGAGGAGGAGGAGGAGCGCATATACCCCAAAATATCTCTACCCCCTTGATAGGTGCCTCTGGCTAATGGGCTCATCTGTGCCATCTGTGCCCCCCGCCCGACCAGACCCGACCCGCCCGTTAGGGTACTCGCGTGCCAACTCGATGATGCATCATACTTTAATGTCCCGCCCGACCCCGCCCGACCCGCCCGTTAGGGTCCACCCGCCCGACCCGACCCGACCCGCCCGTTAGGGTCTGCCCGCCCGACCCGATCCGTCCCGCCTGTTAGGGTACTCGCGTGCTAACTCGATGATGCACCATACTTTAATGTCCCGCCCGACCCGACCCGACACGCCCGTTAGGGTCCGCCCGCCTGACCCGACCCGACCCGCCCGTTAGGGTCCGCCCGCCCGACCCGACCCGTCCCGCCCTTTTATGGTACCTCGGTGCCACTCCGATGATGCATAATAACTTTAATGTTCCGGCCCGAACCCGACCCGACCCGACCCGCCCGCTAGGTCGCCCGCCAGATCTGCGTTTTAGGGTCCACCCGCCCGACCCGAAACCCGTCCCGCCTCGTTAGGGTACTCGGCGTGGCAGAACGTCTGTGATGCACCATACTGTAATTGTCCCCGCCCGACCCGACCCGCCCGTGGGTCCGCAGTCCGCCTGACCCGTCTTGCCCGTTTAGGGTACTCGCGTCCGCGTGCCAACTCGGCGATGCACCATACTTTAATGTCCCGCCCGGCCCGACCCGACCCTCCCGTTAGGGTCCGCCCGCCCGACCCGATCCGACCCGCCCGTTAGGGTCCGCCCGCCCGACCCGACCCGTCCCGCCCGTTAGGGTACTCGCGTGCCAACTCGATGTCGCATCATACTTTAATGTCCTGCCCGACCCGACCCGACCCGCCCGTTAGGGACCGCCCGCCCGACCCGATCCGTCCCGCCCGTTAAAAAAAAAGAAAAAAAAAAAAAAAACAAAAAAAAAAAAAAAAAAAAAAGAAAAAGAAAAAAAAAACAAAAAAAAAGTATAAGTAAAAAAAAAAAAAAAAAAAAAAAAAAGAAAAATAAAAAGAAAAAAAAAAAAAAAGAAAAAAAAAAAAAAAAAAAGTGGGTCCGCCCGCCCCGAACTCGACCCGTCCCGCCCGTTAAAGGGTCTGCCCGCCGAACCCGCTCCGTCCCGGCCTGTTTTTTTCTTTTTGGAGGGTACTCGGCGTGCCAACTCGATGATGCTCATACTTTATGTCCCGGCCCGACCCCCGCCAGACCCCGCCCGTTAGGGTCCGCCCCTGACCCGACCCCCACCCGCTCGTTTAGGTCCGCCCGCCCCGACCCGACCCGTCCCGCCCTTTAGGGTACTCGCGTGCCAACTCGATGATGCATCATACTTTAATGTCCCGCCCGACCCGACCCGACCCGACCCGCCCGTTAGGGTCGGACCCGACCCGCCCGTTAGGGTCCGCCCGCCCGACCCGACCCGTCCCGCCCGTTAGGGTACTCGCGTGCCAACTCTCTGATGCAACATACTTTAATGTCCCGCCCTAACGCCGACCGCCCCGACCGCCAACTTTAATGTCCCGCCGAACCGACCCGTCCCGCCCGTTAGTGTACTCGCGTGCCAACTCGATGGCGCACCATATTTTAATGTCCGCCCGACCCGACCCGACCCGCCCGTTAGGGTCCGCCCGCCGGGCCCGTCCCGCCCGCCCGCCCCGCCCGTTAGGGTCCGCCCGCCCGACCCGACCCGCCCCGCCCGTTAGGGCACTCGCGTGCCAACTCGGTGATGCACCATACTTTAATGTCCCGCCCGACCCGACCCGACCCGCCCGTCAGGGTACTCGCGTGCCAACTCGATGATGCACCATACTTTAATGTCCCGCCCGGCCCGACCCGACCCGCCCGTTAGGGTCCGCCCGCCCGACCCGACCCGACCCGCCCGTTAGGGCACTCGCGTGCCAACTCGGTGATGCACCATACTTTAATGTCCCGCTCGACCCGACCCGACCCGCCCGTTAGGGTCCGCCCGCCCGACCCGACCCGACCCGCCCGTTAGGGTACTCGCGTGCCAACTCGATGATGCATCATACTTTAATGTCCCGCCTGGCCCGACCCGACCCGCCCGTTAGGGGACCTCTTGGACCCTTCCCATATCCTTCCGAGAGGCCCAGAGGCGCCCCAAGACGGGCCTAAGAGGGCCCCAGGACAGCTTATAAAAACAGTTTGTTTTGTAAGGTACTCCTGGGCCTTCTTGGGGCCTCTTGGAGCCTTCTTGGGGGCCTCCTGCAGCCCTCTAGGGGCCCTCTTGGACCCTTCCCAGGGCGTTCGGAGGGGCCCAAAGGCGCCCCAAGACGGGCCCAAGAGGGCCCCAGGACAGCTTATAAAAACAGTCTGTTTTATAACGTACTCCTGGACCCTTTCGGGGGCCTCTTGGAGCCCTCTTGGGGGCCCCTGGGAGCCCTGTAGGGGCCCTCTTGGACTCTTCCCAGGGCGTTCGGGGGGGCTCAAAGGCGCCCCAAGACGGGCCCAAGAGGGCACCAGGCCAGCTTATAAAAACAGCTTGTTTTATAATGTACTCCTGGGCCCTCTTCGGGGCCTCTTGGAGCCCCCTTGGGGGCCTCTGGGAGCCCTCTAGGGGCCCTCTTGCACCCTTCCCAGGGCCCTCGGAGGGGCCCAGAGGCACCCCAAGACGGGCCCAAGAGGCGCCCCGCGAGGTGCCAGAGGGTACTGTTTCGCCCAAGATGGCGCAAGATTCCTCAAGATGGCCCCGAAGACGCTCCAACAGGGCCCAAGACCGCCCCGAGACGGCTCCAGGAGTCCAAAAAGCTTCCCAAGGAGGCTCAAGAAGCCAAGAACTTTCAAACACCCATAGAAAATCAATGTTATTTGCGTTCTCGCCCGCTCGCTTCCGATAGCCCTCCTCCACCTCCTCCTCCTCCTCCTCCTCCTCCTCCTCCTCCTCCTCCTCTCCCGTTCCGCTCCTCCGCCTCCTCCCCCTCCTCCACGCCCTTCGCCGCTTGGGTTCTGTTGCGGCAACTGCAACCACCCCAGGTGCAACTGAGACTGCCCCAGAGGCGCAGGGGGGACAGGGGGCGGGCGGAGCAACTGAGATGGGCGGGCGGAGCAACTGGGCCAACAACTGGCTCAGTTGCTCCGCCGCTCCTCCGCTTGGTGTCAGTTGCTCCGCCGCTTGGTTTCAGTTGCTCCGCGGCCTCGGTCCAGTTGCTCCGCCGCACATCTGCTGCAATAAAGTGCTATATGCATCAAGGATGTGTTGTTGTCGCAAAGCTTCCCAAAGTTTGGTGTGGGTCGCGCAGTCGAACGCTTTTTTGAAGCGCAAGAAGAGGGGGAGGGGGGAAGGCTTCTTAGAAGCATGGGGTCCTTCTAAAAGGCCTTCCCCCTCCCCCTACACCTCTCTGCGCGTGGCTGACGAAACGCCAACAACAGAGTTGCCAGTACGAACTGGAACGGTCGAGATTTGTAGGCTGTCGCCCGCGTAGAGCACAGAAAGCAAAGGGTTGCGAGAATTGTTTGGCGTTGTTCGAGATGTTGACGGTCTCCTGGATGTGTTCGGCCCGGGCCTAAGAGGAGGCGGGAAGGAGGGGAGAAGGGGAGGAGGGGGAGAGACGACACCGGGGAGGGGAGGGAGGAGGGGAGGGAAGGGAGAGATGAGAGGAAAACAGGGGCGGAGGAGCGGAGGGGGGGAGGGAGAGGAGGGGTAGGGAGGAGAAGTCGACGGCGGGAGGGTAGCAACGGCGGAAGCGATGAGGGGAGAAGGGGGCAGGAGCATACGTTCTCCTCCTCTTCCTCATACGCTCCTCCTCCTCCTCCTCCGCCTCCTCCTCCTCCTCCTCCTCCTCCTCCTCCTCCTCCTCCTCTCCTCTTCCTCCTCTCCTCCACTTCCCCGTCCTCCTGCCAGTAGAGTCAACAACGGCAAACATCCGAGCGCCATTGCATTGCCTTGCCTCGTCCTCCTCCCCCTTCTCTGAATACCCAGCCGCACGCAAGAGTGATCCTGGGCAAGAGTGAACTCGGGTGCGCGTCTTTCGGGGGGGGCGCGGAGAGGGGGGGTGGGGGCGGGGGCGGCGGGCGCGAAGCCCAAACGCGCAGGCCGCCGCTGCCGCACCGCAGGCAGCGATCGGGGGGCCCCAGTGGGCCCGCACCAACTGCAACTGCACCTCTGGCAGGTCCAGACCTCTGGCGGTCGACGTCATGAGCAATATGTGGCGTCGGAGGTTGAGGACTCGGGTCTTCGGCGGCCGTTCGGGACGATCCAGGCATCCACAGAAAGCTCTCGGCGCTGCAGGAAACTGTCCCGAGACAGGAAAACCCCCGAGAACCTTCAGAAGTGACAGCTCAATCATGTTGAACATGTTCGCTCTTCGTTGCCCGCGTCCCATTCAACATCAAACCCTCGATACCCACTCTCTTCGTCTTCGATCGTGCCCATTTGAGGGGTATAGGCTCCCTGCCTGCCGCGTGTAGGTGGCGCGGGCTCTGGAAAGTGGGAGAGGAAGTGAGAAGAGCGAGGAAAGGAGGAGGCAGGAAGCCAGGAGGGGGGCAAGAGGGAGGGAGGAGAATTGAGGGCGATGGAGATTGACGATTTAGCAGGCGGAGGAGAGAGGAGCCATAACTTTGGCAAGCGGGCCCTGACGGCCAGATCGGGCGGGCCGGCGCGCAGGCGGGCGGACCCTGACGGGCAGGTCGGGCGAGCGGATCCCAACGAGCGAGTCGGTTGGACTGACCGGCCGGGCGGGCGGACCATAGCGAACGGGTCGGGCATGTCCCACTACAGGCGGATGCTGGCAAAAAAACAAGAAGTAATAGAAAAAGGCCCCCAAAAATGCTCAAACCATGGTTTTAAAGATCGTCCCCAGAGTATTTTTGGTGTTTTTGAAATAATCCCCCTGTAGAGGGACACGCCCGACCTAACCATAGCGAGCGGGTCGGGCGGGACATGGAAGCGGGCGGGGGGGGGTTCAGGCAGGGGAAGGGGCGGACCCCAACGAGCGGGTCGGACGGGCGGACTCTGGCGGGCTGGTCGGGCCCGAACGGGGGGATCGGGCGGGCGGGGCATTGAAGCGAACCCTGTAAGTTGGACAGAACCACAGGCGAGGGCACGAGTCCTGAGTAGATACTCGCGAGATCTGGCGCGAGAGCGCGATACCTGGGCGTCGAGGGCGCGGCGCCTGAAGACATTGTAAGGAAGTCCTGAGCAAGAATGCGATGCTGGAGTAGATTGTGGGGTTGCCGTCTGTAGAAGAGCGCGAGTTCGAATACATCGTGAGAAGATATCAGGCGGGGGGCGATGTTGTTTGAAACTGGACGCCAACAGCGAAGTTTTAGCAGGAAGACTTTCCCAAATCAAAAACAAAATGCAAACCCTAGGAGGGCACTTCAATTGGAAAACGCCAGCGGGCCTTCCAGCGAAAGGGCGCCCTTCTATCACGCACCCGACAATCCTCCACCTTACCCTGTTTTCAAGCGCTTGCCAGCGAAGCCCGGGACGCGGGCGTGGCACCGCCAGTTGACCGACCGAACTACCGCCTCACAGCAGGAGCAAAAGGACATCAGTCCGAGGCGGGGACCTATCCAGTACCACCGCCTGATGGATCGATTTTCGGGGGCCTCGGTAGGCGGTGGACATGGACGTGTTCGGGCCCACTGGGTGGGAGGAATGCCTGGGTCTGGCTCCTCCCCCTCCTCCTCCTCCGCCTCCTCCTCCTCCTCCGCCTCCTCCTCCTCCTCCTCCTCCTCCTCCTGTCGCCCAAATACATAAATATCCACCGCCCGCCAGGGTCCCAGGACGCTGGTTCCCCATAGCGGTGGGCACGGATACAGTCAGGAACTCGTGCACAGAGCGTGCCGCGGCGGCGTCCCAGGCGGCACGCTAAGCCTTGTGCGGAGCACAGCGTGCCGCTCGGAGCTCGGGGCGTGGATGCTCGGGGAGCCAGAAACGGATAGCGCGCCGCGCCGCAGCATAATTAGTGGGCCACACATCGGCGGAGCGACACGCTATCCGAAGTTCCTGACCGTACTGTGAGGGGCAACGGTGGTGGGTGGATGGGCATACGGGGGGGGGGAACATCGGCCTGGACTCGGCGGTGCCTCGCCGATGAATCGGCAATGGGCCCCCGAGAGTGAATCCGCACGGTCCTGGGCAGGTTGGGGCCATCGGGCCCCTGTCGGCGATCAATGGGCGACTGGGGCCGATGCATCACCTCCCCCCCGCTGGCCATCGCTCGGACGTCCGTTCCCTGTGTTTTTTTCGGTTTCGTGCGTGGCTTTTTCGCCAAATGATCCAGGATGCTCCTCGATGGTCCTCGCCGAAGAAAAAAGTGCACACGTCCGAGCGATGCCAAGCCCCGTGCCTGTCCTCCGCCAGCGTTGCTCCCGAGCGCGGATCGCTCCCCGCCTCGCAAGACTCCGGGAGGCTGGCCCTCCGGTGACCAGGCGACCGCCTCTTGACGACTTGGCGCCCAGGGCGGCTCGGGTGCGCCGAGGAGAGGGGGGGGGGCAGGAGGAGGGCGGGGGGTGCACGTCATTGGTCTGTGGCATGTGCGCGGAGGAGTGGTGGGCCAACTGACGTGTTGGAAGAACAACAATAACAAGAATACGAGCCACCATGAGAAATAAGAGAAACAAACGAACATAATAATAATACTAATAATAATAATGATAATAATACGAATAAGAACAGTAATACTAATAACACTAGTAGTAATACTAATAATAATACATACATACATACATACATACATACATACATACATACATACATACATACATACATACATACATACTAGCAAACTAAATAAATATTAATAATGATACTGCTAATAATAATAAGTATAATAATGCGAATAACAATACGAATAATAATAGTAATCATAATAACAAAAACAATACGAACAATAATAATATTAATAGTGATACGAATTATGATAATAATAATAAGAAGAAGAAGAAGAAGAGGATGAAGGGGCCCCGAGTCTGGGAGAGTCAGGGCCACGGCGATGATATGACGCTTCGTGGAAAGTACGCCCCAAAACATGAAGACAATGCCGCCCGATTTTGCGACCGAGGGCGCCGACTTCGTGTAGAAGCGGGACCCGCCGCTAATCCACGCGTCTTGATCCATCTGTGCGCCGCTTCCTCGACCCCGATTTCTGACACCGCCACTCCAGGGGCCTCTCCCCGGGCACGTTCTGACCAGAATTTCGAAGCGAATCTGGCCGCGGCGACGAAGGATCTCCCAAACGAGCAACGGTATCAGCACTCTTCCTCCCCTAGCCCATCCCCCCCACGCCGTCACCCCCCCTTCCTGTACGCCAGCGAGACTTGGCGCCTCAGAGCGGCGAGGCTAGATGAACAAAACACTGAATAAGCACGGGTTTTGAGCCCCGCGCGAAGTTCCTGGATGGGCGCTGGAGACCCCTCCCTGGCGCGCCTAGCTCGCTGAGGGCGGCGCCGAAGTGCCGCCAGGGGGGGGGCCCAGCGCCGATCGAAAAAATCCGCGCGTATCTCCAAGAACGTATGTTCATATGCAACGCCATTATATATACATATATAGATATATGTATACACACACACACCCTCCGACGAACTTTGCGTGAACCTTCAGGGAGGGCGGCGGTGCATAAAATCGCTGGCTGGGTGTCTGTGTGCATACTTTTTTGTGGCGGAGCTTACGCCGCTCTGTGCCCTTCGACGAGAGAGGCGAGGCGGGAGGCTCGCCGGCAGGGCAGGGACGAGAGAGAACTTTTCGGAAGCCGGGCAAGGGCTGCTAAATCCGTGGCTGCTAAAATCGACCTCCGGAAAATTGTCTTCGTCCTTCTGGGAAGAAGCCCGTTGACTGCTTCGCGTGCCGCGCCTCATTCCGGGAAGTTGTTTTTTCCTTCCGAGAGGGCCGTTTTAGCAGCCACGGTTTTAGCAGCCCTCGCCCAACTTTCGAACTTTGGTGGGGGACGGGCTCATTGGGAGGACATATGGAGACACCCTGGGTGGGGTCCGAGTTGATGGGGTCGGAGGATCGAGCCGCATCGCCGATGCCTCGTCGATGCATCGGCGACGTCGGCGGTGCATCGGCGACGCCAGCGCGGAGAAATATGGGCTCCACATCGAGCCGCATCGGCGATGCATCCGCGATGCGGCGCGATCCTCCAACCCCATCTACTCGGACCCCATCTGGGAGGCCTAAGCACAGTGACCTAGAATCGGCTGTGTGTCGCCGACGGATCGGCGATAAGCGATAGGCCCTGGGAACTGAGCCAATCCGAGCGGGGTTGGGCTATCGAGCCCCTGTCGTCTATGAATGGGCGATGGGAGGTCGACGCATCCCCCCAGAGCCCATCCACCCCAATCACTCCAAATCCCTTATTAATCGACCCCCCCTAAAAAACCACACACCCCTCCAAATGCGCCCTGATATCCCGGACCCCCTTCTTCGACGGGGCGCCTTCATAAACGGGACCCCCTGAGCGCAAGCTCTAATCCAAGGAAAACGCCCTCATCAAAGGCGCCGAAAAGAACCGGACCCGGGGGACGATTCACACGGGATTTGGAGTATTTACCAGCCTGGAACATATCCCTATCCCTATGCTGGGCACCCCCTCATCACGGTGCCAATCTTAGGGAGTCCCTTACTTTTTGAGGGCGAATCCCTGAGATTGTCATCGCCTTTTGGTGTGTCAATCTTAGGGATAGGGATACGTTCGAGGCTGGTAAAGCATCGCTGCCCCTGACTGCTTGGCAGGGCAGGGGCAGCCCCGCCCCTGTGCGCGGGGCCGCCGGCCCGCGCCGCCAGAGGCGCCGGGTGGGGTGCCCGCCGCGCGCCCGCCGAGGCGCGCGCCCCGCGAGCGGAAGGCTTCGGCGGGCCTGGGGCAGCCAGGAGCAGGCCGCCCCCAGATGGTCTGGTACCAAAAATTTTTGGTAGCGATTTCGACGCACCCCGAGTTTCGGTAGCGACCGGATCTTCGTTCGAGGGCGTTGAAATAGCGGATTTCAGAACGCTCTGATACCGGTATTGGGCGCTGCATTTCGGTATTTCGGTAGCGACCGATCTCTGCGGAGCGCTACCGGAAATTTTCGGTAGCGGACCATCAGGGCCTGGTATGTTTCGGCGATTGCCCGGGTTATCACCGGCGGTGGACAAGCCTCCCTTTAATAAACCTCCCATTAGTGGAAACGGCCCAGGACCGAAACCGACGGACCTGGACCCGCAAGAATGACGGCCGCGACACCCTATCGCGAACCGAAGACGGCCAATTCACTAATCGACGTGTCAGGGTAGGAGGCCTATCAACCTCCGATATCAAAAGGGGGGGAAGTCCCGGCCGATCACCTAACCTTTGCGCTTTCGCCGGACAGGGAACAAAAACAGTCAGGCCCCGAAGTCTCCTGGCACCCCTCGCATCGTGACAAAATCGCGAACCTGAGATCCTGGCGTCGCCATTTTCACAACAGACTGCCTTGTCTCGCGAGCCTCAGGACCCTCACGGATCGATCCGGCTCGAAAAATGCCGCAGGGAGATGGGATCTAGGGCTCCGGCCGCGATTTGTCGCGATGCTGTGATTCCTTCGACGTCGGAGTCCAAGGGGCGGACTGCATTTATAATTTTCGACATCGGGGGCCCTCATCAGACCGCAGGCCGCCAGAAAAACGGCTCGACACGGGACGCAACACCGGTCCAGGAGAATGGGTCCCGACCTCCTGGGGTCCGCACTGCGCAAGAAACTGGGATCCTGGCGCCGCAAGTTTGTTACCCCCAGCCTGCTGGTCCGTCTTGGGCCATCTCAGCGCCATTTTGGGCCGTCTCGGTGGGCTCATGGCCCGTCTGACGCCGTCGGAAGCCGTCTTGGGGGCCTCTCTGGGCCGACTTGGGGCCCTCTTTGGGTGCTCCAGGGCCTCTTGGGCCGTCTTCGGGCCGTCTTGGAGCCGTCCTTGGGACCTCTCGGGCTGTTCTGGGGCCTTGGGGCCCGCACGGATCGATCCTCCTCCTCCTCCTCCTCCTCCTCCTCCTCCTCCTCCTC
>CAUYUJ010021271.1:36165-78665 GCA_963575745.1 Prorocentrum cordatum
AAAAAAGGAGAAACCCCAAAAACCTCCCAAAACCCAAAACACCTCCCTCTCGGGGGCCCTCTTGAAGGCCTCTGGAGCCGTCTCGAGACTCTCTTGGACCGTCTAGCGGCCATCTAAGCTCTCTTGGGGCCGTCTTGGGGCCCTCTTGGGCCGTCTTGGGGCCCTCTGGCCGGTTCATTCAAAAAATACGAAGAAACAGGCCATGGGAGCCGCCCGGGAACCGCTTCACTCAAAAAAATGCAAAGGAAACGGGCCATTACCAACCCAACACTCCCGCCTCAACCCCCCTCTGCACTCCCTCTAAGGAGGGCTTCGCCCCTGCTCAACGTCACTCGCTCGTACCTCGCTCTTTCCGTCACCTGGGCCGGCACGGAAACAGAAAGAGCGCCTCAGGAACCTGCCCGAGATGGCTCATGGTCACCCTTCGCTCTTGGGAACCTTGGTGGTAAGAGCTTGTTGCGTCACCGTACGCTCTTGGGGGCCTTGCTGGCAAGCACGTGTTACGTCACCGCTCTATGTTGGGAGCCTTGCTAAGAAGAGCTTGTTACATCACCGCTCTCTCTGTTCAGAGTCCTCGTGCCCAGAGATGCTTACGTTGCCGCTCGCACTTGGGAACCTTGGTGGTAAGAGCTTGTTGTGCGGTCGCCCCGCCCCCCCCACCCCCCGCTCGTTATTGGGAAGCCTGCTGGTAAGCGCGTGCTACCGTCACCGCTTCAGTTATCGAGCCTTGCTCCTCCTTCTCCATCCTCCGTTCCCTCATCCCCCCGCCTCCTCCCTCCTCCCTCCTCCACCTTCATCCCTCCTCCCTCCCCCTCCTCCATCCTCCCTCCTCCCTCATACTCCTCCCTCCTCCCTCCTCCCTCCTCCCTCCTCCCTCATCCCTCCTCCCCTCCTCCCTCCCTCCTCCCCTCCCTCTCTACTCCCTCCATCCCTCCCCCTCCCATCCCTCCTCCCTCCTCCCTCCTCCCCTCCTCCCTCCCCTCCTCACTCTCCCTCTCCTCCTCCCTCTCCCTTACCTGCCTCCCTCCTCCCCTCCTCCCTCCTCCTTCCCTCCCTACTCTCCTCCTCCCCTTTCTCCTCCTCCCCTCCTCCCTCCTCTGCTCCTCTGCCCTCCTCCTCCTCTCTCCTCCCTCCTCCTCCGCCTCCCTCCTCCTCCCCCTCCTCCTCCTCCTCCTCCATCATCTCCTCTCCTCTTCCGCTTCCTCCTCCCCCTCCTCCTCCGCTTCCTCTATTTTCTCTCCTCCTCCTCCTCCTCATCCTCACCCTCCTCCTCCTCTCCTCCCTCCTCCTCCTCCTCCTCATCCTCCTCCTCCTCCTCCTCCTCCTCTTGGGGCTCTCTTGGGCCGTCTTGAGGCCCTCTTGGGCCGCCGTGGGGCCATCTTGGGCCGTCTGGGGGCACTCTGGACCGTTTTCGGCTCTTTGGGGGCCTCTGGGGCCGCCTTGGGACGATCTTGGGGACCTTTTGGGCAGGCTTGGGCCCGTCTGGGAGCCCTCTTACACCGTTTTGGGCCCCTTTGGGGAGCCTCTGGGGCCGTCTTGGGACGAACTGTGGAGCCTCTTGGCCCAGGATCGGTGCATACGTCCTCCTGCCTTGGCCAGGAAGGCATATGCACCGATCCTGGGTCAAGGATAGGCCTTGCCAGGATCGGTGCATGTGCATGGTTCTGTTCGCCCGAGTCTGTGCCGGCATGAGCTTCTGGGCCTTCGCCCGGCGGCCGCCTCGTGGCCGCCTCGTGGCCGCGTCACCGCGCAGAGCACATCGATGGCATCGGAAAAAAAACCTGCACCCTGCGCCGAATAGCTTACAGCATATATGAAGGGGCCCTGGGACACACAAAAAAATACACACAAATAACCAGATTCCCAATATTTTTCTATATTTTCTGGGTTTTTGTCTTCCCCCCCCACTTCCCATAGTTTCGCATATTTTCCGGGGGATCGACGATTAATTGTGTCTGTGTGTTTTTGCCCCTCCTGACTATAGTGTGCACCACACGGCGTGCACCACATAATCGGCTTGCACGCGCACAGCTTGCTCTACGTCCATAGCACCGAGAAGGTAGCCTGCACCGCATAGCTTGCACACCTGGAGTGGGAAAGCAACTCACTGATTGGGGCTGAGGAGAAGAGAGGAGAAGAGAGGAGAGGAGAGGAGAGGAGAGGAGAGGAGAGGAGAGGAGAGGAGAGGAGAGAGGAGAGGGGAAGAGAGAAGACAGAAGGACCAGACGGGTTCAAAGCATGTGAATCGCGTGTTTTTCGTTGATTATACCGCTGCTCCCTTCGGCCAGTGGAGCCACAAAAAACATTCCAGCGCTCATTTGCTGCAGTGGAGGTCCGACCTGCGTCTGCAACGCCAACGCACATGTTTTTCACGAGCGCCCCACTTCGGGGCATGATGGGGTGCAAAATCATCCAGCTGGGTTTTGACATGCGACTCCCCCACCAACACGCATGGCGTTTTTGCCGGCTCCCTACTTCGGGGCATGAGGAGTGCAAAATCCCTCATGGGATTTTGACCTGCTTCGGCAACGCCACTTCGCATGGCAGGTTCGCTGGCTCCCCACTTCGGGGCACGAGGGGTGCAACATGTGTGAATGAGGTTTAGGCATGTGTCCCCCCCCGCCAATTAGCATGACGTTTCTATCAGCCCCCCACTTCGGGGCATGAAGGGTTCAAAACCCTTCACCCCGAGGCCGACAGTCCTCTCTTGCTGCATGCACAAACACGGATGCAACGGATCCCATTCCAGGCGTGTGAGAGTAACGTGGACCCAATTCATCTTCGTTCATATCGACGGCACGGCACCGCTGAGACAGACTTGCACCGCCGACAGCTCTCCATGTCACGTATATCCTCCTCCCCCCCCTCATCCAGGGGCAACGAAAGGGCTCGCGCTTCGCCCCCAGAACCCTCTGTCCCGCACGAGGCCCGCGAGCACGGTGCGGGCCAGCTCCGCGGACTGGAGGAGCACGCTCGGCCCGCCAGCTCCAGCCGAGGAGGGGCCGGGAGAGGGAGGAGGGCGAGGGTGCAGGAGGGGGGGAGGGGGAGGAGAGTGCAGAAGGGAGAGCTGGGAGGGAAGGAGGGGGAGAGAGAGGGAGGGAGAAGGAGAGGAGGAGGAGGAGGAGGAGGAGGAGGAGGAGGAGGAGGAGGAGGAGGAGGAGGAGGATAATGAGGAGGATAATGAGGAGAGGAGAGGAGGAGGAGGAGGAGGAGGAGAGGAGGAGGAGGAGGAGGAGGAGGAGGAGGAGGAGGGGGGGGGGGGAGGAGAACGAGCAAAAGGGTGTGAAGAAGGAGGAGCACCGCGCCCCGGAGGGACGGCTCGGCCAAGCCCCGCTCCGCTGCACCGAGGGGCCGCGGCCGCCGGGGACTCTCTCGGGCGCGTTCGCGGCGGCGCGGAGCCGCCGAGCGGCGGGGCCCTCTGGGGGGCGCGCAGACATGGATTGGCGATGCATGGACTTAAGGCGCGCGGCCGCCTCCTCCTCCTCCTCCTCCTCCGCCCTCCTCCTCCTCCTCCTCCTCCTCCTCCTCCTCCACCCTCCTCCTCCTCCTCCTCCTCCTCTCTCCTCCTCCTCCTCCTTCCTCCTCGCCTCCTCCTCATCCTCCTCTCCCTCCCTCCTCCTCCCACCTCCTCCTCCACCTCTCCTCCCTCCTCCTCCTCCCTCCTCCTCCTCCTCCACCTCCTCCAATCCATGGATCGGGAGAGGTGCCCTTCCCAACATGCGGCCAGTGGCCGCCTCGCTCGGCGGCGGAGAGCCGCGATCTCCAAGGGAAGCGGGGCCCGTCGCTGCGCCGTGCCTCCCGAAGCCAGTTCTGCGATCGCCCGACCCTCCCCCTCCTCCAAAATCGGCCTCATGGCCTCGCCAGGGAGGAGTTCTGGGCGGCATTTGGGAGCAGATCCAGCCGCGGCGGCTAGGAGCCTCCCTCTGGAGCCTGAAGGCGCAAAGCGAACCAACAGTGGCTCAAAATACTATCGACTCCTCGATCCTCGACTCCTCCTCGTCCCCCGTCCTCCCCCTCCCCCAACCCCTCCTGAGACGAAGCCAAGACGAGGATCAATTCGAGCGAGGATACATCGAGAATCTCTGAGAGCTGGAAGCTCTGGAGGATGTCTCGGGCGCCGCTGCCTTTTCAAAGTGCTCCGTAACGCTCTGGAACGGACTCATCCTCGTCCTAGCCTTAGGTCGGGCATGTCCTCCTAGAGGCGGGATTTGGACGAGAAACAAAAAATGTCAAAACAAATGCAAACATTTTGACATTTTTCGTTACTCCCCCTGCAAAAGGACACGCCCGACTTAATGCTCGCCCCGCCCGGAATCCCGTCCCCCCCGCCCCTCCTCCCGCGGGGCCTCCCCCGAGGACATGCGGGCCCCGCACACGGCGCCGTTGTTGGCCTCGCACTTGATCACCATGCGGTCGCCCTCGGTGTAGCAGCGCTCCCCTCCGTAGGCCTCGGGGGCGACTGGCAGGGCGGGCCAGGATCGGTCCGCATCGAATCGGGAAATTAGGGGAACGAACAACGACATAAGCATAACAACTCGGAGGTCCGCGCGGATTTCTCGGATCGGCGCTGGGGACCTCTGGCGGCGCCTCCAGCGCCGCCCCTGGCGCGCTCCGCGCGCCAGAGAGGGGGGTCGAGCGCGGATCCAAGAAATCCGCGCGGACCTCCGAATTGCTATGCTTATGTCATTTCTCGTTCCCCTGGAAATCGGCTCGCATCGGAGCGTGCGCCGCATCTGGGCGGCGAGGGCGGATCCAGATCCTGCGCATGGGGAACAGACGTCCTGGGACCCCAGGGGGCGGTGGACGTGGTCACATTCGGGCCCTTCGGCGGCAACTCATGGGAGCATCCCATGCCATCGTACTGGCTCTTGCGCATCGACGCTTAAGTCGGGCCTGTCCCCCTACAGGGGGATTGTCGACGAAAAAAATACCCAAAAAATAAAAAATACTCCAAAAATATTAAAATAATCTGGGGACTATTTTTCTGGTAGTTGTTTGCTTTTTGGGGGCATTTTCAGGGTATGTTACATTTTTCGTCGAAAATCTCCGACGCCTTTGTCTAGGGGAACAAAAAGTGGCATAAGCATAAAAACTCGGAGGTCCGCGCGAACTTCTCGGATCGGCGCTGGACCCCTCTCCCCTCTCCCTGGCGCGCGGAGCGCGCCAGGGGCGGCGCCGGAGGCACCGCCGGGGGGCCCCAGCGCCGATCCGAGAAATCCGCGCGGACCTCCGAGTTTTTATGTTTATGTCACTTGTTGTTCCCCTATTGTCTGGCCTCACACTGAATCTCGCACAGGAAAGCGGATCCTGGTGTACACGGGGTCCTGGTGCATACATTCTTCGTCGTTTCCCCAGGAAGACGGGGAAAAAAGTATACACCCCCCCCCCCCCCCCCCGACGTCGTCCCCGACCCTCAAAAAAGTCCTGCGATTGAGAAACCGCCCGCCACTGGTAATGTATATGCTCCAGTTTCCGACGAAGGGCACCCTGGGGCCCGAACATATCCAGATCCGCCACCTGCCGGTGGTCATGAAAAGATCCCCGCCTCGGAGGACCGGGCTACACCGGCACGGTGCCGGAATCGGATCGGATCGGCCGCGCCAGGATGTACAGCAGCGGCACGCAAGCGCCGTGCCACATCGGCTCCTCGAAAGGTCTCGCTGTCGGATGGGATCGGGCTGGCTGGAATCGGTGCCAAATCGGATCGATCGGATCGGAATCGAGCGTGCAGGGTGGGCGGGGAAAGAGGAGGGAAGGAATACGGAGGAGAGAGGGAGGGAGGGAGGGAGGCGAACTCATTTCTAGTCCCTCCATTTGAGCCACCAGGAATGCCGAGAAATCGCACCGTTTCAAGAAGACCGGTGCTGGGCCACAGGGTCGCGAGGTGCAATCGGCTCCCCCTCCGATTCGCTGGCTCTCGGCGTGGCAAGCTCCCAGCGTATGACCGCCGCCGTAACGTGGGCACTGAGCGAAGCGTCTTCAGCCAGCATCCAATCTAGAAGTCGGATCGAATCGGAGCGAGCATCGGATCGGGTTGCAGTGGCGCGAAATTGGAGACGGCCGGGGGGTCTGAGCTGGTTGGGACCGCAGACAACCGGTCAAGAGGGGGGATGGGACCAGATCCGCTCAAAATCGGTCCCTGGACCCCTCTGGGGATCCATCTGATGCCCTGGATCCGATTCTGAAGCTCCCGAGCTCCGAAAACGGCTCCCGCTAAAAACCTTCTGGAACCCAGAACCTCGAACCTGCCTGCTCGTCCTGCTCGCCAGAACCAAAGCGGGGCCGTCTTAGACCCACAGACGGCTCGAAAGTATCGGATCGGATCGGGTCGATCGGATCGAAACATGCCCTGCTTCGAAGGATATCATCGATCCTCGATCATTGACCCTCGGTCCTCGAAACTTGACCCTCGATCCTCGAGTCCTGACCCTCGGTCCTCGATCCCTGATCCTCGATCCTCGAGCCATGATTGTCGATCCTCGATCCTCGATCCTCTGCTCTCTGCCCTCGATCCTCGACCCTTGATGTCCGCCCTCGATCCTCGATCGTCGACATCGGTGCTGGCCCGCCTGGAAAAGACGCGCTCGGGCGAAGGCGCGCGCGCACGCGCGCCCGCTGGCCTCGAACCACTGCTCGGACCCGCAGTTGGCGGAGGCCTGTCTTCCGCGGGCGGAGGGCGAGGAGTGAGGACGAGCGAGCGAGGAGCGGGGAGGAGAAGGAGGAGGGAGAGGAGGGGATGAGGAGGAGGAAGCAGAGGAGGAGGAGGAGGAGGAGGAGGAGGAGGAGGAGGAGTGAAAAGGAGGAGTGAGGAATGACGAAGAGTGCACGAGTGCGGGCCGGGGAGGCGTCCGGCGCTCCCGCTGCGCGCCCCGCGAGGCGCGTTTCGCGCCTCCTCCGCAGACGGAGGGGCCGAGGCCCCTCCCCACCAGGAGGGCAGGAGAGCGGCCGCGGGCACGAGTGGCCCGAGGCAGGCGTTCCAGGGGGCCCTCGGACACACGCAGAAGTGCACACAAAGGACAGAATTCCCGATGTTTTCCCACATTTCCCTGGGTGCTTGTCTTCCCCCCCGCTTCCCATACCCAAACCCCCGACGTCGTGGTTTTTTCATGACGTCGACCCCCAGCGGTTTGGACCCATTCCCCGAGACCGGTTTTTCATCCTGAGTCGTTTTTTGACAGCCCCGAGGCCCGGTAGGGGCCCCCGGAGGCCGAAAATAGCAAAAAAACCTCCCGTCGCGATTTTTTCATGACTCGACGGGGTCTGGGCATAGTTCCCCACATCCTCGAGGGCATCGACGATCAGTTGTGTCTGTGTGCTTTTTCCCGCAGGAAGACCCCGAGGCCCAGTGAGAGGCAGCGGCAAAAAGCCGCCGGGTTCGGCACCGGGAGCGGGGCCACAACACCGCAGCCGTCCAGGAGGAAGTGAGGAGGAGGAGGAGGAGGAGGAGGAGGAGGAGGAGGGGGAGGAGGAGGAGGAGGAGGAGGAGGAGGAGGAGGAGGAGGAGGGAGGAGGAGGAGAGGAGGAGGAGGAGGACGGAGGAGGAGGAGGAGGACTGAGGAAGTGACCTCTGCTGGGCGGCGGCCGTGGGGGCGCCGGGTCCAGGCGTGCAGGCCCCGGTGGCCCGGAGAGAGGGCCCTCCGTGGGCCCGCAGGCGGGCTCTCGCTCCGGCGAGAGGCCGCTCCTCCTCCCTCCCTCCTCCCCCTCCCTCCTACCTCCCCCTCCACCTCCTCCTCCTCCCCACCTCCTCCTCTCCTCCTCCTCCTCCTCCCTCCCTCCTCCTCCCTCCCTCCTCCCTCCCTTCCCCCTCCCTCCTCCCTCCCCCTCCTCCCTCTCCCTCCTCCCTGCTCCCTCCTCTCCCCTCCTCCCTCCTCCCTCCTCCTCCTCCTCCTCTCCTCCTCCCTCCTCCTCCTCCTCCTCCTCCTCCTCCTCCTCCTCCTCCCTCTCCTCCTCCTCTCTCCTCCTCCTCCCCCTCCCTCCTCCTCCTCCTCCTCCTTCCTCCTCCTCCTCCCTCCTCCCTCCTCCCTCCTCCTCCTCCTCCTCCTCCTCCCTCCCTCCTCCTCCTCCCTCCTCCTCCTCCTCCCTCCTCCTCCTCCTTCCTCTCCTCCTCCTCCTCCTCCTCTCCTCCTCCTCTCCTCCTCCTCCTCCTCCTCCTCCTCCTCGTGGCCGGCTGAACCGTCCATGTCCGTCCTCCGCCCGGGGCGCCGCTCTCCCAGGGAGAGGTGGGCCTGTTGTCCATCACCGCCACCAGAAGTGGGAGGGGCAAGGGAGGAGGAGGACGAGGTGGAGGAGGAGGGAGAGGAGGAGGAGGAGGAGGAGGAGGAGGAGGAGGAGGAGGAGGACCCCCTCTCCCTCTCACTTCTGGTGGTGGTGGTGGTGGTGGTCGAAGACAGGCCCATCGAGAGAGAGGCAAACAAACGCGCATGGACAGAACCTTCGGAGCTCCGCCCAGACTTCCTGGATCGGCGCTGGAGCCTCCTGGCGGCGCCGCGGGCGGCGCGCCTGGCGCACTCCGCGCGCCAAGCAAGAGGGAGGTCCCGGCGCAGATCCAAGAAATCCGTTCGGACCGTCAACAGTTTATGCTCATGCAGTGGGCCCCAGGGGGCGGTGGATATGGACACATTTGGGCCCGAGAGGGCCCGAACATATCCAGATCCACTGCCTGCAAAAGTCCCCGAAGATCGATCCCCCAAGCCTTATGGATAAATCCCCGCCTCGGAGGAAGGGGAGGTGGAGGACGACGAGGAACAGCAGCAGCAGCAGCAGCAGCAGCAGCAGCAGCAGCAGAAGCACCTCCTCGCGTCGTGAAACAAACGCGATGGAAAGATTCGGCAAATGTTCGGCTATCGGGAGCCCTCAATGGGCCTCAGGACCGTCAACAAATGCCTTGGGGTGAAAAGTTGGTCCTGGGAAGGGGCCAGGAACTTCGAGGCCCCACGTTGCGAAAGCACTACGACGTCGGAGTTCTGGGATATCTGGGAGTCACCAAACACATACCCAGGGAGGTGTCGAACCCACGTAAGACGTGTGGCAGCACGAATGAACGTTTGAAAAGACAGGCCGTTCGTGTTAAAGCTGCAGCAGGAGTATGTGCACCAGACGCCCACTCGGACCCGTCTTAGGCGACATCAAAAAAGGAAATGGAGGGGGAATGCACTAGGACCGATAATAGATAAGGGGATGACAGCACGGGCATGGACGAGCACCAGCACAGGGAGGAGGCAGAGTACGGGCCGGAGGGCGACTAGGAACGACGTGCGATCGATGACAGCGAAAGGCTTTTTGATAGATCGCCGATGCGGCAGCGAGGGATCCCAGGTCGAGGCTTGCAACTGGCCAACATCCTGGCTTCAGCCCCCTGCACCACACCCCGCTGGACCCCTCACGAGCTGCACGAGATCGGCGACGGCTGCGCAACCGACAGCACCGAGGGGTGCGAGGTCCCGATTGTGGGAAGGCGAAATGCCACCCCCACCCCCAGTCCCGACCCCATCCCGGAACCCGCGACCCAGGGGGTCGGGACTGGGGGTGGGGGTGGCTTTTTCGGGGCGCAATAATGCAGAAAACTCACCCTCACCCCCAGTCCCGACCCCTTGAATCGCCGGCTCGGGGACGGGAGTCGGGACTGGGGGAAGGGGTGGCCTTTCGCCTTCCGAGATTGGGCCTGCGCAGAGAGCCGCACGCCGCTCGAAGCCTCGCACGAACGCTCACGAGAAGTGGCGGCGGTCGCGCAGTTATTGGCACACCCGGGGAGGCGAGGCCCCGTGCCATGCGGTGGGGAGGAGAGAGCGCGCGCCCGTCGCCCCATCGGAAGCTGCCGCGCCCCTCCCCCCCTTGCGCGCTTCAGAGCTGCCCCTCCCCCTCCCCCCCGTTCCCAGGGAGGGGGGCTCATAGCTACCCCCCCTCGGCACCCCTCTGCTGGGAGCCTCCCCCCCTCTCCCCCCCTCCTTCCTTGTTTTTTCCTGCCCCTCGGAAGGTGCCCCCTGCTCTCCCCCCTTTTTCGCGTTCCCGACGCGACCCCCCTCCCGCCCCTTTCCAAAGGAGGAGGCTCGGCTACCCCCCCCCACTTTGAACCCCCCTGCTGGAATCCCCCCCTCCGCCCCCGGTTGGCTAAAGGGGGCGGGAGCTTGGAAGCCCTCCCCCCTTGGGGCTAAATGAAAAATCGCCGAAGACCAAGAGGGCGCCGAAGACCAACAGAGCCCCGAGAACTAAAAGGCCACCGAAAACCGAACAGGGCGCGAAAACCAGAGACGCGCCGAAAACAGAAGGAACGCTGGAAACAAAAAGGGAGCCGAAGCTTCACAACACAGCCCTGGTTCATCATAGCGACCAGAACGGGCTCGAGACACGAGCTGGAGTTTCCTCGGGTCCCTTCGTTGGATCCCCTGGAGCCTCAGGGCTCCACCCCGGGGATCCTTCGAAGGATCCCGGGCCCAAAAGTGCCACGTCTCGGCCATCGTTGATGTCCTAGGGGCCCCTAAATCTACAACCACTCTCAAGCCGTGAGCGATGGCCGTGCGCAAACGCTCCTTGGCGCGGCGCCCCAAGTGGTCGCCTTGCTGGAGGGCCCTATGCTGGCCGCGCGGCCTGGCGGGCTCCGCGCCCAAAGGCGACGGTTGCCGTCGGGCTTCTTCACCTGAGGCAGAGGCCGCCATCGCCCTGTTGCGGGGCTGGCCGACGGGCCGCGGCGGTGCCAAGCCCCGGGAGGAGGAGGAGGAGGAGGAGGAGGAGGAAGACGAGGGGCAAGAGGAAAAACACACCGAACAGACGCCGACCAGAAGGAGGGAGGGAAGCAGCAGAGGCAGCGCAGAGCAAGCAGGGGGCGGACGGAGGTGGTCGTCGTCGTGGCCAAGGCCAGGGGGGGTCGTCGGGGCAGGGCGTCGGGGGCGGCGAAGACCAAAAGGGGCGTCGTCGGGGCAAGACCGAAGGGGCGTCGAAAACCAAAAGGGCGCCGAACACCAAAGGGGCGCCGAAAACAACAGAAGGTGCGAAGACGGACAAGGCGCCCCCCAAAAAAACGCCGAAAACTAAAGAGGCGCCGAAAACTGAAGATGCGTCGATAACCACAGGGGCGCCGAAAACAAACAAGAAGCGCAGAAATACAAAGAGGCGTCCAAAACCAAAGGGGCGCGGAAAACCAATAAAGGCGCCGACAACCGAACGGGAACCGAAGACCAAAGAAGCGACCAAAACCGCAGGGGCACCGACAAGCAAAGGAGCGCCGAAAACCACAGAGGCGCCGAAAACCAAAAAGGAGCCGAACTTGAACGGGGGGCCGAAAACAACAGAAGCTGCGAAGACGGAAAAGGTACCGAAAACAAAGAAGAGCGCCGAAAACAAAAGGGGCGCTGAAAACCGCAGGGGCGCCGATAACCAAAGGGGCGCCGAAAACCAAAGAGGCACCGAACACCAAAGAGGCGCCGAAAACGAAAGGGGCGCCGAAAACAACAGAATATGCGAAGACGGACAGGGCGCCGAAAACAAAACAGAAGGGGCGCCGAAAACCGCAGGGGCGCCGAAAACCAAAAGGCGCCGAAAACCAGAAGGCTCCGAAAACCAGAGCAGCGCCGAAAACGAAAAGGGCGCCGAGAAACGAAAGAGGCACCGATCACCAAAAGGGCGTCGAAAACCAAAGGGCGCCAAAAACCGAAGGCGCGCCTAAAGCCGACAAAGGGGCGCCGAAAACAAACGAGCGCCGAATACCAAAAGGGCGCCGAAACCTAAGGAGGCGCCGACAACCAAAAAGGGCGCCGAAAACCACCAGGGCGCTGGAACCCACGAGGGCGCCGAAAAACCAAAGGATGCGCCGAAAACCAAAGGATGCGCAGAACACCAAGAGGGTGCGCCGAAAACCGCAGGGGCGCCGAAAGCCACAGGCGCGCCGCAAACCAAGCGGCGCCGAAAACCCCGCAAGGGCGACAGAGGCCGAGAGAGCGCTGGAAACCCAAAGAGGCGCAGAACACCAGAGAGGCGCCGGAAACCACAAGCACGCCGAAGAGCCACGGGGCGCCGAAACCCAGAGAAGAAAAGTGGCTTCGAAGCCCCCCCTGCAGCCAGGGCCCTCCACCTGGAAAGGGCCAACAGAAGGAAAAGAAGGGGGGGTTAGCTTCGGAAGCATCCCCCCTTAGGAAAGGAGAGCCCGGGCTTACCCCGGGACCAGGAGGGGAGGGGGGGGCAGCTTCCAAGCTCCCCCCCTTTAGCCAGAGACCCCCCAGCTACAAGATCCAAACGAAAGGAGAGGGGGAGGGGGGCAGCTTCGGACGCCCCCCCCGTTTAGCTACGGCCCCCAGCAACAAAAATGCCGACAGAAGGGTGGAAGGGGAGTAGCTTCGGGAGCCCCTGCCCCTTTTCCAAGGGAGGGGGGAAGCTTGAAGCTGGGGCCTCCCTTTTAGTCAGGAACGTGCGACGGGCGCGCTCTTTCGTAGGAAGTGCACACCGCGAGACCTCCCACGACCGCACGTCATTTTCGACAGTCGCGCCGACATGACCACCCCCAGGAAGTAGAGGCGGCTCCGTGTGGTAATGCGCAGGACCGCACCCTGCTGCACCCCCCAGAAACTCACGAAGGCGGCGACGATTCCGCAATTGTCAGCACCCAGGGAGGCGAGGTCCCGCTTCGATCTGAATAGGACCGCCCTTCATCGGATCCCTACGAGCTAGCGAAAATTGAAGCAGCTGCGCAGACGGAAGCACCCAGAAAGGCGAGGTTCTGCCAGGGTATGCGTAGGACCGCATTCCGTTGCACCCCCCCAGAGCTAACGAAAGTACCCAGGGAGGCGAGGTCCTGCCAGGGTACGCACACGCTGGACCCCCCCCAGAGCCCACGAAAGTGGCGGCGGTTGCACAGCTGGCAAGAGTTCGCAGCACCCCGGGAAGCGAGATTGGAGGCAGGTAGGAGGTAGGAGGCAGGAGGAGATAGGAGGAGGGAGGAGGCAGGATGAAAGGAGGCGGAGGCGGGAGAAGGAGGATGATGAGGAGGAGGAGGACAAATGAGCATCAGAGCTCTGTTCGAAACGAATACCCAGCCCCAAAGGAGGGCTGGGAAAAACGGGAGCAGCTGGCATTGCTCCGGTGTCGGCCGCCGGCGGCCCGTGCTCGGGCGCCTGGACAGTCAGGAACTGTCCAGGACCTCGCCACCGCTCGGACGCGTCCAGTCCCCGTGTCTTTTTCGATGTCGTGCAGCTACTCTTTCGTGAGCCAGTCTGCTCCTCCATGGCACTCGCCGAGAAAAGCGAAACACGTCCGAGCGATGCCGAGGGAGAAATCATCGGTCCTCCAGGTGGGGTCCAGAAGTCCAGGGACTCACGCAACGCAAAAATCGTTACGCGGGCTGCGAGGGGGGGAGAAGGATGAGGAGGAGCAGCAGCACATGCAGCAGCAGCAGCAGCAGCATCAGCATCAGCATCAGCAGCAGCAGCAGCAGCAGCAGAGGGGGGGGGGCATGAAGAGGAACCCCTCCACCTGTCCCTCCGCTCCTCCTCCTCCTCCTCCTCCTCCTTCTTCTTCTCCTTCTCTTTCTCCTTGCCCTTCTCCTCCCCTCCTCTCCACCTCCTCCTCCACCTCCTCCTCCACCTCCTCCTCCTCCTCCTCTTCCTCCTCCTCCTCCTCCTCCTCCTCCTCCTCCTCCTTCTCCTCCTCCTCCTCTCCTTCTCTCCTTCTTAGTATTCCTCCTCCTCCTCCTCCGAGAACGACGACGACTATCGTACGAACGCTTGATTGAACAAGATGCTTTAACATTATGTGCGTGTCTCCCCCTCTTGTTGTACCCGCCTTTTTAGCCCAGGAACCAACCCCATTTTGGTGGGGCTTCTTCTCATACCAGCTCCTGGGAGAAGCACTCAGCGTAGAGCGCCTGTCCTGAGCGTGGGGACGCATCTGGCCAGGGCGCGCAAGAGTACATCGCGAAGAAATGTTGTCGAGCAGGAGCTGTTGTCGCCGTAGTTGGGTATTTGCCAAAGTGATTGAATTGCGCGAGTTTGGGTGCCTCTCTGACCACGGTGTCTCGACGTAAATGCCGACAGGCCTTTCAGGCGTGAGTGGTTCAGAGCGCTTCCTTTTCCAATCCCCCTTCTTCTCCTTCAGGGAAGGGTTTATCACTGCTCCGTATGATACCGGAGAAAAGCCCAATCAGGGCTATAGGGCTAGGGGGCTATAAGGCTATAGGACTATTAAGCTACAGGGCTATCGAGCTGTAGGGCTGTAGGGCTATTGGGCTATAGGGCTATAGGGCTATAGGGCACCCCCGGGCACGCCCGGGCACCCGGGCACCCGGGCACCCTGGCACCCCCAGGCACCCGGGCACCCGGGCGTGCGGCGAAAATCGGCGGCAAACCTAACCCAACCATATGAATCCGCTAGGACCCCTGCAGAGGCAAGCTCCGATGGGGAACGTACACCCCCTCCCACACCTTCTGTCAAACAAAAACTACAGAATCAACTTTGCCCGCAAATCTGCAGCATTGCGCGGGCGCCCCGCGACCACTTCGCATCGGTGTTGTGACAAGGACGGCGGGGGTGCCGTCGTACTGCTCTCTGCGCGCAGACCAGCCATCCCTGTCAAAAGCCAATCCTGAATTCACTGTGCCTCGACATCTGGAGCATGCGCGCGCGCCCCGCGACCACCTTGCATCGGTTCTTTGACCAGGACGCCGGGGGTGCCGTCATATTGCTCGCTGCGCGCAGGCCAACCATCCCCACCCAACAATACAGGATGCACGTTGCCTCCACATCTGGAGCGTGCGCGGGCGCCCCGCGACCACTTTACATCGGTTTTTTGACCAGGACGCCGGGGGTGCCGTCATATTGCTCGCTGCGCGCAGGCCAACCATCCCTATCGAAAAGACAATACATAATGCACTTTGCCTGCACATGTGGAGCGTGCGCGGGCACCCCGCGACCACCTTGCATTGGCTTTTGACAGGGACGGCGAGAGTGCCGGCATATTGCTTAAACGTGCAGCACGTGCCGCACCTGGCGCGCCTGGCTCGCTTGGGCCTCCAGGGTGCCTGGGGTGCACCTGGAACCTGTGGCGCACATGGCATGCGTGGCGCTCCTCAGCAATATGCTGAGACTCCCTCGGGTGTTACTTCTGTGTTGGGAGGGCGAAGGGGGGGCCTCGACCCCTCCCCCTACTCCCTCGTCCTGGACCTGGACGGGGGGGGCGGGTAGTTAGAGCGTCCAAGACGGCCTCAGCGAAAAAGCATAAATCATTGCCCAAGACGCTTCAAGAGGCCCCCAGGACCGCCAAGAGGCTACCAAAGCGCCCAAACAGACCTACAAGAAGCTCTCGAGACATCCGGAGAGACTCCGAGAAGCATCCAAGAGGCCTCTGGCCTTTCTGTTCGCCCTCCTCCTTCTTTTCCTTTTCCCCATTCGCCTAATCCTCCTCCACCCTTCTACAGCCTCCTTCCTCCCACTCCCCCCCTCCTCCTCCTCCTTCTCCTCCTCTTCCTCCTCCTCCTCCTCCTGCTCCTCCTCCTCATCATCATCATCCTCCTCCGATTCCTCCCCCATCCTCCCCCTCTTGGGGTATGACGGCTTCCCACCATTTCTTCCATCTGGCCAGGGCGTCTCTAAAAAAACTGTGAATACGTATCGAGCGGGAGCCGTTGACGTCGCAGTTGAGCCTTCCAGGGCCAGGATTGTAGCCTAAGCCCGCGCTCGGACAAGACATTCGTTTCAAAAGAAGTGCAACCTGCTTCGAGGCGAGGGCGCTCGGAACCGCTTTCATAGACCACCAGTGACTATCTCTAGGAGTCGACAACGACAACGACGCACGCCGCCGCCGCCGCCGCCACCGCCGCCGCCGCCGACGACGACGACGACGAGGACGACGACGACGACGACGACGACCACAACCACGACCACGACGACGACAACGACGACGACAATCACGATGACAATCACGACAACAACCACGACACCAACAACGACCACGACCACGACCACGAGCAAGACCACGAGCACGACTACGACAGCGACCACGACCACAACGACGACCACGACGGCGACGACGACGACCACCACCCAGACCATGACCACGACAACGACCACGAGCAAGACCACGACCACGACCAAAACCACGACGACGACGACGATGGCGATGACGACAACAACGACGACGACGACAACAACGACCGCGACCACGACCACGACCACAACCAAGACCACGACGACGACGACGACGACGACGACGACGACGACGACGGCGACGACGACGACGACGACGACAACCACGACAACAACCACGACCACGACGAAAACCACGACCACGACCACGACCACGACCACGACCACGAGCAAGACCACAACCACGACCAAAACCACGACGACGATGATGGCGACGACGCCGACGACGACGACGACGACGACGACGGCCGCGACCACTGCGGCGGCGACAGCTCGGAGCAGGGCGAGTTGAGACAATGGCAACTCAAAGTCGGTCCCCAGACCCTTTAGCGGCGCGCACGAGGGGGTAGGGGGAAGGGGGAAGGCTTCTTAGGAGACGGCTGCTGCTTTGAAGGCGCGGGCCTTACATCTATAGACATGGCCCGCGCCTTCTTATTAGCAGGGGCGTTTCGAAGAAGCCTTCCCCCCTCCCCCCTAATTCCTCTGCGCGTGGCCGATCTTAGCTGGGGTTCAAACGCACCAAATTCCCTAGCTGCGTCCAACCGTGGCGACGAGGGGGCCCCCAAAGGCCAACTGCCCTTGTCTCAGCTCGCCCTCCTCTGAACCACGGTGCTGACGGCGGCGGCGGCGAGACTGCGGCGGCGACGGCGTCGACCCAGACATCCAGCGCTCAAATTTTTTCGAGGCGTGGACCCACCAAAGGCATTGGACCACTTCCATAGCGCGGGCGTTTCAGCCTGAGTCGTTTTTTGGCGGTCCCGGGGCCCGTTGAAGGGCCCCCAGAGCCCGAAAGTAGCTGAAAGCCGGCCGCTACAATTTTTTCATAACCTCGGATGTCTAGATACCACGGGGGCGGCCACGGCGGCGGCGACCGCTGGCGGCTGCATGGGGGGGGGGCCTCCCACGCCAGCGCGGCCCACGCTAAGAGCGGCAGCGCCCAGCGGGTCCGGGGCGCCGCGGCGGGCATCGTCGCCGCGCTGTGGCCGCCCTGCGGGAGGAGGAGCGCCCTCTGAGCATTGTTTCACTGATCCCTGTCCCTTCTGGCGTGGCCTTGGCCCCACTGGCCGACTTACCCACCCAGGTGGGCATATTGTTACTTGTCTTTCGCACGCACCGTCGACATGTTGGCTCAACGGTCAATTTCGATCTGATCGAACCGATTCGATATCGTGTTTGTCCCGCCGCCCGCGCGGCATCTCGTGTTTGCGAAAGCGGGTAAACCGAGGTATTTCCGGTTTTTGCCTTCGCGAGCGCGCCGCAATGTCCGGCAGCCGCTCTCCGCTGAACCTCGAGAAGGAGTTGGAGGCTGTGCTGTCCCAGTCCCCTCCACAGGGACCAAAGACCACCCCGGGAGCCGGTACTCCAGTTCGCGACCTGCTGACGGGCAATCCGTGGGAGAGGATGCAGTGGGGGGACAAAAAGGCGCGTGTCGGTCATGGCCCAGATTCACCCTTCGCACCACTGCTGGGGCAAGAGGGAGAGAAGGGAGAGGAGAGAGAGGAGGGAGATGGTTACATGCAGATGCCGGCGGATGGGGAGGAGACGACCGAAGAGAGCGGCCCTCCCTTCCGGCAGCCTGACTTTGACGCTACCGCCGCGTCCGGGTCAGGAGCCGAGCCAGTGACCATGATAGGAATCGCGGCCCTCCTGAATGAGCGTTTGGCAGAGCAGCTGGCTCCCATGACCTCGATTGTGGAGCGTCTCCGGCAAGATTTCGAGAAGTTGGACCTCAAGGTGACCACGATGGGCGAGACACTCTCGAGCCGTCTTTCGGACGTCGAGGCGAGCATGATGACCACCGAGGTCCGCGTGGACAAGTTGGAGCACTTGTGTGAGGAGTTGTCGAAGAATGCGCCCCCCTTGACTGGAGACATCGAGACCATGATCAAGGAGTGCATCTCGGACTTCATGAAGCAGGAGCCCGCCCGGGGGGTCGGGCATGCAGGCACGCAGCAGCAGCAGACAATCACAGACAAGCGCATGATCACGGCGGTGGTTGGGAATTTGGATGGGATCCCGAACCTCCCTCAGGCGTCGAAGTGGCTGGAAGAGAAGCTGGTCTCTTTGGGGGCTTCTACCCCCCTGAAGGTTTATGGGAAGGGCGCCTATGCTGGCATCGTCTTCGCGGAATTCGGCACCCCCTCGGATCGAGATCAGGCGGTGGAGCTTCTCCGGGGAGCCGGGCTCAGGAGCGGAGACAAGCAGATCTGGGCGAGTCAGGACCGCCCTGCCACCGAGAGAGCAGCGCGAAGCTTCTGCTTTGGCCTCAAGCGCCTCCTGAAGACGGACTGGGCGGTACCCTACACGATCTCGGTCACAGACGAGGCGCCATACGTAGTCACGGTGGGCGGAGAGCACGCGCTGACGGCGAGCGTCCTGTCCGGCAAGGTGCACTACGAGTGGCAAGGGGAGTGGGCCACGTGGGCTGCACTCCACGAGCATCCGAAGGTCAAAGACCTGGCCAAGAAGAGCACGGACATTGTCTCCCGCGCGATGGCGGGCATGAAGGGGCAGGCGAAAGGTGGCTCCAAGGGGAAGCCACCCCATTAGGAGACACCGCACATGAGCACAGTTTCACCCAAAGTTTCACCCGCAGTCGGCACTACTGCATGTATAAACCCACATCGTTTGATTCAACACTGCATGAGCTCCGGCGCACCGCCCGCTGGCGACGGCACTGCGGACGCACCCGGGGCGAAAGTGAACGCTAGCATCGAGGCAGATTTTTTCCGAGGAGGGCGGCTATCAGTTGCCGGCGCCGGTCTGCAGCTTGGGACGTGGAACGTGGAGGGTTTCACTGAGGCCAAACTTGTCGAGCTCCAGATGCATATGAAATCATATGGGATAGATTTACTTTGTCTCCAGGAGACACACAAGCCGAAATCGGAGTACACGGTCACCGAGGAGGGCTTCCTGTTGATCTTCTCGGGGGCGTCCGCCGACGACGTCAACGAGACGGCAGGCGTGGGATTTCTGATATCACCAAGATTGCGCCGAAGCGTCGTCGGCTTCCGGCAGGCATCTTCGAGAATGGCTTCTTTAAAGCTGAGAGTTGTTGGTGGCAAGATTCTTGTGTGCAGCGCTTACGCCCCCCATAGCGGGAAGCCGCCATCGGAGAGGCAGACATTCTTTCAAGAGTTGAACACATTTCTTGGGTCATTATCCTGTCATGGGCCAGTTTTTGTATGTGGCGATTTCAACGCGAGGCTTCACGTGCGGCGCCCAGGAGAGGAAGAAGTTCTGGGCGCACACGTATTCGGCAACCCTCGTGCGCAGCATAACCCATCTTCAAATCGTTCTTTCTTGGTCGAGCTATGCACTTCTCGGGGCCTCGCTGTTGCAAACACGCTGTTCGACGAGCCGGCGGAGAGGCGGGTCACCTAGTATGACATCGGTTCATCTCCGGCGGACCCCCCCACAGAGCAACATTTTGGCCAACTTGATTTCGTTCTCGTCAGCTCGGAATGGAGAGGCTCGGTGCAACGAGTCTGGAGCGACCGCGCCGCAGCGTTGGCATCGCACCACTTCCTTGTGCAAGCCCGTGTCTTGATCGACATCCCCCGGACAGAGCCGAGGGCCGGCAAGAAGCGGAAGGACCATTCTGTTCTGCGGGACCCGAGCGCTGCGAATTCATTTGCCGAAGCCTTTTGCGAGCAGATGGGCTCCGACAACGACGATGCTGTCGACGAGTCCGCCCAGAATTTGAATGAGCGGATGACCCAAGCATTCCTCTTCGCCGCCGACCGCGTTCTTCCTGACACGAAGCTGCTGCCCAAGAGGCCTTGGATCTCGTCGGGCACTCTTGCGCTCATCGAGAAACGCAACGCCGCTCGCGAGAGGGGGTCGCGTGAGGAAGAATGCGAGCTCGCCAGGCAAGTCCGGGAATCTGTGAAATCAGATAGGTCGCAATGGTTGGAAAGCAGCCTCGCCACAGGGGAGTGGGCGCCGATCCGGCAGCTTCGGAAAGGCGCCGCCTCGAAGCAAGGCCGGCTTGCAAACTCGAGCGGAGAAATCGTGGACTCGGACCAGCGCGCCGACACTTTGGCACAATATCTCGCCCAGGTTCAGTGGGCTGTCCGGCCGACGACAGTCGCCGAATTCACAGACAGCTTGGGTCCCACCCTACCTGTGTCGTGCGATCCCATCACCGAAGGCGAGGTGTTGGCAGCGGCTGCCAAGCTGAAGAGGGGAAAGGCAGCCGGCGCTGACGGAGTTCCAGGCGAGTTCTGGAAATCGATTTGCACTCCAGGGACCCCTGCCTGCAGGTGGGCGGTGTCTTTGTGCAGAAAGTGCTGGGAAGAACGCGTGGTCCCTGACGCTTGGCACAAGGCGCTGGTCACGGCTATCTTCAAAAAGGGCGACGTTGCAAACTGTGAAAACTATCGGCCGATTAGCTTGATTTCAATTGGGTATAAGATGTTCGCTACAATTTTTTTGAACCGTCTGAAAGCAGGCGGTGCTGAACAAAGAGTCTGGAGTACCCAGTTCGGTTTCAAGAGCAAGCACGGGACAGCGGACGCGATATTTCTCGTTCGTCGTTTACTTGAACGTACGTGGGCAGAAAAAAGCGGGCGCTTAGTCTTGCTGGCTTTGGACTGGGCGAAGGCATTTGACAGTGTTTCGCCCGAGTCGTTATGCCTCTCACTGGAGCGGTTCGGCGTTCCCACCCACTTCATACAAAACGTGCGTGCCATCTATACAGATCGTACTTTCTCTGTCCGTGACGCCGGAAAAACATCCGAAGAGCATCCGCAAGCGTTCGGCATCAGTCAGGGTTGTCCGCTCTCTCCGTTCTTATTCGCAATATTGATGACCACCTTGTTGCGCGATGCAAAAAGAGAGGCAGACCCCTATCTGAATAAGAGCATGCATGTGCACGAACTTGTTTACGCAGACGACCCACTTTTGCTAGCCACCTCCGGAGAATCAGCCGGGGCGTACATGCATGCCGTACAACATATGGGGCAACAGTACGGTTTACAGTTTAATTGGCGCAAGCTAGAAGCCTTGGCTGTAGGTACCGACGTATACATTCTCAAGCCGGACGGCACCCCGATCCCACAGAAGGGAAGCATAGTTTATTTAGGTAGTCTGATTAGCGACGACGGCAAGATAGGGTCAGAGTTGTCGCGCCGCCTAGGAGCTGCAGGTGCAGACTTTGACAAATTGGCTAGGGTATGGAGCCATTCGACTCTCACGCGGCAGAAGAAGATTCACATTTTTGAGTCTTGCGTTTTAAGTAAGCTGTTGTACTGCCTGCACACTTCGTATCTTAATAAGCAGGAAATGCGCCGTTTGGACGCATTCCAAGCGCGATGTTTGCGCAAGCTGTTGCGCATTCCCCATTCATACGTCAGCAGAGTCTCGAACGAAATCGTGCTTCAACGGGCCAACGTCCGCCCTCTTAGCAACACGCTCCTCCGTAGACAGCTTCATTTTCTTGGTCACATCGCCAGAAAGCCAGGTGACGACGCTGTGCGTTGCGCAGTGCTCCAGCCCTTTTCCTCCCTCCTCCTCCCCCCTCCCACCCAGAGAAAGAGAGGGCGCCCACGAGCAACGTGGTCCCGGGAAGTTTACAGGCACGCCTGCGAAGCAGCTGGGGGTATGGAGGCCCTTCCGGCGCTGTGGCAGGACACCATGTCTTCGGCCACGGCGTGGCGTGTCGCAGTCAGCAAGTACTGCGATACCACGTGATAGTGGCTATGTGCTCATGTGCGTTTCGTACTCAGCATTTTGCTTGCTTGCGTCGACATGTTCGCTCGGTCAGCCCGGTGCGCCCTCGTCCGCTCTGCAACGCCACGAATGCAGCAGAGCCTGGGCGTCGCGCACCATGCTCGAGGGCATTGGAGAAAAAACCCTTCGATGAGGAATCCAGGGTCTGAAAGCCGGTGGAACACCAATTGAGGCTTGGCCATGGGTATCTTCTCAGCCCTCTTCCGATAGGGAACCCTCCAGGGTCTGCAGCCTATTGGGCACACCCCTGAACGAACGCCCCCACTGTATGCTGCGGCCCTCGGGTTTCGCGGGGCCTATCCCCACCTGGGGGGCGGGCTGGCGCGGCTGAGATCCGCCGATCCGGCGCGTGAGTTTCAAAAAGGCTCAGCTACAGCCTGCAGCCTAAGCTTCAGCTGTGCTGGGGGGGGGCGGCGGCCGAAGGGGCTCTGCCAGGGAGGGGGGGGCGGGGGGGAATCCCACCCCGAGGGCCAGAGAGCCAAAGATGGCCACCAAATATGTCCCCACGAACATGTCGGCACCCCCCTCACACGTGTCGTGGCCCCGTAGGGAGTTCCACCAAAGGCCCCAGTGCCGCCGTCCGCATGCTCGGTGTCGTTCGGGTATCGCCGATATCTGGATATGGAAGGAAACCCTTTTGCTGCGTAGCTAAAAGCTGGTCGAAGCGCTTGAGCCGAACGATAGCAGAAACGTGCTTGCTACAAAACATGTTGCATACACAATTGATCACTTGCACTCCTCCGACGTGTACTCTGTACAATTCTATGATCAAAACGCTGCGTAAACCGAACGGAGGATCGGCCGGTCGCTGACGGCTCGTCTGCTGAACATTCGGGCCCAGGGTTCCTAAAGGTTTCGGCTGGCTTGCCAGATTAGCTCACAGGTCAAGGCACTAACAAAAAACTCGCCATCGTAAAATCTCATACGTGCATTCAGAGAGGTAGGACGAGGAAGGGGTGGGGATGGTCTTGCACGCTGCCCAACGGCAGCCATCATGTAACAGCCCGGCGGGGCTCGCAGCTAAGATAACCAAAAAACAACTCGCACGGAAATCGGAGTGCACCCGGGCCCGAAAGAAGAAAATGAAACTCTCTGGGGCGCCCGTGGTCGGTGGAGCACACACAACGAGTGCTCACACAGCCGCTGATGCCGAGGGCGGAGCACCGCACGCTGAGCGCCCACACAGCCTCTGTCGTCGATGGAGCACCGCGCAATCATGGAGTGCTCACGCGGTCGTAGGGCTGGCCACAAAACGCGTCACCCTCGAAATTGCGAACGGGGTTGTGACGCCTCGGGCCTGGCGCAAAACCTCTCACGTACGTAGTAAGGCTCATCGTCCTCACATCCATGACCTGGGCCCTGCTGTGACCCATGTCCTTCGTATGCTTGGGATTGGTCCTGATCTCCATCTGCTGGTCGACCTGCCGCGTCTTCAGCTGCGTGGCTGACCTGATCATAATCATCTCCATCTGCTGGTCTGCATCCTGCGCCCCAGACTGCAAAGGCAAAACCCCTCGTGCAACAACATACACCAGCGCGCAGAGAAGAGCCCATGTAGTTCCAAAAGCCACCCTGCAAGTAGCAGAACTCACTCACTGCAGATCCTTCCCGGCTGCACGACTGCACGATGGTCAGGTCATGTCTGGGTCGATCGTTGCTCGTCCGCCCCATCGGCCAGCGGTCGAAGCTGGCTCCTGGCATGGGCCTGGTGGCCAACGTCAGCAACCTGACGAGCTTCTTCGACATGGGAGCTGGGGCCGAAAACCTGACGTCGCGACTGGACAGAAATGCAATCAGCATACCCGCGTGCGTCACCTTAGCGAGGGCGTCCGCGACCATTGCATGCGTCGGGATCCACCGCAATATCGAAGCCGTAGGTGCAAAAGTCTCGCTCAGCATGCTGGCCACGATCCTCAGACGGCTGTCCTGCGCGACTCTGGCGTCCTCCTCCACGGTCTCCTCTAGGTTCTTGCTGTCCGTGAAGGTCGTCATCTTGATGTTGTCGGCTTGCCGCTCCACGCCCTTCAGCCTCGGTGGACCTCCATGCTTCGCCGCCATCTTCAGCTCCGTCAGCACCTGGCGGTGCCACTCGGCATACTCGGAGGCCTCGCTGATAGCATGCGCATCTGCACGGAGGGTGCTTCGCACCACTCCCAGGACACGCCCTGAGCACCAAATGAGCGGAATCAACTCGCGAACCCCCGCTTCGGCGACCTCCTCAGGCTTGCGAGTCAAGCCCCCGACAAGCCTGCACTGCGAACGCTCGCCCTCAGCACTAGCGAAGGCGGAGTCACCGAAGAACACAAGCAGCGCCGTCGGGATGCGGACTCGACCCCGGACGAGCCGAACTCCCAGCGTCGGACTCTGCTTGTGCTCGGTGACCAGCTGGTTGAGGTTGATGAGGTCCTGGACCTGGAGCCTGCTGGTACACTGGGATGCCATGTTCTGCTTGCAAGCTGCATCTGGACGAGACCTCAAAGCAACCCACTGCACCTGCCCATTCGTCGTCCTGGAGCTGCTGATCTCCTCGGGTGTCGCCTCCGACTCAGGAACCTTCATGCGTTTCGCGTAGATGGGGACGTACTCGATCTCCCTGATCGCCTTCTCCTGGGTCACACTGATGAACCCCAGCGTCATCTGCACCCTCGTACCAGGGTAGTCGACGTCGCCACCCTTCTGGGCAAGGTGCAGGCGCTTATCGAGCTCCGGCAAGATCTTGAGGACGTAGGTGCTGGACTGCTTCCAGGCAAAGAACATCTCATCAACGTGGGAGTGGATGACCTGTATGATCTCACCCTGGTGAGCCAAGTAGTACCACCCTCGCTCAAGCTTGCTCTCATGGATCTGATACCCACTGAGAACTGACTTCAAATACAAATACCAGGCTCTGGCAGCGTCTTTCGCGCCGTAAATGCTGCCCGTCGCGGTGAAGATCTGTCCTGGAACAGTGCCGGGAGGAGGATTCTCCATCGGCATCTTGATCATCGGGACTCGGTCGATGCCCTCTGCCTGCAGATAAACACTCTCGGCATCGAAGAAAGCGCCATCCCAGCCACGTTGCGCTGCAAACCCCACCGCGTGCCAGAATGCGTCGCGGCCCCCGGTCGGCGCGTCAGAACGAATGCCCAAATCGTTCTCCTGACACCCTTGCGCCACCAGCCTCACCCTGTAGGTGCCCATATCCTTCTCCGTCAAAACCGACCTGGTGCCAACAACCTGCAGCCGTGGCTTCTTACGCTTGAGCTGGGCGAGCTCCTCCCTGGAACAATACCGCACTGCGTTGAACGCCGGCCACTTGTCCCATTCCGAAGCCATTGCCTTCCCCATATCATTACCCTGGTTGCCGCCCGTCAGGTTCCTGAAGGTCAGCCCCTTGCTCCTCGACTTGCCCGCGAGGCCCACGCGCCTGAACCTGGTCAGGTAGAGGGCGGCGTAGCCGAAGTCGACCGACTCCTTCAAAGAGAGTTCCATGATCAGGTGCTCGTCAACCCTGGGCTTCTTGGTGACTTGCCGATCTTGAAGCGATGGTCGGATACTTTGCGGCACATCGCCAAGAGGACCGTATAGGTTCTGCGGGATGCTGGTAGGTAGATCACCGAATGGGTCGTAGCAAGGTCACTGCTGCTGACAACGCTCCTCCACGACGGGTGTTTCAGGCTCCGGAGCGGGGGCATGCTGTTCTGGTGGGCACGGCGTCTCCTGCCCCTGGTCTGCGTCGAGGTCCTCGTCGAGGTCGGGTACACCCTGATGGACCCACGGAGTCTCGGGCTCCTGCTCGTACAGGTCCGGGTCGAAGGCGTCCGGGACCTGACTGGAGTGCGCCCGCTGGTAGTGTTCCTGCTCGGACATCGGCTGCTTGCAAGGCGTCTCGGGCTCCACCGAGGCCGGGTCGGGATCGCGATGCTGTGGCTGTGCTGGCGGCATCTCCACTGGGATCTCGAACTCAGGTTCGGGAGCAAAACGTAGCTTCGCCTCTGGGTCGGCCGGCTGATCAGGGCCCGAAGCGTCGAAATCGGGCGGGGGCCCTGGGGTCTCCTCCTCAGCCGTACCCTCGCGGCGGTAGCCAAACTGTCCAGGGCGCTTCCCAGTCTGACGCCGTCCTGCAGTAGGGCGAATATGAGTAGGGCCTGGGATCTTCTCGTCGTCGACGGCCATGTCGTAAAAAGTCGGTGTCGGTCCCAAGGAGGTCCTCCATGCAGGGCGCGTCCTCTTGTAACTCGGGCTCGTCATCATGAGCCAGAGGATCGAGAATCCCACTCCGAGGCACGCACTCTTCTGGAAGCGCAGGCCGCAGGTGCATCGGGGAGCACTTGAGAGCGGCATTCCTATGCGGAACCCGAATGTTGTTCCCCTCGCAACCGATGACAACTCCGGGGCCATGCCACTTGAAATTCCACATCTTCTTGCCCTTGTTCAGGCCACGCCAGTAAAAGACTTGATCGCCGATGCTGAAGTTGAGGCTCGACGGCCGAGCACACTGTCCGCGACTCGTGGCCAGGAAGGCTGCTGAAAGACGACGATCATACTCGACTGCCCGGGCTGCACGCTGAGCTGCAGCAAGCATGCCCACGCGCTGCTGGAACGTTTGGTCGTCCCTGGCGCGCCGGTGGAGCGAGAGCCTCGCGTGGTTGGAGAGTAGATTGTAGGGCCATCGGTACCCACGTCCGAGCACCCACTGCGTAGGGCTGTACCCTGACGGCCCCACCTTGCTGTTCTTCGCCCAGTTAACCACGGTGCAGAGCCACTCCACAGCGCCTGGGACGGTGAAATCGACCTGGTACTCGTCGATGATGGCCTTGGCAATGTACTTCCATTTGCCGCCGTGCCGCTCGCAGACACTGTTCTGCGTGGGGCTCAGGGCGGCGGTGGCGATGAGCTCGGTGCCCATGCCCTCGAGCTCGCTGCGGAACTCCCTCTCGAACTCACCTCCGAGATCTGCAATACTCGCCTGGGGCGGCCCAGCCAAGCTCATCCATCTCGTAAGTAGGGTCGTCCATGATGTGATAGGCTTCTTGTCGTCCTGCGTGGCCCCATATTGAACTCCACCGAAGGCGCCAATGGCAAGGCTCACATGCGCCACGAACCCGTTTCGGCACACCCCTCAACCGAAGATGATGCTCAAAACAGCGTTACACACACCTGCATGCGATGGGTCCTTCGCCAGGATAAGTTGATGCGCGTTGATGTGCGTGCTGGCCGTTTTGATGCGCGCCTCGAACTTGTAAAGCATGCTAGCCCTTTTTTCTGGCGATCCATAGTGTAGTGAACTATGTGGCATTATGTTCTCTATCAAATATCAAGTACCATCGCGTCACGATGAAATCGTACACCTCATCCTAACCACAAATACGAGCAACGATTGCCTCGCGCGATGGATGAGGGTGCTGTGGTGATGATGATGCCGCTGATGATGACAATAATGGGGGGACTGTGGGTGGTGAAAACTATGACAGTTATGACGGTGACCACGATCCTGTGGGTGGTAATCATGGCGGCGATGGTCACGATGGCGCTTACAATGGTCAGGCTTTGCATGAGGATTATGGTGACGGTTCGAACGAAGATGCTGATAATGCTGGCTACGGTTAATTGGCATTGATATGACACGTGATCGAATGGCACTGCATGGAAAGAAGATGAATCATCATAGAAAGGCCTCCGTGGCAAGTCTGGTTCCAGCGCACATGCACACACACACACACATAAGTAAATGTCTACGGAGTTCGTCGTTGTCGAGAGCAACGTAGTCACAGGCTGGGGCTCTTTTGGGGGGGTGTTGCGGCCCTGTTTGGAGATCATGGGGGCATGGGCCTCATGTGCCTCTCGGCTGCCTCTGTTTTTTTTTCTGGTAGGCGGGTAGGCGGCAGGCATAAAAGGGATGTGACGGCAAACCCGATCATCCCAACAGTGCGGCGCAGTGGCGCCCTCCAAAACACCACTCAAAGCAAGGTGCTTAAGAACATTCAAATGACAAGCTAGACCCAAATTGCAACAAAACCCTCCCGAACGCCACTTACTCCACTTCACTCGACGACGCCCATCTCGTCTTCGTCGCCGTCGCCGACAACATCCTCGCCGGCGCCCGCGTCTTCCGGCAACATTGTTGTGGCGGGCCAAGGCCTCTGCACAAGAACCGTCACGAACGGCGTTCCCTTATCCTTGCGAGCAGCCTCCAGCTGAAGGTTGACGCGCTCCAAGAACTGCTTGGCCTTGCCGTGCCAGAGAACGTTGTTCACCTTGGCAATGTGATCGCCGACCTGGATGTCGGTAAGCGGATTATTCTCGTTCCAGTCGTGCACCGCACCCACGTCTCTGACCTTTTCGACCTTAATTGGGGCCGTCTCGTTGTCCGAGCTAAGGTGCCAGCCCATCATCTGACCGTTCACTATCGGCAGCCGGATGAAGAATTCCTGGGAGAATGGCCTGCCCTTGTCCTCCGCGAAGGCGTCCTTAACTCCGACAGGCCTCCTCAGGAAAAGTGATATGTTACCGGTTAATTTTGATTTGGAATACTGCTCGTTCAGGCGCTTCTCGAATGAAGACGAGTCCTGGCGCCACAGGACACTGTTCACCTTGACAATGACGTCTCCGGGCAAGATCTTCGACTCTGGGTGCTCTTGGTTGTGCTCATACACCACGCCATTGCTGCGGACCTTAGAGACAGTAAGTGGAAACTCCTCCTCGCTGTGACTCAGCTGCCAACCCAAAATCTTTCCCTCGCCAGCGGGCAGCGTGACGGTCCATTCCTTCATGATCGGCTGGACCAGACGCCGTTGCATGACAAGCTTCAGGGTTTTGTCGCTAGGCATCTGGCCCCTGTGCGGGCGCGAGATGTCGAATTCCTTGTCGATGCGGTCGGCGAACTTCTTGGTATTGCCACTCCAAAAGAGGTCATTCACTTTCAAGATGGTATCGCCGACACGCACCATGGCCTCAGGATTTGCCTTGTTGTAAGAATCCAAAAGGCTACCCCGTCTGATTTTTTCGACGACGATAGGTTCTGCGTCACTACTCGTGTTGAGGTGCCAGCCCAAGGGACGAGCGTCTTTCAGAGCGAGCTGGGCAGAGTACTGCTTCGTGTACACCTGTTCCTCTGGCGTGTCACTCACCGACCTCGGCCTCTGGATGCGCAGCTTGAGGACATTTTCATTGCTGGGAGTGCCAACGAGCTCCGAGTTTCGCGCAGCTGTGAACTGTGCCTCGAGGCGACCCACAAAGATCTTAGCACTGTGATGCCACTGGATGTGGTTCACCTGGAGGATCTCATCGCCGGCGAGTATCTTCGCGTCGGGGTGTTCCTTGTTGTACATGGACACGAGACCAGTGTTGCGCATTTTCTCGATCGAGATTGGCATCCAGTCCACCGTCGCATTCAACTTCCATCCCATGGCCTGGTTAAGTGAAGAACCAGGGAGCACACCTTTCAAAGGAATCTCAGCCACGAACTCTTTCGAATACAATTTATTGCGCAGATCTTCGCGCTGCGATTGGAAACGATGCCCCGTGCTCTTCCTGGGGCGCTGGATAGATAAAGTCAGGACGTTCCTTGCGCCAGGCACCTGGCCCCTGGATGCCAAAAACTGGCCCTGGATGCGCTTTGCGAACGTTCCAGAATTATGGTGCCACATAATATCATTCACCTTCATGATTTCGTCGCCGACCAAGACGACCTTGTCTGGATGCAGCCTGTTCCAAACTTCGAGGATGCCCGTCTTTTTGATTTTCATGACAGTAACGGGCTCGTAATCAGTGTCCAAGTTCAGCACGACGCCGACCGACTTGTTCTGGGCATCAGACATGTCGAGGTCCACCACGAACTCCTTCTCGAACTTGGAGGCATGCAGGGCGGCGCGCTCCTGCGGAGAGAACGTCACCGACACATCCGAGCCTTCTCCCTGGGACTCCACCTCAGTGGCACCCGTTCGAGCACCATCGGATTTCCCGCGGCGGTGGATTGCGATGTCGAGGAGTGCCTCGAGGGCGACGCCTGCCTCTGTCATCAGAGCTACAGCAGGCACGGCAGCGGTGACGAGCAGGACGGTGAGCCGAAAGGGTGCCATTGCACGAGTTCGGCAGCGCACTGCGTTGCGGGATGCTGGAAGTCTCAGAAAGGTGCAGTGAAACGAAATCACGGCGGCGAGCAATCAGAGCCCCCGTCGAGTATGGCTTGAGCCAAGATGGCTACGGGGTGCCTCTTGGGTGCCTCTTGGGGGCCGATCGGGGGCCTCTTCGAGGCCTCTTGGGAGCCTTGGACGGCTTCTTGGGGCCATCCGTAAGGCCATCGGTCCAAGGAGGAGGATTTGTATATCAAGGTAAAGGCCCCAAGAGCCATCAACATCGCCCCTTGGGGCCCCCTTGGAGCGCCCTGGGAGTGCTCCAGGACGCTCTTTTTAGGCTGTCCTGGAGGCCCCTTGGGCCCCAATTGGGGCTCTCTAGGACCACCTTGGGGCCATATTGAGGCCTCAGACCCCCATGCAATCCTGGGACCTCTTTGCGTATTTGGCACTCGGGCATGCGTTGTCGTTGGCTCATGCGGGAACGGCGGCGGGCCCGTGCGGCCACACCAATGGACTCCGACGGCAGGACCCCGCATGAGAATTCTTTGAGGTTCTCCAAACCCTGCTCCCTCCTCCGAATCCCTTCTGCCTCATCCTTCCCAACCTGCCTGCTCCCCTTGCCTAATCATCCTGCCTCCTCCGCCGCCTCCTGCCTCCTGCTCCTCGTCCTGCCTCCTCCTCCTCCGAATCCTCCCACTGCCTCCTCCCCCTCCTGCATCCGTCGTCCTGCCTCCTGCTGCTTCTCTTGTGGCCAATTATCCCTCCTCCTCCTCCTCCTCCTCCTCCTCCTTCCTCCTCCTCCTCCTCCTCCTCCTCCTCCTCCTCCTCCTCCTCCTCCTCCTCCTCCTCCTCCTCCCCTCTCCCTCCAACTCCACCTCCTCCTCCTCCTCCTCCTCCTCGTCATCACCATCATCAGCAGCATCAGCATCAGCATCAGCATCATCATCATCATCATCATCATCATCATCATCATCATCATCATCATCATCATCATCATCATCATCATCATCATCATCATCATCATCATCATCATCATCATCATCATCATCATCATCATCATCATCATCATCATATTCAGCATCATCATCATCATCATCATCAGCAGCAGCAGCATCATCAGCATCATCATCATCAGCAGCATCATCATCATCAGCATCAGCATCATCAGCATCATCATCAGCAGCATCAGCATCATCATCATCATCATCAGCATCATCATCATCATCCTCATCAACAGCAGCAGCATCAGCATCATCAGTATCATCAGCAGCAGCAGCAGCATCAGCATCATAATCACCATCATCAGCATCAGCAGCATCATCAACCTAATCATCCTCATGATCATCAGCGTCATCATCATCATCATCAGCATCATCGCCATCAGCATCAGCATCAGCATGGTCATCATAAGCAGCATCAGCAGCATCATCAACACCAACAGCAGCACCGTCACCATCATCGGCATCAACATCAGTATCAGCATCAGCATCAGCATCATCACCACCATCAGCATCATCATCATCAGCAGCATCAGCATCATCATCATCAGCGTCAGCAGCAGCAGCAGCATCATCAGCATCCGCATCCTTAGTATAATCGTCTCCTACTCCTACCTCGTCTCCCTCCACCTCCTCATCTTGCCTCCTCCACCTCTGCCTCCTCCCTCTGCCTCCTCCGTGAGCGCCCTGCCTTCTCCTGCGGCCTCTTGGGGCCTCCTGGGGCCCACTAAAGCCACCTGGTGCCCCCTGCGGCCTCATGGGGCCTCCCTGGGCACTCATCTGCCTGCTGCTACTGCTGCTCCTCCTTCTCCTCCATCCTCCTTCTCCTACGTCTCCTCCTCCCTCCGCCTCCTCCTCATCCTCCTCCTCCTCCGCCTCCTCCTCCTCCTCCTCCTCCTCCTCCTCCTCGTACTCCTCCAACTCCCACTCGTCCTCCTCCTCCTCCTCCTCCTCCTCCTCCGCCTCCTCCTCCTCCTCCTCCTCCTCCTCTTCCTCCTCCTCCTCCCCCTCCTCCTCCTCATCCGCATCCTCTTCCTCTTCCTCCTCGCCCTGCTCCCTCCTCATCCTGTCCTTTCTTCTCCTGATCCTCCTCCTCCTCCTCCTCCTCCTCCTCGTCATCAACATCACCCTCATCATCATCGTCCTCTTCCTCATCCTCCTCCTCATCATATTCATCATAAGCAGCAGCAGCAGCATCGTCGTCAATGTCGTCAGCATCGTCATCATCATCATCATCATCATCAGCAGCATCATCAGCAGCATCACCAGCAGCAGCATCATCAGCAACATCACCATCATCATCAGCAGCAGCATCATCAATAGCATCAGCATACTCATCAGCAGCAGCAGCAGCATCACTGGCACCATGTTCATAAGCAGCATCACGGTCGTCAACCTCATCATCAGCAGCAGCATCAGCACCAGCATCATCATCGTCGTCACACTTAGCATCGTCCGCAGCACCCGCAGCATCATCATCGTCAGCAGCATCATCAGCATAATTGCCATCAGCAGCACCATCATCGGCAGCAGCATCATCCCTACCATCATCAGCGTCAGCACCATAATCAGCATCCCCGTCATCATCAGCATTATAGTACCCATCGTCAGCATCGGCATCATCATCACCATCATCATCATCAGCATATGCAGCATCGCCATCATCAGCATCATCATCAGCAGCATCAGCATCCTGGTAAGCGTCATCATCACCACCACCACCACCACAACCATCATGATCAGCATCATCAGCAGCAGCATCATTACCCTTATTCTTCTTCGCATCATCCCTCCCTCATCCCGCCACCCCTCAGCATCCATTATTATTCGCGTCTTCGCAGCATCACCCATCTTCGTCGCATCGTCCCTCCCTCATCCGCCTCCTCTCCCTCCACCTCCTCATCGTGCCGCCGCCTGGGCCTCCTCCCTCTGCCTCCTCCTTGGGCATCCTGTCTCCTCCTGCGGCCTCGGGGGCCTGCTGGGACCCACAGGAGCTATCTGGTGCCTCCTACGGCCTCATGGGGCTTCCCTGGACACTCCTCCTCCTGTTGCTACTGCTGCTGGTCCTCCTCCTCCTCCTACCTCCTCCTCCTCCTCCTCATCCTCCTCCTCCTCCTCATCATCATCATCATCAGCAGCACCATCATCATCATCATCATCATCATCATCATCATCATCATCATCATCATCATCATCATCATCATCATCATCATCATCATCATCATCATCATCAGCATCACATCATCATCATCATCATCAGCATCATCATCATCATCACATCATCCATCATATCCTCCTCCTCCTCTCCTCATCATCATCATCATCAGCATCAGCATCATCAGCATCAGCATCAGCATCAGCATCATCATCATCATCATCATCATCATCATCATCATCATCAGCATCAGCATCAGCATCAGCATCAGCATCAGCATCGTCGTCGTCATCGTCGTCAGCATCATGATCAGCCTCAGAATCATCATCAGCAGCATCAGCATCAGCATCAGCATCAACATCATCAACAGCAGCAGCAGCATCAGCATCGTCATCATCATCAGCATCAACCTCAGCATCAGCATCATCAGCATCATCATCAGCATCAGCATCATCATCATCAGCAGCATCAGCATCAGCATCAACATCATCAGCAGCAGCATCATCACCACCACACTCAACATCAGTCTCATTATCATCATCGCCTACTCCTGCCTCCTCTCCCTCCACCTCCTCATCGTGCCTCCTCCACCTCTGCCTCCTCCCTCTGCCTCCTCCTTGGGCATCCTGCCTCCTCCTGCGGCCTCTTGGGGCCTCCTGGGGCCCACTGGAGCCACCTGGTGCCCCCTGCGGCCTCATAGGGGCCTCCCTGGGCACTCCTTCTCACACTGCTACTGCTGCTCCTCCTCTTCTTCTCCTCCGTCTCCTCCTCCTCCTCCTCCTCCTCCTCCTCCTCCTCCTCCTCTTCCTCCTCCTCCTCCCCCTCCTCCTCTTACTCATCCAAATCCCACTCCTCCTCCTCCTCCTCCTCCTCCTCCTCCTCCTGTTCTCCTCCTCCTCCTCCCCCTCCTCCTCCTCCTCCTCCTCCTCCTCCTCCTCCTCCTCCTTCTCCTCCTCCTCCTCCGCATCCTCCTCCTCCGTGTTCTCCTCCTCCTCCTCCTCGTCGTCCAGTCTCCTCCTCATCCTCGCCTTCTCCTCCCCCTCCTCCTCCTCCTCCTCCTCCTCATCCTCCTCCTCATCATTAGCAGTCCTTGAGCGAGCGACTCGGACTACTGGAGCACGCCAAGGGCGGCGACAAGGATACGGAGACCGACAAGAGCGAAGACACCAGAGTGTTGCACAATGTTACCTGTTTCTTGGCTGGGCAAGGATGTCCTTCTCTAAGAAGCTACCCGACGACGAGACCTACTACGCAGTCCAGCCACCAGCGAGCTGAACGTCGTCGTGCGCGGAGAGGTGCACCACCAATGGAGTCTACTATAGGATGCAAGCCTGAGACGCTCCCAGCCTCGTCGCCTACCCCAGCTGGCGATCAGAACGAAAGGAGGCCTCGAGAGGCCGAGGAAGGGGGCCTTGGGGCGGCGAAGGGAGAGGGAGTGGACAGTTCCAACCTCGACGAAACGTTTTTCCGTTGCGCCAGCCCTGGGGCCCCTGCGTCCTGGGCTGCCTCTGAGGAGGCCAGGGGTCCCACGGCCCGTCTGGGAGAACCCTTGCCAGGACCAGGCCAGAGTATGACTGAAGCTTCCGAGAAGCAGAGCTGGCCACAAGATGGCAACCCAACTGCAGCTGCCCATACCAGCATGGATGACGACTTCGACCCCTTCGAGCAGATGGACGCCGAGGCGGACGAACCCGACCTGGTGCAGCTGCAGATGGAGGAGGAGCCGGCCACGCACATGACAACGGGTTCGGCCAGTACCTCAGCGAGTTCGGCGCACAGACCGACCACGACTGCAAGTACGGCCAGTACAACATCGAGATTGCAGACATCACCGGCGCCACAGACGGCGAACACACAACCGTTGTCGGAGGAGGCCCTCCTCATAGCAGAAGTTTACCGACGAGCCGCTCGGCATGCTACCTTGACCTGGCGTGGCACGAGGGCAAAGGTGCGGACGTGGGCCAAGGCAGCCTTGGATAAGTCCATGAAAGGAGCCCATCGGCATCTGAGCTCTGAAGAGCGCATCAACTTAAGTGACGGACGCATTGGTCCTGACACCAAGCAGTGGGAGACGGACCCGCAGGAAGGAATTCAACTACGACGTCGCCAATGGGAGCGGCGTTGGACTGCACACAGAGACTTCGCCAAGATAGAGTTGCCTGTGGCCATGCGCGACCTGAAGCTCAAGGCCCAGGAGGACCTCAATGAGCGGCCGTTCCTCACGCGCGAGAGTCTGGACATGGCGCTGAGCAGCTTCCAGGCGGGCACAGGGCTAGGCGCCGACCAGTGGGCGCCAGACCAGCTGCGCGCGCTGAGCCCGTTGTGCAAAGATTCCTTCCTCCTCATCTTGAATATGTGCGAGCGCCAGCTGACTTGGCCCCATCAGATCATGCAGATATGGTATGCTCTACCACCCAAGGGGGACAAGCAGATAGCGGGGGAGGAGCGGCCCATCGGGCTGATGTCCATGACGATGAAAGTATGGGGGAAGATGACCAAACATCGATTGACTGAATCGTGTGATCGTAAAGCAGGGTTCTGGGATGCAGCAGTTCGGAAGAGTTCGGCGTTGCAGTCGGCGCTCCTCACCCTAGTCTTGGACGAAACCCGAGCCAATCTAGACGAAGCTAGCCAGGCCACGTTCTTCCAGGACTTGGAGAAGTTCTACGATCTGGTGGATTTAGATATTCTAGCGGTGAGAGCGTCCGAGGTAGAGTACCCCCCCGTCGGGCTGTACATGTGCATCATGTCATACCTCTGCCCCAGACTTGTCAAGGCTAATAAGATCTTCAGCGACCTGATAGTGCCAGACAACGGGATGGTCCCAGGCTGCGGCAAGGCGAACCATGGAGCCCGTGCGCTACTATATCATGTTCTAGAAGAGGTTCACCTAGCCGTCCCGATAGCCAGGTTGAGACAGTTCGTGGACGACATCATGGTCAGGGTCGAGGGTCCCGAGGAGGTGGTAGGAGCGGCAGTGTCCAAAGCAGCAAGTGTACTGGTCGGGGGTTGCCTCAAGGCTCGGCTCAGGATCTCCAACAAGTCCACCATCCTGGCCCAGAACCTCAAGGACGCCCGCGAAGTTGAGAATGCCCTGGCCGAACTAAACATCAACATCAAGACTCACCAGGAAATGAAGGACCTGGGGACCGACAACACCATGGGGCAGCGCAGATCCAGGAAAACGGCTTCCAAAAGGAGTGGGCTCGGCAGAATTCGGGCCATCAGGGCCGGTTTGTTTGCGGGTTTGGGACGGGCCCGACGTAAGAAAAGCACGTTGTTGTACAATACGTATGTTCGGGCTAAGATGTCTTGCGATAGTCCCCTTTTTGGCCTCCCCCCCACCGAAATCCGAAAGCGGAGAGCTCTGGCCGCGGACCTAGCTGGTTTTGGAGAGAAAGGCCGATGCACGGCCACGGCCATGCTGCTGATGTATGAGGAAGGGGACCCCTGGGCTGCGTGCGTCAAGCGCCAGACCAAGGAGTGGTTGCAGTTTTGGGCCAACAACCCCTCCCTCAGACAGCAGGTGCGGCGGGGGTGGACGGCCACTAAGTTTAAGTTAGCAAGACTCAAACCCCGATCCCGATGGCGAGCAGTAACAGGGCATATGGGGGCCATGCTGCTCACACTTCGGTCCCTGGGATGGGTTGGGGTTGAACCTGATGTTTGGGAGGACCCCGACGGTTGCGAATGGCGTTTCAACCCCGACCCCTCCGACGAAGTAGGAGAAATTTGTGATGCGCTGGCCCAGTCTGTAATTAAAGGGTTGTGGAGACAGGCGTCCCAACACACCGAAGGTGAATGCCTCAAGGACGGAGGTGATCTCACCATGTTGCGTCTCAATGTTAAGCGTATGCACAGAAAAGATATGTATCGGGAAGCTGGTGCCCTGGAGGGGATTGCATGTGCTACCATATGGAATGGTGATCGCCAGCGCCGTGCAGGCTATAAGACTGACGGGTTGTGTACTCGGTGTGATTTGGGGGTTCCCGACACCACGCGCCACCGAACGTATGAGTGCCCCTGTCTGGCCCAGTTGGAGCACCCTTGGATTGCCAGAACGGGACACTTATGCGAGCTTGCGATCCGCGACCTCGACCGCGGTGTGAATTCGTCTCTCTGGCTCCGTGGGATCGCTCCCCCAACCTGGAATCCAGTCCCTCCCCCACCAGAATGGGGGGATGTCAATGCCTGGCGTGTTAAAGCTGTCGATGTCCCACCCCCCGCCATCGGTCCCACTGGAGAGGTGATGCCAGCCCGCAGGCAGGAAGCGCGGATCGCATTTCTGGATGGGTCAGGCACGTCCTCGGATCCGCGTGTTGCCCGTGTGGGGTGGGGCGTCTACCTCCAGATGGGACCGACGTGTCCCCCCGCTCCTGGAGCCTCGGACCCTTCCCCTCCCCTCCCAAGGTGGTTTGGGGGAATCGACGGCCGCCAGACCGTCCCAGCTGCAGAAGTGGCGGCCCTGTGGTGGTGCCTGCAGTTGACGACGGGAGATATTATAGTATATACCGACAATCAAGCTGTGTTTGATGGGTGGCACGGAGGCAGAGTTGACGACCCAAGAGGGGCGCTCCGAGGCTGGTGGCAGAGAGTCCGAGCTGTGGCCCGAGTGCGCCCAGGCGTTGTCACCCTCCGTAAGTGCTACTCTCATCTCGATTCCAAGTCTCACCTCGTGTCCTCCCAATCCCCTCTTGTCTCACGTGGGAATGAAGTGGCTGACGCCTACGCTCAGAGAGGGGCGGATGAGGCGGGAGCGGCCATCAGAGGCGAGGTGAGAGCCCTCGGCGCCGCTGGCGCCTCCGCGACCCTCGCCCAGCAGCGCTTGGCCGCTGTGGCCATGGAGCTGGCGGCGCAGGACCGCGAGCTGTGTGCATGGACTCCCGAGGGGGGAGGAGGGGTTGCTTCCAGGCGGGCAGTCGAGCTTGAGCGTGCGTCGGGCCATGACCTGGGGCGTCTTTCCAGTGGGGCGTGGGTGTGCCGTCGGTGCCGTCTTGGGCCGTCTCTGGGATCGTCCCTTCTGGATTGGCTCGGGCTCGATGGGAACTGCTGTAAGGGGGACCCCACCCAGCGGCACTTGAGCGATAATGATAATGTAGTGCTCGTCCCCCGTCCTGTCACCGAGGAGTTGAGAACTGCGAACAGGCAGGTCCACCCCTCCCATTGCGCGGCCATGCGCAATGGCCAGGTTTGGTGTTGGAAATGTGCCAGTCTAGGAGCAGTGGTGAACGGGGGGGGACGCTTTTTGCTCTTGGCGGAGCCGTGCGGTGAATGGACCACCCCCTCGGGAGATAACAATTTGAGTCGATTGCGCAAGGGGCTCCCCCCAAAGGGCAACAAATGGCCCAATGAGAAGGGAGCGGGCCGCCTCCAAGTTGAAGCAAGCTCTAGTGTGATCAAGTCGTTTTTGAAGCACAAGTCTCGGAGATAGGTTGCTATCGAGAGCCGCCCCCCGAGGGGGGTGTAACTGTCCAGCTGTGGCCTCGCTGCTGACTGGCACCCTTCAGCAGTCTCCCAGCATTATCCTCCTCATCATCAGCATCATCACCATCATCATCAACATCATCAACATCATCATCATCAGCATCATCAGCATCAGCATCAGCATCATCATCATCATCATCATCATCACCATCATCAGCAGCATCAGCATCAGCATCATCATCATCAGCACCATCAACAACAGCATCAGCACCATCAACAACAGCATCAGCATGAACAGCGTCATCAGCAACAGCATCATCATCAGTATGATCATCAGCAGCATCATCATCAGCATCATCAACATCAGCATCAGCAGCAGCATCATCGGCATCATGTTCATAATCATCATCATCATCATCGTCGCCAACCTCCTCCTCATCATCATCAGCATCACCAACCTCATCATCGTCATCAACGTCATCATCAGCATCAGCATCAGCAGCATCGTCAGCATCACCCCCATCATCAGCATCATCACCATTGTAATCGGCATGTGTATCAGCATCATCATCAACAGCAGCATCATCATTATCATCAGCAGCATCATCATCATCACAAACATAATCAGCATCACCATCATCACCAGCATGATAGCACGCATAATCAGCATCATCATCATCATCATCATCATCATCATCAGTGTAATCACCAGCACCATCACCGCCATCATCATCATCAACATCATCATATGCATCATCACCAGCATCACTAACATCATCAGCTACAGCATACTCAGCATCATCCTCAGCAGCAGCATCAGCATCAGCATCAGCATCAGCATCAGCATCAGAATCTGCATCATCATCATCATCACCATCATCATCATCATCAGCATCATCATAATCATAATCATAATCATCATCGTTATCGTCATCAGCATCGTAAGTATCACCATCACTACCACGATCATCATCATGATCATCAGCAGCATCATGATCATCACCAGCAGCATCACCCTTCTTCTTCGCATCATCTCCTTCTCCTACCTCCTCTCCCTCCACCTCCTCATCTTGCCTCCTCCACCTCGGCCTCCTCCCTCTGCCTCCGCCTTGGGCATCCCGCCTCCACCTGCGGCCTCTGGGGCCTCCTGGGGCCCACTGGAACCACCTGGTACCTCCTACGGCCTCATGGGGCCTCCCTGGATACTCCTCCTCCTCCTCCTCCTCCTCCTCTTCCTCCTACCTCCTCCTCCTCCTCCTCCTCCTCCTCCTCCTCCTCCTCCTCCTCCTCCTCCGCCTCCTCCTCCTCCTCCTCCTCCTCCTCCTCCTCCTCCCCTCCTCCTCCTCCTTCCTCAGCCACTCCTTTCCCTTGTAAATAACGTCTCCCTGTCGCACCCCGAAGCCAGTTTTTGGGGCGGGCCAGGCGTTGCGCCTGACACTTCCTCACCACGTATGACTCTGAAGCTTCAAAACTGACCACAGCTTCGCAGATGGAGGGCAAGTGGTTTTCAACATGTGGCTCTCGCCTTGGCGCTGCGCACATGTGTTTTAAACATGTGCAAGAGTTTCACGGATTGAGGGCGGGTCGTTTTCAAAATGTGGCTCTCGCCTCAGCGCCGCGCACACTCGCTTTAAACATTTGCAAGAGTTTCACGGATTGAGGGCGGGTCGTTTTCAAAATGTGGCTCTCGCCTCAGCGCCGAGCACATTCGTCTCAAACATTTGCATGAGATTCACGGATTGAGGGCGGGTGGTTTTCAAAATGTGGTCCTCGCCTTATTGCCGCGCACGTTTTTAAGATGTGCAAGAGTTTCACGTGTTGAGGGCGGTGCCTTTTCAAAATGTGGCTCTCGCCTCAGCGCCGCGCACACTCGCTTTAAACATTTGCATGAGCTTCACGGATTGAGGGCGGGTGGTTTTCAAAATGTGGCTCTCGCCTTAGCGCCGCGCACATCTGTTCCTCAAATTTGGAAGAGGGCCACGGACTCCCATGATCAACGTACCAGAAATGGCGTCTTGGAAGGATTCGGGATTATGCGGCTGCGACAGCTATGTTGACTCGCCGTGCTGAAATCCCCAAAATGGCATTATGGCACGATTTCGGATCGTCAAGACGCAGCAGTCATGTTGATCCGTGGCGTTGGCATCCCGAGAACAATGATTTGGCATGCTTCAGGGTCTTCAAACGGTTGCCTTCTAACGAGGCAGTTTCCTCAATGGGAATGAACCGTTGTATGGGGCCTATGAAGAGGAAGCTTGGACGGAGGGATAATTCCAACATCGTTTATGACTTTTTGGTTTGCACTGGTCCTCCTCCTCCTCCTCCTCCTCATTCTGCGTCTCCCCCTTCTCCACCTCATCCTGCCTCCTCCTCCTCGTCCTCCTGCCCCCTCCTTGGGTTTGATTCCTCCTCCTGGGGTCTGTCGTTGCCTCCTGAAGCTTCCTGGGGCCTCCGTGGCCTCCCGGGGTACTCCTGGAAACTCCTGGGGCCTCCTTTGGCCTCCTGGGGGGCTCCTGGGGCATCCGAAGGCGTCTGGGTTGCTCTGGGACCTCCTGGGGTTTCTGAAAGCTCCTTGAACTTCTCGTGGCCGTCGGAAGCATTCTTCGGGCTCCCGCTCGGGACCTCCTCGCGATTCGCTCACAGACGAGGCTTCTGCTCGAGACTTCCTCCTTGCTCAGGCCCGAAGAACCCAACAGAGACGACAATGACAGGTTTGGGATGACCCGCTCGGATTCGAACATGGAGGTGGCGACACCATAGGGAAGGGCTCCCGCCCGTGACCTCTTCGCGAACCATTCACAGACGAGGCTCCCGCTGGAGACTTCCTCAAGATTCAGGCTCCCAGTTGCCACCAAACCTGTGTTTTGCATGGCTTGCCCGTCGCCACCCCAGATGAATAACGTGAGGTGCGGGCCCCATAGAGAAGGGTCTCCCTCTCGAGACTCCTTCGCAATCCACTCACAAACGGAGCTCCCGCTCGAGACATCCTCGGGATCCAGGCGCCCAGGTGTCACCGAACCTTTGCTCTGGCAGGGCTTGCCGATCGCCGCCTCGGAGTAATAGCATAGGGTGCGGCCCCATAGAGGGGGCTCTCCCTCTCTCGAGACGCCTTCGCAATCCACTCACAGACGAGGCTCCCGCTCGAGGCATCCTCGGGATCCAGGCGCCCAGGTGTCACCGAACCTTTGCTCTGGCAGGGTCTGCCGATGGCCGCCTCGCATCGAAAGCACGAAGCGCTGGCCCAAAAATCGTTCAGTAACCACTGAGAAATCACTGGTTCTGCATTTTTGGGCACTCTTGTCAGGTTGGGAAAAAAACACACAGACACAATGAATCGTCGATTTCCCAGAAAATATGGGGAAATATGGGAAGTGGGGGGAAGACAAAAACCCAGAAAAGATGGGGAAATATTCTGAATATGTTTATGTGTGTGTGTATTGATTCGTGTGTCCTGGGGTCCCTTCATCTTGGGGAGCCTCTTGGCGGCACCTGGGACGGCCTGGGGGCACCCTCCAAAAACACGCGAGGAGGAAGATCAAGTTTAAGTTTGGCTCTTCGGGTGTCCGAGGGGGGCGTTCGTGGAGGGCGATTGGGGCGTCCTGGTGGCCTCGGGGACCGCCACGTTGAGGGCCCCTGGGGCCGCCCTGGAGGCGTCTGGGGCCATCTCGGGGGGCTTTTGGGGTGGGCCTCTGTTGGAGGCGTCTGGGGCCTTCTGGGGGGACTGACTGGGGCGTCGTAGGGGCTCTCTTAGGTCTTAGGGGCGCCCTGGGCAGTTTGGGGGCGATCTTGGAAGCCTCATGGGCCGCCTTGGAGCGTCGGAGAGACGAAGGGGCGACAACGCCCAAATCCTTCAAAAATGTTGAGAATCTATGCCTGGTGCGTAATCCTTCGAAAATGCTGACAATAAATTACTCCGACGGAAAGACCCCACATGAAAATCCGCTCGGCGAATCTGGAAATAACCTTCACAGATGTCCTCGCGATTAATGCAGCGCCCCTATTGTCTCC
>CAUYUJ010021271.1:83665-111165 GCA_963575745.1 Prorocentrum cordatum
GGGCACAGGTTCTTAGGGCCCCCCCCCCTGCAAAAAACTCACCAGCAAACTCCCCACCACGCCTGACGCCGACCTCCTCCTGGAGCCAATGGGCACAAATTCTTATATAGGGGCCCCCCACCCTACAAAAAACTTCGCCCGCACCCTCCCGCCAAGCCTGACACCGACTGCCTCCTGGAGCCACTGGGCACAAGTTCTTAGGGCCCCCCCGCCCTGCAAAAAACCTCGCCGGCAACCCCCCCGCCGCGCCTGACACCGACCTCCTCCTGGAGCCACTGGGCACAGGTTTCTTCGGTCCCCCTCACCCTCCAACAAAATCTCGCCGGCACCCCCCGCCACGCCTGACACCGACTGCCTCCTGGAGCCACTGTGCACAGGTTCTAAGGGGCTCCCCACCCTGCAAAAAACATCGCTGGTCCCCCCCCCGCTACGCCAACGCCGACGCCAGCGCCGAAGCCCTCCTCCTCGTCCTCCACCTCCTCCTCCTCCTAGCCCTCCTCTTCCTCCCATCAGTCCTCCTCCTTCTCCTCCTCCTCCTGCTATCCATCCTCCTCCTATCCCTTCTCCCCCTGTCCCCCATCCTCCTCATCCTCCCCCTCCTCTTTCTCCACCTCCTCCTCCTCCTCCACCACCTCCACCTCCTCCTCCTCCTCATCATCATCCTCTTCCTCCTCCTCCTCTTCTCCCTCAGACTCCTCACCCTTCTCAGATCACAACTCATCCAATACATCCTTCGCCCATCCATCCTCCTCATACCCCTCCCCCTCCCATCACTCCTCCTCCTCTCCCACCTCCTTCTATCCCTCCTCCTACTATCCTCCTCCTCCTTCTCCTCCTCCTCCTCCTCCTCCTCCTCCTCCTCCTTCTCCCCCCCCTCCTACTCCTCCTCCTCCTCTTTTCATGGTCCTCCTCCTCCTCCTCCTCCTCCTGATCCTGATCCTGATCCTGAACGATCTGATTCCTTATCCTCCTCTCCTCCTCCTCTCGCCTCCTCGCTCCTCTTTTCCTCCTCCTCGTCCTCCTCGTCCCTCCTCCTCCTCCTCATCATCATCGTCATCCTCCTCTTCCTCCTCCTCCTCCTGGTGCTCATCCTGGTCCTCCTCCTGCTCCTCCTCCTCCTCCTCCTCCTCCTCCTCCTCCTCCTCCTCCTCCTCCTCCTCCTCCTGGTCCTCCTCCTCCTACTACTCCTCCTCCGACTTCTCCTTCTTCCAAACTGATGCTGCTCCTCCTCCTCCTCCTCCTCCTCCTCCTTCTCCTCCTCCTCCTCCTCCTCCTCCTCCTCCTCCTTCTCGTCCTCCTCCTGTCCGCCACCTCTTGGAAGCCGCTGGAGGCCGGCGGAGGCTATCCGCCTCCTCGTCGTCCTGCTCCTCGCTCCCCCTTCCTACCAAACCTCCTCGTGCTCCTCCGTCTTCGCCTCCACCATCCTCCTCCTTCTCGTCCCCTCTCGTCCTCCTCCCAGTCCTGCTTCTCCGCCTCCTTCCACTCCCCTCCTCGTCATCCTGCTGCTTCTCCTCCTCCACCTCCCCGTTGTCCTCCTCCTTCCCCTCCTCCCCCTTCCGTCCCCGCCTCTGTCTCTGCCCGTTCCTCCTGCCTCTTCGCATTCCTCCGTTTCCTTCTCTCCCCCTCGTCGTCTCCCCCCTCCCCCAGACTCCCAAATACCTCGGGTCTGAACCCTGACGAGGGGGGAGCTGGAGGAGGGTGAGGACGGAGGTGGAGGGGGCCATTTGGGTCGTCGCCGTCGTCGTCGTCGGTTCGGGACGTCGACGTCTTCGTCGCCGTCGTCGGCCCTGGTCATCGTCGTCGTCGTTGTCGCCGTCGTCGCCGCCGTCGTCGTCGTCGTCGTGGTCGCCATCATCGTCGTCGTCAACATCGTCGCTGTCGTCGTCAACAACACCCGTCAGAGAGCCCGACTGGCCCAACATGCCACCAATATTGCCTCTGATTCACCGACATAATCTTCAGAATTACTCAAGGCGACCAAAGATCAGCCAAGATCCACCATCGGTGGACGAGCCCCCCCCCCGACGGAACCCCGGGAAAGCCAATCCTACAACATAGCTACCCTTCACTACGTTACCCGCGCCATGGGTAACATGGCCAAACGTCATTGGGGTTTCCTGGGGGCCCCGAGACCCAACGAAAACCTCAAACACGCCCCGCAAAAGCCCACATATTGCCGCGCAACAACTCCCAAAAAACCTCTGACAGCCCATGCCGAACCCCACAAGACCCTCAAGGGACCACCTTGCGAACCCCTCCCCCCGTCCAAAAGAAAAAACAACGAGGCGCCCGAGACGCTCGACACGTCAAGTGTTCACAAACTATGCGTTATGCACTTTGCGTGTTATGCGTCGGCTCCCCGCAAATTGAATGGCGACCGCGGGACAGCTGACGCGTCCCGGGCCAACCCAACAAAACTCAATAGACCTCTCTAGGGTCGGCGGCAGAGGCAGCAGCCTTTAGATAAAAAAGAAAAGGGGTTTCTGCCTCAGAAGTCGTCCGTCCCAAAATACCCACAAGGAAGCATCGAGGAGCCGTCAACCGGGGAACCGACAGACGTCAAACAATATGGACCGGCAGAATAGCGAGGGCATTTCTCTTAAGCTAAGTTCTGGACCTTCTTGCGATCCAGGACATGCGCGTCTTTGAGGGGAGTTCTCGGGGCAGTCGAATTCCGTCGGGACCCACTGGACCTCAGTCTAGAGTCGCTTTTGGGCAGAATGCTGAACAAGAGATGCGCAGACAGCACGCCATGCAATTGAAACTGATAATTGCGCAGAGACTGCCGGCACGAAGCGGCGGACAGCCAATGATAAAACATATTGTAGCTACGACTGCAAAGTAGTGCAGTCCGGCCAGCGGGAAGATTCGAGGCGGAAGGAGGGAAGAGAGAGGAGGACGCTCTGCCCCGCAGGGCACAGATCCCGTGGGCGTGAGCAAGCCGAGCAGCTTCCTGCCACGCCCGCTCCACAGGTGACCGATGACAGGAATGTCCTTCTGCTCAGAGGCGGGTGGGAAAGAGGCGCTCTGGAAATCACACACAGCTTGCTTCTCAGAACCCGCGGCTGCAACTACGGACTGTCATCTCGCTGGCAGTCCGTAGTTGTTGCCGCCAGTCGGCTCAGGGAGGAGCAGGAACTGCTTCGATTCTCCGATCGAGTGCTTCCCCGTGGAGACTGTAGCACTGGCGAGAGCACGTCCACAGTGTCGCTCTGCCCCGCAGGGCACAGATCCCGTGGGCGTGAGCAAGCCGAGCAGCTTCCTGCCACGCCCGCTCCACAGGTGACCGATGACAGGAATGTCCTTCTGCTCAGAGGCGGGTGGGAAAGAGGCGCTCTGGAAATCACACACAGCTTGCTTCTCAGAACCCGCGGCTGCAACTACGGACTGTCATCTCGCTGGCAGTCCGTAGTTGTTGCCGCCAGTCGGCTCAGGGAGGAGCAGGAACTGCTTCGATCCTCCGATCGAGTGCTTCCCCGTGGAGACTGTAGCACTGGCGAGAGCACGTCCACAGTGTCGCAAGAGCAGATCAAATGTGAACTGCCAGCGCTCGCAGTGCTTTGGGCTCTGCCACAAGAGAGTGGACGAGCTGGGGGGCGCGACGGGCGCCTCAGCTCACAAGCTTGCTTGGGAATGGCCGCCTGGGATTACAAAGGACACTCGACAAAGGAACGGGGCTCCCGCTCGAGACCTCCTCAAAGATACAGACTTTTACAGGGAATAACTCCCAGGTGTCACCAAACCTGCGCTTTTTACAGGGAATCCCAGATGGGCGCCTCGGATGCATACCATGAAGCGGGGGGGCCCTTAGGGAGGGGGCTCCCGCTCGAGACTTCCTCGCGATTCGTTCACGGACGAGACTACCGCTCGAGACTGAGGGTAAGTGTTCTACCTTGTACTATGACGGCCGCCTCGGATTCGAATATGGAGGTGGGGACCCCACAGGAAGGAGGCTCCCGCTCGAGACTTCCTCGCGACTCACTGACTCACAGACGAGTGAGCGCCCAGGACATCCTCGCAGCTGCTCAGGAAAGAGGCTCCCGCTCGAGACTTCCTCCGGCTTCGGGCTCCCGGGTGTCGTGTGTTACCGGGTACTTCGCTGGCCGCCTCGGATTACCAACACGAGCTCCGAGGAACGCGGCTTCCGCTGGAGACGTCCTCGGGATGCAGGCTCCCGAGGGGCGCCTCGGATGAGTCGCCTGAAGCGGGGGGCCTCAGAGGGAGGGGCTCCCGCTCGAGACGTCCCCGGGGTTCACTCACAGGCGAGCGCCCGAGGTATCCTCCCAGTTTGGTGAGGAACGAGGCTTCCGCCCGAGACTTCCTCGGGATTCAGGCGAGGCTCCCGGTCGAGACTTCCTCAATGAGTGCATGAGTGTGCGAGTGATTGAGTGAACGTGTGAGTGCGTCGGAGGAGAGGAACAGAAGGTGAGGTGTTCTTTCCTGCGCGGGAATGAATGCCCAGAGAAAACAAGAACTCCTGTTAATGTGTGTGGCAAACTTGCTATCGCTCGGACGCCCATTCCCCGTGCATTTTTCGGTTTCGTGCGTTGATGTTCTGCTCCTCGATGGTCCCCGCCGAGAAAGATTGCGCACGTCCGAGCGATGCCAAGAAAACAAAAGGAAGAGGAGGGAGGACGAAAGGGTATCGAGATTCGCCAGCGTGCCGCGAGGAACAAATTGGAATACAATCGGCACCCGTGGAGTTCCATGTGCTGAATCGCGCCTGTGCATGTTCACAGAGCCCGATGGCCCCCATGGGGACCCTACGGCCTTGGAGTTGAAATCATGCGCTGTACCCACAGGATCATGTGGACAGGGAGCCTGCACCCTAAACATCAACTGCAACAAAAACGCTAAGCGAGCTTAGCTCACTGTGCAGCAAGCTGGCGTCCTCGACATGCTGCACTCGCCCTCGCAGGAGACGCCATACCTCCTGGAGAGGTCCGCCCGGCCCGAGAGGGAGCGCAGCACGGCCTCCTGCTCTGGAGTCGTGATTGCGCCTGGACGCGCAATCCGCGCCCAGCCGAGGAGCCCACGGCCTGAGACGCTGTACTTGTGTATAACCAGTATACAGGCCAAGAACACGCTCCTGCCGAAGCCGCCTTTGCAGTGAACCAGGATGGCGCTACCACCGTCGGGATTCATATTCGTGTCCCGGGCAAAGCTGAGGAAACGCCTGACAGCAAGATCGGGGGGCACGGCCCCCGCGCCGTCGCTGGTGGCGTCGCTGACGAAGACGTTTGCGTGCCGGATCCCGAAGCTGGTCAGCAGCCCCGCATCGTAACTCCCCCCAATCTCCGCGAGTCCTCGCTCGTCTGGCTTGTTCACGCGCACCACGGCCCGGATGCCCTCCTCCAGGAGGAAGTCCACGAAAGGCTTGGCCTCGGGCCACTCGCCGTGGCCCCTGCCGCCCCCGGCCCCGGGGCGGTAGGCCTTGCACACGGTGTGCGTCGACATGCCCGCCAGCTGGTCGCCGGCCCCCAGGTGCCCCAGCGGCTCGCTGCTGGCGCCAGGCTTCGCCTCCTCGCCGACGGCGCCGGAGATCCCCACGTCGCTCCAGCAGGCGGCCCCCTCCTCGGGCAAGCTGGCACTCGCTGGCAGCTGGGCCCTCGACGAGGCGGTGCACTTGCTGATCCCCCGGATCTCGTCCAGGCTGTCCTCCTCCGGGGCGGGATCGGCGCAGCGTTCCCTGCAGAAGGCGGCGCAGGTCACAGGGTCGGGGTCCTTGATGGTCGTCATGGGGTCCGCCATGACGAAGACATCGCCCGGCACCAGCCAGGCCCCATCGTACTGGTAGGTGGTCTTCCAGAACTTGCTGGCTGCGAGGGAGGTCATGACACCATCCTGGACGCTGTCCTTGCTTAACCACCCCAGATCCCGGGCCATCTGAACACCCTCCCAGCAGTCCTGGACCACCATGCTGGGCGTCCGGGGGTGGCTGGTCTTCAGATCCCCCGGGTCGATCCACGAACACGGCAAGGTCAAAGCAGCGTCTTCAGGGAGAGCAATGCACACCTCGTTGGCAGACCAGCCCTGTCCGAGCACGAGGTAAGCACCAGTCAGAACGGCAACGTTCTGGCGCTCCTCGGCCTCATACTGGACCGCGACGAACTTGCTAGGATCCTTGAGACGGGTGTCGAGCTCGAGGCCGAACCACAGCATCTGGTCGAAGGCCAGCGGACCGACGCAGCCGCCCAAGGCCTCGGCAGGGTAGTGGCAGACCCCATAGCAGCCCTCACGGAATCCAGGCGCTGTGACATCTTTGAGCGTCAAGACGGCCTTGTCGCTGGTGGCACTCCCGGTAGGGCCGTAACACAATCGTTGCGGAATCAACGTCGAAGAACTCATTGAATCTGCAATCATGATTACGACTCAGAAAATAATGAGTACCGGAGTCATTTCTGGGCCTCCGGCCTAAAAACGCCTGGCAGATGCAGGACTTCAGCCAAGATGGCACGCAGAGGGTCCAAAAAATCGTTCTGGAGGCCTTCGGGGTCGGCCCAGCAGGCCAACATCACTGAAACACCACACGTGCGTCGACGTCTTTCGGGTTCTCGCCAGCTCCATGTTCATCGCGCCCAGGAGGCCCCCAAGACCAGCCCAAGACAATGGGCTCCAGGAGGACCCAAGGAGGGCCCAAGAGGGCCCCAAGACGGCCCTACCAGGTCCCCGCGGCAGCCAAGTGTGGCTCCAAGACGGCCCAGCGAGGCCCACAGGGCGGCCCCCGAAGGCGCCCGACGGCCCAGGCCATGCCCTACGTCGGCCCTATACAGACAAGCCCAGAGGGCCCCGAAGACCCGAGAGGCCCCCTCCCCAGCTCGAGGAGTACGCAGTCCGCTGGCGCAGCCGCACCCCCGCCCGACACCTCACGACACCGGCGTTTCCACAGGCAGGGGGCGGCGGGGACTCGCCGCAGGCGGCGTCGATAGCTAAGCCAGGTCAGGCCAGACACGTCCCACCTTAGCATCCGCCTCTAACCTCCATGCGGCCGAGAGCCGTTGACTAGGCATGCCGCGGCGGCGGCCCCGGCGACACGCTGTGCGCTGCTCCGCGGAGCGCCGGGCTCCGAAAGGCTCAGGACGCTGAGGCCAACGTTGGTGGAAGAACTGAGAGTTGCGCGTTCTGACCAGTGGACCCGTGGACCGGCCTATAGCGGTGGACCACCGGACTGCAGACCCGTGGACCCGTGGAACGGGGGACTGGCGGACCGGTGGACCAGCGGACCAGCGGACCGGAGGACCAATGGACCTGTGGACCGGTGGTGGACCAGCGGACCGTCGACAGGGCTGGCGGGCTGGTGAACCCATGAGCCGATAGACCGGTGGGCCAGTGGACCGGAGGACTTGCAGACCCCGTCGGCCGTCGGCGGACGGAACCGGCGAACCGGTGAACCGGCGGACCCATGCAGGTGGACCGGCGGCCGGTGAACCAGTGGACCCGCGGACTGCCGGTGGACCGACGGACTGGTGGTCCGGTAGATCAGGAGCGAAACCCAGACCCCCTCGAGTCATGAAAAAATCACGACGGGAGGTTTTTCGCTATTTTCGGCCTCTGGGGGCCCCTACCGGGCTTCGGGACCGTCAAAAAACGACTCAGGAGGAAACACCGGTCCTGGGGAATGGGTCCAAACCTCTGGGGGTCGACGTCATGAAAAAATCATGACGTCGGGGGTCTGGGAAGAAGGACGTACATGTACATGAATCCACGCTGGTTTCGAGAGTTCGCATTGAGCGAATGTTCGTATCGCGCGGCAGGTCTCGCGGGTCAAGGGGCCGTGTTCATGTACATAGCTGGGCGCGTACGTCCTTTGTGGGCTCCCTAGTAGACCGCCGGACCAAGTGGACTGGCGGATAAGCAGCCGGCGGTATACCGGTGGTAAGATGGACCGGTGGACCCGTGGACTGGCGGACCAGTGGACCAGCGGACCGGCGATCCGACCATTGGCACTGTGATGATTGCAAGCCAATATGTATTTATAGTGTTGCTATAGGATGCTATTTGAGTATACGCTTGGATAGGTTAAGACAGGCTAGGATGGGTTAGGGTATCCTATAGGGTGCCTGCATTTTCAGTGCCTATCCCTTCCACTACGAAATCCCATGGGGCTTATAGCTGCCTATTGCCACCGATACTTGCGAATCCTATAGGCATCATATTTTTGAACATTTTACTAGTTTCACTATTTATCAATGATATTTGCACTATGTTTCAAGATTTCTTACTCTTTTCCAATATTTGCACTAATTTTCACACCTTATCATTATTTCTTGCACAATGTAGCACCAACGTGCATAAGGTTGTAGTGATTCGGTTTGCTTGTTTTCCCAACAGAAAGCGTTCAAAACAGTTAAAAACTATCGCCTGCGCAATTTAGTCGCCACCGACAGAATGTTGCGAGGAGGGGAGGAAGAGGAGGATGAGAAGGAGGAGGAGGAGGATAACGAGTTGGAGAAGACAGAGGATGACGAGGAGGAGCATGATGATGAGGAGGAGGAGGTCGAGGAGGAGAGGACGAGAACGAGGACGATGACGAGAATGTGGAGGAAGCTGAGAAGGAGCAGGGTAAGGATGACGATGATGATGAGGAGGAGCAAAATGGGGGGAGGATGAGGAGAAGCAGCAGGAGGAGTACGAGAACAAAGAGGAGGAGGCGGAGGCGGAGGAGGCGGGGGAAGAGGAGGGAGAAGAGGAGGAGGAGCGGGAGCAGGAGGAGGACGAGCAGGAGGAGGAGGAGGAGGAGGAGCAGAAGGAGGAGGAGCAGGAGGAGCAGGAGGAGCAGGAAGAGGAGGAGGAGCAGGAGGAGCAGGGGCAAGAGCAGGAGGAGGAGGAGGAAGAAGAAGAAAAGGGAGAAGAGGATGATGATGATGATGATGATGATGATGATGATGATGATGATGATGATGATGATGATGATGATGATGATGATGATGATGATGATGATGATGATGATGATGATGATGATGATGGTGGTAGTGGTGGTGGTGATGATAATGATGATGATGGCTGGATGCTGGCTGATGTTGGCTAGATGTTGGCTGGGTGCTGGCTGATGATGGCTGGCGTTGGCTGGATGTTGGCTGGTGCTGCATGGTGTTTTTTTGATGTTGGCTGATGTTGCCCAATGTTGTTATGATGTTGGCGAATGCTGGCGCGTGTTGTCTAATGTTGGCTGGGTGTTGGTTGGTGTTGCCCAATGTTGCCAAATGTTGCCCAGCCTTGCCGAATGTTTCCCAGTGTTGCCCAATGTTGCTGGCGCGCGCTATCCAGTTGGCATTGCCGCGCAATTCCGCTATCGCGTTCGGGCGGGCGCCCACGGGGGAGGGGGGGGGCAACCCATAACCTGTGGCGCAACCAGTAGGAGGACGTTTTCATTTTCGGCGACCGAGGGCGCAACCTATGGCGCAAATTCGGGCGCCGAGAAAGATGTGGAGGCAGAGGAAGTGGAGGAGAAGGAAGAGGAGGAGGAGGTGGAGGACGAGCAGGAGGAGGGAGGAGGAGGCGGAATACAAGGGGGGTAGAGCCGACGACGACGACGACGACGACGACGACGACGACGACAAAGACTACAGATGGCAGTCACAACGAAACCCGAAGCCCGATGGGGCCCAGACAGGCTGAACATCAAAATGCGTTTGGGGCTACAGCCGATTTATGCTCGCCGTTTGGGCTGGTGGCGGGGCCCAAGCGGCGAGCTGTCTTGTGATTGAATTATGTCCGCTGGGCGTCGTGAGGGCTTCTTGGGAAGTCTTGGAGACCGGGCGATCCTGAGGCCATCTTGGGCGATCAATGGCTACAGTGGATCATCTTGGAAGAATTTTGGGTTGTGGTGATGCTGCCACAGGCACCTTCGGCTGTGGTGATGCTGCCTCAGGCACCTTGACGACGTTGATGTCCGACTTCAGGCGGAAGCCGACCAAGGCCATGAGGAGGAGGAGGAGGAGGAGGAAGGAGGAGGAGGAAAGAGCGCAACATGACCCATCGACGGTGAAAATTGCTTCACACGGTCAAATTTCATGGTTTTACTGATTTTCACGATTTCTCACTATTTTCTATGTTTTTAACGATTTTCATAATTCTTACACTACCCTTCACTACAATATTTTTCATTATTTTGAAACTATTGCTCAATATGTTGTTAGAGCTGTATGATGTCCTAAAGCCCTTTAGCCAATGATCGGTCACGCATGCAACAAAGGCGATGGCGGACCAGCTGACCGGCAGACCCGCGGACCGGCGGACCGGTGGACCGGCGGACCAATGGACTGGCGGACTGGGCCAGCGGACCGATGGACCAATGAATCGGTGGGCCGTCGGACCGTCCCGGACCACTGGAAAGACGAAGCGGCGGACTGGTAGACTGACTGACTGGTGAAACGGTGGAGCGGTGGAGTGGCGGTCGACCGGTGAACTGGTGAAGCGGTGGACCGGTGGACCAATTGAGATGTTGATCGGTCGTGGACCTGGGGACTGACCAGTAAACGTTTGGTGGACCGGTAGACTAATGTTGGACCAGCGGTGGACAAGTTGGCCGAACGGTGGAGCGTAGGCTAGTGGACCCTTGTGGCGATCAGGAGCATCAGCACCAGCACGGCAGCACCATCAACGCGGCAGCACCAGCAGCACCACCACCACCAGCAACGCCAGCAGCAGCAGCAGCAGCAACACCAGCAGCAGCACCAGCATTCGCAGAACCAGCAGCAGCACCGCCGCCACCAGCAGCGGCAGCACCAGCAGCGCCAGCAGCAGCAGCACCACCACCACCCCCAGCATCAACAGGACCCGCACGCACCAGCAGCACCAGCAGCAGCACCGCCACCAGCAGCAACAACAGCACCACCGGCAGCAGCAGCTCCCTGGGTTGTGAACCAACGGCAACTGAAGCGTGGGCGCTGCGGCCCGGTTGCCAGCGCTCGGTAAGTGCATACGTGTTTACATTATGTGGCATGTGTCCCAGCAGCAGCACCACCAACTGCAGAACCAGCAGCAGCAGCAGCAGCAGCGCGAGCAGCAGCAGCAGCAGCAGCACCACCACCACCACCACCAGCACCAGCAGCAAAAGCAGCAGTAGCGCCAGCACCAGCACAGGCACCAGCAGCACCAGCAGCACCACAAGCAGCACCAGCAGCAACAGCAGCAGCAGCACCACCACCAACAGCTCACCAGCAACAGCACCAGCAGCACAAACAGCAGCACCAGCAGCAGCAGCGCCAGCAGCAGCACCAGGACCGTCAGCAGCAGCCCCACTAGCAGCAGCACAAGCAGCACCGTAACCAGCAGCAGCGCTAGCAGCAGCACCCGCAGCAGCACCAGCAGCAATACCAGCAACAGCGGTGCCAGCAGCAGCGCCGGCAGCAGCACACGTATAGCAGCAACTCCAACACTGGCAACAGCAGCAGCGCAGGCAGCAGCGCCAACCGCACCGCCAGCAGCGGCCTCGCCAGCAGCAGCAGCAGTTTCGCTAGCGTTGTCCGAGAATTACCTCCCTTTGTCTCCTGCGTTCCTCTCTCTCACTCGGAATCTGAATCCAACAATACGCAGTGCTCTCTATAACCTTGCTTTGAGTTGCATTGCAGGCAAGCACCCTCTCATTTCTCACGCTCCTTGCTGCCCTCGGAAGAGTCCTCAGGCTAGGCCTCCGCAAGTTGCCCCTGGGCCACAGGAATCCTCGGCGCCCACGGCATTATCTTGATAACCTGTTCGGTAGACGACGATGATGATGCACAGTAGCAGTTTTTGCCCAGGCGAGCAGGGGTGGCGTAACCTGCCATCGTCGGTTCCAGAAACCGACCGCCTGTTTTCGATCCCGACTCGCTCGGACGAAAATCCATCGCTCGACCAAGCAGCAAGGAGGAGGAGGAAGAGGAGGAGGAGGAGGTCTTGTGGGTCTCAGCGCCCAAATCCCGTTGAGCTCCTTGACGGCCACAGGAAAGACTGCGCGGGCGTACGACGCTCGCACGACCACCTGGCAGATTCATTCATTCCCAATCCTAAGATGAACAGCGCTACTCTGCGTATCCCAGCTGTCCTACCCGATGTACATCCACTCCAGCTCAGACGTGCACTCCATGCATTAGGCACAGCTGCTGGACCACATATGTGATTTTCTCACACTACCATGTCACACAGATGCACCAGCATGAGGACGTGCGATTGCAGCGCACGCGACCTCAGGTCTACTTCAACGAGACGAGCATGCACAACAACTACATAAGTGGGCTTCAGTACGATGTGCTTTGGCGCACTGGTGCGTGGCTGGGAAGCCTGCGCCCACCGCCTGGGCACTATATGCGCATAGTTCTGCACTGCGTGGTTTTGGATTCGTTCGCAGATTTCACCACAAGAAACACTGGATTCGAGTTCTCCTACGTGCTAGCAAACCACTCCTACAAGCTGCCGCACTCCAAGATAATGCAGATTCTGAAAGATGGCTGATTTTTCTATGTTTCACATTTCGACAATACTTGCATGAGTCTGATGCTAAATCAGAGTGGAGTACTATATGCGGCGCTTTCATCCATATCCTCAATATGGTGTATTGGTCGTACAACAGGCGCTCGTACCGTTAACCGACGTCCTGTTGTTGGACCCACACTGCGATTTCGAGAGCATTTCCGATCTACGTTTCAAGAAAGTGGCAATCAGTGCGACCGACCACGATACAGAATTTGGCGAAACTGTTCTATATGGAGTTTCACGTTGTTTCCTACTGCCTGGAGCGACTCCAAGACGATTGCAGCATACGAACCCCTGGCGATCAACACCCTACGCCCAATCACACAAACCGGCCCCGGACCATCACAAGTTGGCCAGACACGTCGACCACGACCATCTCGACGCCAGCGCCAGATGCCGACCGCTCAGGACGAGACCCGCCTCAACATCATCATGCAGATCAAACGCAATGAGAAGCTGCGACATCGACTATGCGCGACCACTACCAATTTCACGATGCTCTCACAGTTCTGCAAAGTGCGGTTCGAAATCGATCGGCGGACAGTGGAGCGATGCATGTATTTCCGCAGCTATGCTCTATGGTTGGCGATATATCTCAGTGAGCTCTCCACGAAGTTGGACTTTCGACGTCAGAGGCGCCATGGCAATGTGGGCTCCTACACACTTGAGGTCCTTCCTACAATCAGGCAACCCATTGCCCACATGAGTTTTTCGCTTACCACTTGCATCCCCACCTGGACCGATAGATGCACGATGCCGAGATCTTATACGACGGTACAGATCGGGGGTTACCCGAACATCCCCTGGACACAACCTGCAAATATTTCTCAGACAGAAGCTGCAAGCTCATAGATGTAAGCTGCCCATGGTTTCAGATGGTATATCTCAACAACATGCCGCTACTGCATACTTCTCAATGGAACTATACAAGTAACTACGTGACAGAGAAGGCGAACCCTTGTTTATAATGTGGCCTGGACATAACAGCATTGGAATGTACCAATATTGGTGCGACGACTCGAAGCTGAACTCCGATCTCATTTCGCGCGATATCAATGCTGTGGAACATGCATTGGCCTTGCGAAGCTGGTGCACCCGAAGTTGCCCAGGAATGTGGACGTGGAAACCCTGGCGAACGCCTGTTTCTCGACGACACTCACCACTCCTGCTCGTTCCCCCTTAAAGAGGCTACGATATGATTTCACCTCTCAACGTTCAGAAGTTTGCTGGGAGCCCGTCGACCAAGACACGCACCGTAGAGCTGCACTGCCATGGCTATGCTATGTTTGGAAGCTTGGCCAATGCTTCGTGGATGACCCTGTACACTACCAGCATCTCCCGAAGTGGAACACGAAAATGGTTCGTCCGAAAATGGATCGCTTGGCACGCAAATATATCCCAGAACGCTGGCGCGACCCGCGACGATGAAGCTGCTAACATCACGAAAGCCTACATCACGGTCAAAGCGGCATGTATCGGCAAAAGCTCTGGCGAATTATGTTGTAATAAGCCACATGCCCATAACCGAGAGATCTGCGCTGCCCCTAATGCATACCAACGCACCTACAAACGGAAAGCTGCTAGAGAACGACGACCTGTTAAATCACTTAGTGGAGATGAGATGGGGGCGATCTGGGAGATGGCTAACTTACCTGACACTATCCCCGCTAGGGTTCGAGCTCTTGAGGAAGCCCCTGAAACATCGATTCCAATGCCCCCGTGGAGCCCCGAAAGCCCCGACATCCTGGACGAAGGCGGATGAGAGCCAGTCCTTGAAGGACGCTAGCGCTGGACGGCGCATTATCCGATGCGATGCCCCACTTAACCGACCTCAAAAACGAACAGGGCAATACTGGTGCTATCCAACGCGCGCCCCGTGCCCATGGACAACTTTGTTGCGCAGGCCAACGTGCACCCCCATGTATATGATGTGCTCTCGTTGCAGGGCCTGCGGCGCGCCAGTCGACACGCGGCCCAAGACGCCAACTTCATTCTCGGACGGGAGGTTTTCTCACCCACGAAAGGCTGGCCGATGGGAGGCGCCATGTCCGAGCCAGCCACGCTGTGCGACCTGGGTAAAGATATCCATGACCTCTAAGTTTTCCCCTACGCGAACTCGTGACGTGAGTCTACGGTATCGCGACCCCCTACCATCCCAACCCCTGCAAGGATTGCTATATGTGGATGGCGCCCTCCTCTGCTCGCGCGTGTTCTGTCCACCCTGCCGCCTTCAGTTGACACGGCAACGTTGGCCGCAGGACGTGGGAGTCGCAGAAGAGGGGCGCCCGCTCCCCACTGACGTCCTGCAAGTTCGGGTCCATGGTGCCGGCTGGAAAATCGAGATGCACCCATTCTCGCACAGCGGGATGTTTGCCCGAGGCCTGGAAGCTACCCCCCCCCCCTACGCCCAAATCCCCGCATGGCGCCCCGCCCCAGATGGACGATCTCATGCTACATTACGCACCCTGGTCCTGAAGCGAGCCTTGGCACACAGTAACATGTCTATGCGCGAATGGCCTTCTTATGCCTGGCTAATGAGATTCTCAAATGTGACTGGCCCGTCCTACAACTTAGCAGAGCTCCACACATTTTTCCTCGACGACATAAATCTATATTTATATCCGTCGCAAGGCTCTGGGACATGGTTGGGAATTAAGATGCAGTCTCCAGAGGGCCCCCTGAACGCATGTTTTCGGCAAGCTCCCGTTTCTGTGGTTGGCGGAGCAGTCGCTGGATACCCCTGGATTTCTGACCCTCCCACTGGCCCCATGAGCACTCCATGAAGAAACCGACCCACACCCGTAACCCACCCTCGAGCACGTCGCGGTTCCAAGACCTATATCCCTCGCTCGCCACAACAAGTGCGCGATGGCCCAGCGCTGGGGACGCCCGTAGAAAGGGTGGCTCTGGAGGCTCTGGCATGCAGCAGTTCGCACCTAATGGAGGAAAAGGAGGAGGCAAGAGTTTCGACAATCGCATGCCAGCATATGCGATGAGTGCAGCGGAGCCCTCAACATCCGTGAATGAAGCATGTCTTCGTCGCGAGCACGCCAAGCAAGCAGCAGCCGAGAACAACGCGTTCATGAAGGTGACACGCTCAGACATGAAAGCAGTGCCTTCTATCTTTGGTGGCGGTGGCCCAAAGTCAAAGCGTTTCAAGTTCCTGACGTCCACGAGCCGCAAGCTAAAAGACCAAGGGAGTAATTCTTCCAGAGCAAGCAGTTCAACATCAAGCCAAGCCTCCAGCGCTGGCAGCAGTTCAAGCAGCAACATCAATTTCAGCGCATTGCGAAAACAGCTGTAAAGATGAAACGCACTTAAAGAAGGCTGAGAAGAAAAATAATAAGCACACGGCGACGTCACCCGATATGGATGCTGTGCGTAAGCAGCTCGCCGGCATGCAGCATGCCATGATCGGCATCGCCACTGCGAAGCATGAGCTGGCCGAACCTTCCACGACAACCCCGAAAGCAGGCCGCAAGCTCAAGATGCCCACACTTGCTGCACCAGAGGCTGCCAAGAAATCCGAAGAGCAAGCCATGAAAGAAATCCTGAAAACAGTTGCCCCGACCGAAGATTTCAGCTCTTACCCGAAGACCCCGAAAGAGTTCTGCAAAGCCGTTGGATGCCTTGTGAAAGTAAAGCAAGCCGACTGGAACCGCGCCCTGAAGGCAAACGACCTCTCCGAGTCCACAGGTGTTAGCAAAGAGGCGAAGGCGGAGCAGCTACTGAACTACTTGACATCGAGAAACGATGACGAGTGACGCTAGTACTACGCCTACTTTCCATGATTGAGGTTGCCAGCTCCGTGATCGCCATCGCGCGCTGGGCCCCGTTTGCCGTCACCTCCGACGTCGTGCATATGGCCCTGGAGGCCGCGACACCATTGCGAGGGAGGCTGAGTGATGTCGCTTCGCCGTTTCTTGGCCATCTGTTTCTTCGCCGTTCCTCTTTCTCTCAATATGAATCTGAATCCAAGAATATGCAGCGCTCGCTAACCTTGCTTCGAGTTGCATTGCAGGCACCCTCTTTTCTCACGCTCCTTGCTTCCCTCGGAAGAATCCTCACGCTAGGACTTTGCAGTTGCCCCTGGGCCATAGGAATCCCCGGCGCCCTCGGCATTATTTTGATAACCTGTTCAGTAGACGACGACGATGATGCACAATAACCGTTTTTGCCCAGGCGAGCAGGGGTGGCGCAACCTGCCATCGTCGGTGCCAGAGGCCGACCGCCTGTTTTCGATTCCGACCGGGCGAAATTAATCGCCCGACCAAGCAGCAGCACCAACAGCAGCACCAACAGCAGCAACAGCAGCAGCGCCAGCAGCCGCTGCAGCACTACCAGCAACAGCGCCGCCAGTAGCAGCATCAGCAGCAGCAGCAACACCAGCAGCAGCAGCAGCAGCACTCGCAACATCACAGCGCCAGCAGCACCAGCAGCAGAAGCACCAGCAGCGCTGGCAGCGACGACAGCAGCAGTGCCACCAGCACGGACAGCGCCGACACCCTCCTCCTGCGCTCGTAGCTGCGGACCAGAGTTCTCCTTCCTACACTGCTGCTACTACTTCCTCGTCGCCACCGCTCTCGGGCCCTGGTGCCGAAAGGGCTCCGGCCGACATGTCAGGGACAGATGGAATGACACGGAATACAGAAGCACGGAGCTGGGGGAACAGAAGAGAGACGTCATCGGCAGACAGGGGCGGAGTTTGGGGGAGAGACAGGGTAAATTGATAAAAAGAGGCATCTGCATACATGAATCTGTGGGGGGCAGGAGATCGGAGGCCAAGACGGAAAAGGGGGTCCTCGGGCATCGGGTGGCGACTCACCTTACTCAAATTAGACCAGAGGTGGGGGCACTGCATATAGTGCACCTGCGAGAGCGCCGACACCTTCCTCCTTCTCCTCCTCCTCCTCCTCCTCCTCCTCCTCCTCCTCCTCCTCCTCCTCCTCCTCCTCCGTCTCCTCCTCCTCCTCCTCCTCCACCTCCTTCTCCTCCTCCTCCTCCTCCTCCTCCTCATCCTCCTCCTCGTCCTCCTCCTCCTCGTCCTCCTCCTCCTCCTCCTCCTCCTCCTCCACCTCCTCCTCCTCTCCCTTCCCCTCTCCGCCTCCTCCTCCTCCTCCTCCTCCTCTCCTCCTCCTCCTCCTGACCATCATCATCATCATCATCATCATCATCATCATCATCATCACCACACCCACCACCACCACCACCACCACCACCACCATCATTATCATCATCATCATCATCATCATTCATCATCATCATCATCATCATCATCATCAGCAGCATCATCATCATCAGCATCATCAGCATCATCAGCAGCAGCAGCATCAGCAGCATCATCATCACATCACATCACATCACCATCACATCACCATCATCATCATCATCATCATCATCATCATCATCATCATCATCATCATCATCATCATCATCATCATCATCATCATCATCATCATCATCATCATCATCAGCAGCATCATCATCATCATCATCATCATCACTACCATCACAATAAGCATCGTCATCATCATCAGCAGCAGCATCATCAACAGCAGCATCCTACTCATCATCACCATCATCATCACCATCATCATCATCATCATCGAAAGCACCAGCAGCATTGAAACCATCATCAGCATCATAATCAGCATCAGCATGATCATCAGCATCATCATCATCAGCATCATCAGCATCATCAGCATCATCAGCAACTTCAGCCGCATCAGCATCAGCATCATCAGCATCGTCAGCATCAGCATCGTCATCCTCACTATCATCAGTATCATCATCAGCAACATCATCAGCATCATCATCAGCATCAGCATCATCATCAACATCAGCATCAGCATCAGCATCAGCATCATCCTCTTCATCATCAGCAGCATCTTCATCATCCTTCTCCTCCGCCTCATCCGCCGTCTCCTTCTCCTCCTCCTCCTCCGCCTCCTCCTCCTCGTCCTCCTCCTCTCCTCCTCCTCCTCCTCCTCCTCCTCTTCCTCCTCCTCCTCCTCCGCCTCCTCCTCCTCCTACTCCTCCTCTTCCTCTTCCTCTTCCTCCTCCTCCTCCTCCTCCTCCTCCTCCTCATCCTCCCCCTCCTCCTCTTCCTCCTCCTCCTCCTCCCCACCCCCCGTGCATAAACTAGAATCATGCGAGCTTCGCGCGCGCTCAAGTTCAAGGGAAGCACGCGTCATCACGGCGGCACAACGCACAAACGTATGCATGCGTATGACGCGCGTTTCGAGCCGGTAGAGGTTATATTCACGCTGCTCGGGCCATGATCCTTTCGCACAAACTATTCGTAGTCGCCCCCCCCAAACCGTACTTCCCCATCCCCTCGGCTCCGCCCCTAGAATCGATGGGTTCCCCTCTTCGTTGTGACGTTCTTGCCTCTTGCAGCCTTACTGTCCTCTCCTCCGCTCGCCCAGTTGGAAGCGAAAAAAAGCAGATCAGGCGCGGAGAAGAACGGATGCCCAAAGCTCCAACTCGGTAGGCCATTTCCTCCCGACTTCGCCGATCATCGTCCTAATCATCCTCGTCGTGATCCTCCCCCTCCTCCTGCTCCACCCTTTCCTCCACATTGTTCCAATCCTTCTCATCATGTGTTTTTTCACAATATGTTTGCTGCAACGGATAACGGATGCCGGAACAACTCCAGCGTGAGAGTAGCACCGTAGTCAATCATTAGGAGCTCTCCTCGGCCACCTCATCATTTACTTTTTTCCCCAACCATCATGTGGTGTTGGGTCCTCGTTTTGAAGAGACGGTGCCCCGCGTTCCTCCTTCCTTCCTCCTCTTCATTCCTTCCTTCCCTCCTCCCCCTCCTCCCTCCTCCCCCTCCTTGCCTCTGCTCTCGGCACACCTCTCACACGTTTCGTAGCCCCATAGGGAGCTCCACCGAAGGCCCCAGTGGGGGTGTCCGCATGCGGTTCCCCCACCCAGGGCAGCGTTTCGTGGCCCCATAGGGAGCTCCACCGAAGGCCCCAACCAGGCTGCCCGCATGCGGTTCCCCCACCCAGGGCAGCGCTTCGTGGCCCCATAGGGAGCTCCACCGAAGGCCACAATGGGGGTGTCCGCATGCGGTTCCCCCACGCAGGGCAGCGCTTCGTAGCCCCATAGGGAGCTACACCGAAGGCCCCAGTGGGGGTGTCCGCATGCGGTTCCCCCACCCTGGGCAGCGCTTCGTGGCCCCAAAGGGAGCTCCACCGAAGGACCCAACCAGGCTGCCCGCATGCGGTTCCCCCACCCAGGGCAGCGCTTCGTAGCCCCATAGGCAGCTCCACCGAAGGCCACAATGGGGGTGTCCGCATGCGGTTCCCCCACCCTGGGCATCGCTTCGTGGCCCCATAGGGAGCTCCACCGAAGGCCCCAACCAGGCTGCCCGCATGTGGTTCCCCCACCCAGGGCAGCGCTTCGTAGCCCCATAGGGAGCTCCGCCGAAGGCCCCAGTGGGGGTGTCCGCATGTGGTCCCCCCACCCAGGGCAGCGCTTCGTGGCCCCATAGGGAGCTCAACCGAAGGCCTCAGTGGGGGTGTCCGCATGCGGTTCCCCCACCCAGGGCAGCGCTTCGTGGCCCCAGAGGGAGCTCCACCGAATGCCCCAGTGGGGGTTTGAACTCCGATCTGCTGCTACGCTGCGATCTGAGTGGGCGCAGCTCCTTTTTCTCCAGCCGTGTGCCGCCAGGAGGCGCGTATCCCAGGCGCAGGCCGCCCGAGAGCAGTAAAACCTGGGGCCCCAGGCTTGGGCCCACAGTGGTTGCGGGGAGGACGGGAGAAGGGCAGAGAGAGAGAGAGCAGGGAAGACAGGGATTGGCGGGTTTTGGCGAGCCTGGAAATCTTCACACGCCCTCAAAAGGAGACGCCGAAAACCGCCTGGCTCCTCAAACTGCGATGTCCCGCATCTCACCAGCTCTCACGAGTTTGTCCAACTGCCGTTTCTCCGTCTTTCTCGTGTCGATGGCGGTCTTGCGGCTAGCCCTCTGCATACTCCTCTTCAGCTTCAGCGCCGCCGCCGCCGGGTCCTGCACTAGGCTCCACCTTGCCTCGCGCAGTACCTTCTACAGGCAGACCTTGTCCACCCCTAGCTTGGTCAGAACGTCTGCGATATTCTGCGAGCCATCAATCCATCGAAGATGGGTGTCCTCGCAGCGCAACACCTCTCTGAGCAAGGCCCCCTCGATCGCCATCCTCTTGTCCTTGCTCTTCGTCGAGTCCTCCTTCGTCAAGTGATCGTAGACGGACTTCGCGCCCGTCGCCCAAAAGCGGGGAAGCCGCTGCACCTCCCCCTGCTAGTTGAGAAGGTCCACCGAAACGTTCGTCGCCTCTCTGAACAGCACCGCCGCCCAGTCGACTGCCTCCACTGCGTCCGCCAGGTGACTGGCCTCTGCGGCCAGGGTCGAACGGCACACCCTCTGCGTCATGCCGCTCTTCCAGTCCAGCACCGCCACTGGTGCCGGATGCCCGGCCAGGATACTGCCGGTCGTGAGCTCGCGACCGGCAGTAGGTCCGACAGCTGCATGTCCTTCATCCTCGCCACCAGCACGTCGTCGACGTGCGAGACCGCGATGCCCTTCAGCTGCCCGTCCACGCGCTTGTAGAAGAGAGCCGGCTCCAGGCGTGACTGGAGCCACCCGTCGACCAGCATGGCGTCCCGCAGCGCTAGCCAGAAGAGCTTCGCTGCCTCCGCGAAGCCGCAGATGGCCTCGCGGGCCCTCAGCTGGCCTGGGGCGAGGCCCGGCGGCCCGCAAGTCCTGCCCATTGAAGTAGGCATTCTTGACGTCGCCCAAGGAGAGGATCACGCCCATGGCCGCCGCCAGCGCCAGGAGCAGCGCCTCTGCCAGCCGCGAGGCCGCGGGAGCGCCCCGCCTGAACATGCCCAGCAAGCGGTCGCGAAAGCCCACCACGACAAGACGACTCTTCGCGAGCAACGGCAGAGGGGCTCCGGCCTCATCGTACTTCCCGTCATTCTTGTCCGTGTCCACCCAGCGCATCGGGATGATGATGTTGGCGTTGTTCGAGCGAAGCTTCTCGCTCTCACCTGGCGGGGCCGGCTCGGCCGCGTCAAAGTCCTGCCAGGAGCGCCACTCCTCATCGCGGCTGCCGCCCCGGTCCAGGAACTTCCTGCGCTGCTCCTCCGGCAAGCTGCCGAGCCTGATCTCCTTCCTCCCCGGCTTCTTCGCCAGGAAGGCGTGCTCGAACTCGCTCCGCTTCAGCCCGAAGATGAACTCCTCCCTGCCGATGCCCTCCTGAATGAAGAAGGCCTCGTCCTGCTGATATGTCTCCAGGCCTGCCTCCGAGAACTCATCCAGGTCGTTGTCCAGCACGAACGCCGCCGAGTCCATGGGCGCCTGGGGGCTGGATCCTGCGGTACATTGTCGGATCGAGACCGGGACGTCATCCAGCAGGCGCCGCCGCTTAGCCTCTCGCTCACGACGCTCCTCCGCCTCCTCTTCCTCCAGGAGGCTCCCTGGGCGCCGGTGCCGAGAGGCCCCCGGCTCGGGCCCCGAGTACACCCCGTGGGTATCTGGGTGCCAGCCCTCGTCATCGCCCCTCATGATCTCCTGAATCGCTGCATCGAACTCCGCCGCATCGAAGTCCAGGTCGGGCGGCACCGGCACGTCCTCAGCCCCCACGGCCGGGGCTGGCGCCGCAGGCGGCTCAGGCGCGGCTGGCGCGAGCCTCCGGCTCAGGCGGAGCCGGGGGAGCCTGGCTGCTGCTCCTCCGGCGCCTCCGCCTGCGGCCCGACGTCCACGCCGCTCCCGTCGCCCTGCTCGGCGGGCTCCTGCTCCGCCGTCGCTGGGGGCTTGGGCCGGCCTCGCAGGTTCGAAGCCGCTGCCGCCGCCGACGGGCGCGTCGTGCACCAGCTCCTGCCCCTGCGCAATCGGCCTCCAGGCGTGGATCTCGTGGCCCGCGGCGGCTGCCAGGTGCTCCGGGCTCGCGAGCACGGCGAGGCCCCGGAAGGCAAGCCACGCTCCATGCCAGCCCTCATGGCCGATCACGCGCGCCAGCCCTCGCCAGTTGTCTGGATGCTCAGGCCGATGCTTGACCGGCTGCGCCTGGTCATAGAAGAGCACCCACTGGCCCACAACAAACGGCCCCCTCATCGGCCGTATCTGTCGAAGCTCTGCCCGTCGAAGTCGATCCTCCGCGTCCGTCTGGATGAAGGCCATCCTGCACCGGGCCCTGATCTCGACCTTGCGGGCGAAACGCGAGCCTGGAGTAGCCGCTGCCACCTGCTCGCCAACTCGCTCGACCTCGGCGTCATCCGCGAGGCTCGCCGGGAGGCGGATGCCCCGGCCGAGGACCCAGAGGTAGGGGCTGAAGCCAGCCCGCCGGCCCAACGTGTTCTTGGCCCTGTTGCACTCCGTCGCCGCCGTCCTCCTCTCCTCAAGGCCAGCCACCTGCTTGTCGCGCACCACCCTCGTGAGCATCGAGTTCCAGATGCCGTCGCGACGCTCCATCTTGCCGATGTGCCACGGCGAAGCCAGAGCGGCCGAGTCCAGGCGCACGCCCTCCTGCTCCAGGTAGTCCGCGAACTCGCCTAGGAAGGACCGCGCGCGGCCCACCATGATCGCCTCCTCCGGCTGGCCAGCCCAGGAGACCCAGCAGAGCTCGCAGAACTTCCTGACCTCCGAGGCCTTGGGATTATTGTGAGTGTCCTCCAGCAGGCAGACCACATGGAAGTTCGTCCCCATGCACATGATGCCCAGGAACTCCCAGCTGCTGCCGGCGCGGTCGACGTTCTCAAAGCAGTCCATCGCGAGCAGCACGTTGAACTCGTCGACCCTCGGGCGCTGGCTCGGGCGCGGGATGCCGGGCCGCTGCGCTCGCCGACAGCCCTCGCAGACGAAGAGACTCGCCGCCTTCAGCGCCAGCGCCGTCGCCTTGCCCAGGCGCAGTGCCCCGAGCAGCGCCGGCCGCGAGGGGTGCCCGAGGTTCACGCGCACCCTCTCGATCGCCCTCTTGACTGCCCTCGGCAGCAGCTCCCAGCGTCGCTTCCTCTCCCGCGAGGCGTCCCGCTGCTGCGCGGCAGCTGGCCCCTCGGGCAGGTCGTCGCGCTCGTAGCCCGCGAAGTAGAAGACCACGACGTCGTTCTCGAGCAAGTGCCTCGGCAACCAGCGACGTCGTGCCTGCAGGGACTGCTGCGACCAATCCTCGAAGCCCTTCCTGTAGAGCTGGTCGCCCCTGAGCGCGGTGACCATCCTGAGCGGGGCGCCCGCGGCGTGCAGCCGCGGCTGCACCGTCTGAAGCCGCTGGCCTCCGCGTCTGGCCTTCACCATCTTCAGCGGCTCGCTGATGACTCCTCCCAGCTTCTCCAGGAAGAGGTCCGAGCCCCAGATGATCATCTCGACATCGTCGCCCATCTTCTCCAGCAGCCTTCTGCGCCAGCTCCGGAACGTGTCCAGCTCAGCACAGCCCCACCGTCAGCAGCTCGAAATCGCCCTGCTGCGCGCGCCGCCCCCAGCGGAAGCCCAGCGGGCGCCCGCCAGGAGGCGCGCCGCGCTCGCAGCGAGCAGGCGCTCGGCCGCGCCTGGGCCCAGCGGGCACCTCGGCCGGCGCCTCCGGGGCCGCCGCCGCCGCCTCGGCAGGCGGCGCGTCCTCTCCGAGAGGCGGGCCCTCCTGGTGATCCCCCTCTGGCTCCGGCCCCCCCCGCGGCGGGCTCCGCGATCGCGAGCGCTCGCGAGGGGAAGCATCCCCCACCGGGAAGGCCGCATCCATGACCAGCGAGCCGCGGTAGTCGATCTGCATCTGCTGGAACACACCGCGACAGAAGGCCTTCGCGAGGCCCAAGGGATAGGCCGCCGCCTGCTGCGCCCGGTAGCCGCCCGAGTCCTTCCCGAGCAACTGCTGGTGAGCACCGGGCGGACATGCACAGCGCCTGCTCAGGTGGTTCGCCACCGCCGCGCTGTTCGTGAGCCACCCTGTCGGCTTCTTAGTCGGCTTACCCGTGTCCTTGTCGCGTGCTCCGTAGGCACATTGATCTCCACGCACTAACACAACGCCTTCCAAATCCCTCAGACGGGTCAGGATACCATCATACTTCCAAGAAAGTGCTGTCAACGGCTGCTCTATCAAGAAATACCGCCCTCTCGCACGCACACATCGAGACACCCGCCGAACGAGCAAGAGATAACGGCGAGCACTCCTGCGGACTTCGCCCCAGTCGGTGATCTTGTTCACGTTGGTCATCAGGGACCACGGATGGCAAGGAGAAGCCAACGCTGTGATGTAAGGCCAGTGCTGGTCGAGGATCCGGCATAGCAAGGCCCGCCCAGGGCCCTCGAGCAGGTCGTAGTGGGGGGGGGTGGTCCACGCCCAGCGGCCGGGACTGCATCCAGCCGCACTCCTTCGCGCCGTAGCGCGTCAGGATGTGCTCGCCACCGAACGGCTCGAATACCACCGTTGTCTGGAAGTCGGCCGTCACGAAGCGCTCCGCCTCGAACCTCGGTCGAAGCACCTCCCCTCGTAGGCGTCGATCCTCTCCTCGAAGCTCCCGCCAGTTGGACTCGAGCCTCTTCCGAGTCGCCTTAGAAAGGATCCCCGTCGCATCGGTAGCCAGCACGCCCCGATCCTTCGACAGTAAGGCGTGGCCAACCTCCTCGACCTGGACCTCCCCGCCGTCGGACTCCTCGAAGGCCGTCTCCTTCAGCGCCTGCGCAAGGAAAAACTCCAAGCCCCGATTATCCGAGACCGCCGTCGCCGGCCCCGAACTCGAAGTCACTGCCGATCGGTGACCATCATCGCCCCAATCATCGAGCCGAACTGCCAAGTGGCCGCCCACCTTGAGCAGCTGCACGTCCACTGCGAGCGTCTGTAGCTCCATCCGCATCTCCTCGGGTGGAGCACGGCACCCACCGCCTCCTGCGACGCCAGGCTGACCAGGAGCGGGGCGTCGCAATCCTCCATCTCCGCGCTGGAGATCACACCGCGACGGCCGCCGAGGGCGACCGGAATCTCGACCACGCGCCCCTCCTGCCTCCTACCGAAGGCCGATGAGAAGTTCCTCCAGCGGCCCGTCATCTTGATCTTCAGGCCGCGGGGTGCAAGCACCTCTTCTCGAACAACACCCGCCAACGCTTGCCGCGCATGCATCTCGCGCAACCGGTGTCGATGAGCGCCACTGGTACATCAGACGAGTCACTGTCTTCACTCACCATAAGCACCATCTCCCAAAATCCTCCCCCAGGTACTGGGCGCACATGGCGCCCGTGAGGGGCCCCTCTGGGCCCCGTAGCGGAGTGTGCTCAGGCCGAAGACGGCGGCGGCCGCGCCTCGCGCAGCCGCTGCTCGCCCTCGTTGCAGTTCAGCGTGCCCCTGCAGTCCGGGAACTGGCTGCATCCAAAGAACCAGCCGCCACTCCGGTGGTTCTGGCGAGCCACCAGGGCCTTAGAGCAGTTCGGGCACGGCAGCACCTCGTCGCCCTTCACCGTCGGGGGGACCGTGCTGACGCTGTCGCTGACCACACTCGCGCTGTCGCCGACGTCGCTGCCCACGAGCTTGAAGGAGCCGAGGTCGGAGCCACGGTCCGAGCTGGCAAAGAAGGCAGAGTCGCACTCAACGTCGTCCAGCACGAATAGAGTCGCGCCCCTCCGCTTCTCGGCACTGGTGCTGCTCGGCGCGCGCGAGCCACTGCCTGGAGCCGATGAGCTGCTCCAGGCCGGGCGCGAGAGCGCCGCTGCTCGCCCGCGCGGGTCTGGTCGGCTCTTCGACTTTGCTGCTGGCTTCTTCGGACCCAGGGGGGCACTCTGGGCCCCCCGCCCAGTCCCGAGCTTGCCGCACGCCCCGCAGTGCGTGCGCTGCTTGTCATTGACGATATCCGCCTTGCGCTCCTCGAACGTCATCGTCCTGACTCGCGCCAGCGTCGCTGGCGAAGTCCTCCTCGGCGTCACCGTCCTCGTAGGCCTCGCAGGCCTCGTCGTCGTAGTCCTCGTACTGCTCCTCCTCGTCGCCGACGTCGTCCGCCTCGGTGTAGTACACCCTCGGCTGCCTCTTGGACTTGTCCTTGCCGCCCTTGCCTCCGCCCTTCGGGCGCCCCGCGGGGTGAGGCGGTGGCGGCCGGGGGTTCTTCTCCTGCAGGTGGAGGCTGTGGTAGTTCGTCTTCAGCGTGTTCTCGAAGGCTTTCGTCTTGTACTTGTTGTCCGCCACCATCGTGGCCAGCCTCTTCTGATCGTCCGTCAACATCGCCCCCTCGAGGAGGAAATACGCGTAGAGGTCGTCGCTGAGCTTCGTCCCGGTGTCAAGCTCAGTCAGCTCCTTGTATTTGTTGTGGGAGGTCCTCAGGTACTCCACGATATCCTGGCCGCGCTTGCGGCGAGACCTCTTAAAGAAGTCGTCGAACTTCTGCTGCTTGCGCACCACTGCCACTTTGTCCAGGCCATCGAGAGCTTCGATGATCCTCTGGTGTGAGCCGTCCTGGGTGAGCGACTCCATGTCGTCCCGGAGCGGCTCCACCGCCTTCCACGCGCGGCCAGTCAGGCCTCGCGTCAGGCGCAAGCCCAGGTTCGCCCGCTTCTCCTTCCCGGCCTCCGGCGTGCTCGACTGCGTGCTGTACTCAACCAGCACTCTCATCCGATACTCGCACAAGAGAGCTATGTTCTCGCCGTCCCAATACGGGATGCCCTCTTTGTCAACGAAGAGCTCCTCCGCGGACTCATCCGTCGTACGGGCCATCTCTTGCTCCGCGACCAGTTTGAACTCCGATCTGCTGCTACGCTGCGATATGAGTGGGCGCAGCTCCTTTTTCTCCAGCCGTGTGCCGCCAGGAGGCACGCATCACAGGCGCAGGCCGCCCGAGAGCAGTAAAACCTGGGGCCCCAGGCTTGGGCCCACAGTGGTTGCGGGGAGGACGGGAAAAGGGCAGAGAGAGAGCAGGGAAGAAAGGGATAGGCGGGTTGAGGCGAGCCTGGAAATCTTCACAGGGGGTGCCCGCATGCGCTTCCCCCACCCAGGGCAGCGCTTCGTAGCCCCATAGGTAGCTCCACCGAAGGCCCCAGTGGGGGTGTCCGCATGCGCTTCCCCCACCCAGGGCAGCGCTTCGTAGCCCCATAG